>JBBHAA010000059.1:1200000-1533376 GCA_037953035.1 Aquarana catesbeiana | reverse complement strand
GGGAGGAGATGAGGAGGGAATAGATGGGGAGGGGTTATGGAGATGAGGAAAGGGAGAGATGAGGAGTGGTTATGGAGATGAGGAAGGGGAGGAGATGATGAGTGGTTATGGAGAGGAGGAAGGGGAGGAGATGAGGAGTGGTTATGGAGATGAGGAAAGGGGAGGAGATAAGTGGTTATGGAGATGAGGAAAGGGGAGGAGATGATGAGTGGTTATGGAGAGGAGGAAGGGGAGGAGATGAGTGGTTATGGAGATGAGGAAGGGGAGATGATGAAAAGGGGTTCTGGATATAAGGATGGGGAGGATATGAGGAGGGGGAATAGATGGGGAGGGGTTATGGAGATGAGGAGGGGGAGGAGTTAAAATTATACTAAAGTCCTGCCAATGTCGCCCATCAGGAGGGAGAGTCCCGGCAGCTGAGGTTCTCATGCAACATTGCTGGATCGAGATGGGGCTCAGGTAAGTATTAGGGGGGCTACTACACCCAGAAGGTTTTTCATCATAATGCATATAATATATTAAGATAAAAAACCTTCTGCCTTTAGAACTACTTTAAAGTGTATGTAAACCCCCCCTATCGTTTTCAGCCAAGGAAGCTGATGAGGAGCGGAGAAGTTAAGACGGGGTTATGGATTTGAACAGGTGGAAAGAGATGAGGAGTGGGAGAAGATAAGGAGGGGTTATGGATTTGAACAGGTGGAAAGAGATGAGGAGTGGGAGAAGATAAGGAGGGGTTATGGATTTGGGCAGGGGGAAAGAGATGAGGAGTGGGGAGAAGATAAGGAGGGGTTATGGATTTGGGCAGGGGGAAAGATGAGGAGCGGGAGAAGATAAGGAGGGGTTATGGATTTGGGCAGGGGGAAAGAGATGAGGAGTGGGAGAAGATAAGGAGGGGTTATGGATTTGAACAGGTGGAAAGAGATGAGGAGTGGGAGAAGATAAGGAGGGGTTATGGATTTGGGCAGGGGGAAAGATGAGGAGCGGGAGGAGATAAGGAGGGGTTATGGATTTGGGCAGGGGGAAAGAGATGAGGAGAGGGAGAAGATAAGGAGGGGTTATGGATTTGGGCAGGGGAAAGAGATGAGGAGAGGGAGAAGATAAGGAGGGGTTATGGATTTTGGCAGGGGGAAAGAGATGAGGAGCGGGAGAAGATAAGGAGGGGTTATGGATTTGGGGCAGGGGGAAAGAGATGAGGAGCTGGAGAAGATAAGGAGGGGTTATGGATTTGGGCAGGGGGGAAAGCGATGAGGAGCGGGAGAAGATAAGGAGGGGTTATGGATTTGGGCAGGGGGAAAGAGATGAGGAGCGGGAGAAGATAAGGAGGGTTATGGATTTGGGCAGGGGGAAAGAGATGAAGAGCGGGAGAAGATAAGGAGGGGTTATGGATTTGGGCAGGGGGAAAGAGATGAGGAGCGGGAGAAGATAAGGAGGGGTTATGGATTTGGGCAGGGGGAAAGAGATGAGGAGCGGGAGAAGATAAGGAGGGGTTATGGATTTGGGCAGGGGGAAAGCGATGAGGAGTGGAGAAGATAAGGAGGGGTTATGGATTTGGGCAGGGGGAAAGAGATGAGGAGCGGGAGAAGATAAGGAGGGGTTATGGATTTGGGCAGGTGGAAAGAGATGAGGAGCGGGAGAAGATAAGGAGGGGTTATGGATTTGGGCAGGGGAAAGAGATGAGTGGGAGAAGATAAGGAGGGGTTATGGATTTGGGCAGGGGGAAAGAGATGAGGAGTGGGAGAAGATAAAGAGATATTATGGATTTGGACAGGGGGAAAGAGATGAGGAGCGGGAAAAGATAAGGAGGGGTTATGGATTTGGACAGGGGGAAAGAGATGAGGAGAGGGAGAAGATAAGGAGGGGTTATGGATTTGGGCATGGGGAAAGAGATGAGGAGTGGGAGAAGTTAAGGAGGGGTTATGGGATTTGGGCAGGGGGAAAGAGATGAGGAGCGGGAGAAGATAAGGAGGGGTTATGGATTTGGGCAGGGGGAAAGAGATGAGGAGAGGGAGAAGATAAGGAATGGTTATGGATTTGGGCAGGGGGAAAGAGATGAGGAGAGGGAGAAGATAAGGAGGGGTTATGGATTTGGGCAGGGGGAAAGAGATGAGGAGTGAGAGAAGATAAGGAGGGGTTGTGGATTTGGGCAGGGGGAAAGAGATGAGGAGTGGGAGAAGATAAGGAGGGGTTATGGATTTGGGCAGGGGGAAAGAGTTGAGTGGGAGAAGATAAGAAGGGGTTATGGATTTGGGCAGGGGAAAGAGATGAGGAGCGGGAGAAGATAAGGAGGGGTTATGGATTTGGACAGGGGGAAAGAGATGAGGAGTGGGAGAAGTTAAGGAGGGGTTATGGATTTGGTCAGGGGAAAGAGATGAGCAGCGGGAGAAGATAAGAAAAATAAAATAAAAAATCAGGAAGGGGAGGAGATAAGGGAGGGGTTTGGGAGATGAGGAGGAGGAGTTTTGGAGATGAGGAAAGTGCTCAGCTATGGATTGGGGCTTTAAGGTCACGGCTTCAGTGTGAAAAGCATTACCTGAATTGCTCCCTTTTCTCTGCCAGAGATCTTTCAAGGCAATAAAATCCATTCCTGGCCAGTATATTGATTGATTAGCGCTCTGTAGAAACGTCACATTAAAATTGCAGTAGAAGGAACGTTTCTTTGAATGGGAATGAGATGAGAAGTCGCAGACGACTTTCATTTGAGCAATTCGGTGGAATAATGTGTTGCCTGAAGGCTTCAAATATTGTAAAAAAAGGAAATAAAGTTCTTTCTCTCTCTTCCTCCCTTCTCTCCAAGAAAATGACTTATTTTAGGGTAAAACACATCAAATCATTTTTTTTTGTTTCCAACTTTTTTTTCTGGTCTGGTAAATCTTCCAATAAAAGTGTTTTCAGATATTACTCCTCAATAAGTGCAAAACAAAAAATTCAAGGAATGCGAATGGTGGGTAATCAGAGCTGCCCTGTGCCCTCTGCACACTCCCGATGTTTTCTCACACAGTCTGATGGCATTTCCAATTCTTATAAGATGAGAAAAAGGGGCATGACTCAGCAGTTTAGCAAAAGACAGCTGGGCAGGGCTGACACCACACAAAACAGGATGTAGGGGCTGAGTTCATTCTGGGTATTTTTCTGTATTTTTGCCCTGACCTAATGTACACTTTTCCAGAGAGAAGCATTTGACTTTTCATTCTGTAGTTGCCAGTCGCCTGGCTGTCATGCTCACCTTCTGGCTCCATTATGTTGACTCATCATTAACCCAAAACAAGTCTACAGATCAGGAATTCTTTCCTTAATCTGCATGCTTGTCTTGGTCAGTATTATTGATGCCCGAGGATCGGCAGAATGGCCACAGTTCAGTTATGAATGAACACAGGAGCGATCGATACTGATCATGCACTGTGCGCATTCAGGAAAGGAAAAGGGCAGGTAAATACATATTTACCCCCCCCCATCCCCAAATTCCCCTGTGTGCCCCGCAACAGCTGCAGCCAGTGGGAGGGAGAGGAGCAGAAGCTGAAAGGGCTGTGGGGAGAAGGGGGCGCACAAGAGGGCCTGGACAGCAGTGGGAAGGGGGACAGTGGAGGCTGGTGGTATATTTTTTTGGAGGGCGGTCACCCGCCCCGTACTTACCCCATCTAGGTCACAGGCAGTGCTTCCCCTGGGCGAGAGGGTGGCAGCTTCCCCTTGCGTCTCCTCCTCCTTGGCATCAGGGCTCTCCTCCCTCCTCCTAGGCCAGTAGAATCGCTTCTCCTTTCAGCCAATCAGGAAACAGGTCTCAGGACCCGCTGTCAGGGCTGGGCTCAGCCCATCCCTCTCTGAGCTGGCCTCTCAGCTGTCGGCTAATTGCCAGCTCCGTCTCTCCACAGTTACTCACCTGTTGATGATATCCTGGCTCGTCAGTCCTGCCTATTTAAGCCGTCCAGCCCAGAGGATCTCTGCCTTCGCCTTGGTCACATCTCTAGAGACTTTCTCCCATGTCCCTGTTAAAGTCTTGCTTTGCTGACATCCCTTCTGGCTCCAGATCCTACTTGCTGTTCCACTACATTGATCCCTGACTTCTGGCTTGGCTGACTATCTGTTCCGGTTAATGAACTTTGGCTATGTTAATGACTACGTTTTTTCTTTTTTCTTTTATTCTTAAACAAGTGTGATTTAACTGTACTTCTGTCTTGGCCTGATTTCATGGTTTCTGACACCTGCTTCCTGATTGGCCAGTATGAGAATCACACAACTAGGTGGACTCGGGGCGCCCCAAACCCACCCTTTTTTTTTTAAAGCCAATTAGAGGCTCTAATCGTGTGCTTCAAAAAAAAAAAAAAAAAAAAAACCATTGGAATCCATGCATTTGGTGCCCCGCATGTAGATTAAGGGGCAGGACGCATGGATAGGGGGGCAGTGCCCCTGCACCCTGCATTATGGGTGGCCACTGAAGGGGGGTAGGGGTGATCAGAGCAGCAGGGATGGGAGGCTACAGTAAAGAAAATGAACCTCCTGTGCAGCGCAGGCAAGAGGAAGAAGAAGAGAAGGCAGCTGGGCTGCAGGGGAAGCCACAGGAGGATCGGTTTCAGTGATAAGGCAGTAGATTGTAAGCTCTGGCGAACCGGGCCCTCTGATCTCTGATCCCTCTTGTATTGTAACTGTACTGTCTGCAAACTGTTGGCCGCCATATAAATCCTGTATATAATAATAATAATAATACAGCCAGTCCTTCCTGGCAGGTGCCCCCCCCCCGTTGAACTGATGGGGCCCCAATCGGGTATCGGAGGACTGGGTGTACCCCCTTATCAGCAGCCCTGTATTGGACATCAGATATTTACACAAATAAATGTTTTTTTCTAAGACTTACAGAGAAATAAACGAGTGAAGGCCGCTGCCAAACCCCATCAGTAAAATTTTGAATGCGGATTAGTAGATAAAGCAAACAAATAAATCGTTTTTCTTAGCTCTTGACCTTTTCATGTTATATTCCAGTAATGAAGGCATATTGTGTCTCATGGATATTCTGTATCTGTGGTCGATGGTTATCTAACCTGTAATGCACACTGCTCGGTCACATTCACCACCCACACAGCTCAACCCATATGATAATAATAATAATAATAAATGAACGAACGTCCTTAATCTGCTGTCGAATATATTCTTTCCTTGTAGTTGAGCTCTTTGTGTTAAATCACCATAGTGAAGAATGGTGATAGAAAGGGGATATTCTCGGAATAACACTTAATTGACATTTTTTTCTTGTCAGGAGTGGGCAGAATAATAGAAGGGAACGCAAAGCGTATTTTATAGAATCTTTTGTAGAAAAGTGCAACGCAGGGTCTGCTGAGAGCACAGCGATCGAGTAAACTGCAAGCAGGCACTCTCCTCTGCACCTCGCATTGACGTTGGAGATTTCGCTACACGCTAAACGTAAATCAATCTCGCCTGCGCTAATACGCGCCCTTTCAGTATAATGCATCTGGGATCTTAACCCACGTCTCCCGCATTTCCCCAGTAAACAGACATAATCACCGTCTTAGCTCCATCGCTCCTTCATCTGCCCTCATGGTTTCACAATCGACCAATCAAGCACACAGGCGTTCCCTCAAACAGGAGGGGTTACACAGCAACCAATGAACAATGACTAGGGGAGTCTTATGGGCGTGTCTGAGTGGCGGGGGCAGCGTGTACGATCTCCCGCCCCCTCGTCTCTGTAAGTTATCCTCAGAAACGAGAAGCCTGAGATCACGAACGCCGCCTCGCGACCACAACGACCCAAAGGCTCCCGTTTTTTTTACCATTTGTTCGGGAATCCTTACTCTGCGTTATTCAGAGAACAACGCATACTATACTACCGTTCCTGATGATCAGGGCCATCTTAATGCAAGGACACTCCTGGGCACTGCCTGGGGGCCCCAGGTACACGGGGGCCCCACAATAATCTTGCATTACATCATACTTGCCAACTGTCCTGGATTTGCTGGGACAGTCATGCTTTTTACTAAACTGTCCCGATATGGTCGTGTCTCAGGAAGCGTCCCAGAACATATACTGTGCCCTCCTGACCCCCCCCTTGTACTGTGCCCTCCTGACCCCCCACTGTACTGTGCCCTCCTGACCCCCCCTGTACTGTGCTCTCCTGACCCCCCCCCGTACTGTGCCCTCATGACCCCGCTGTACTGTGCCCTCCTGACCGCCCCCTGTACTGTGCCCTCCTGACCCCCCCTCTGTACTGTGCCCTCCTGACCCCCCGTACTGTGCCCTCCTGACCCCCCCTCTGTACTGTGCCCTCCTGACCCCCCCTGTACTGTGCCCTCCTGACCGCTCCCTGTACTGTGCCCTCCTGACTGTCCCCCCTGTACTGTGCCCTCCTGACCCCCCCTGTACTGTGCCCTCCTGACCCCCCCCCTGTACTGTGCCCTTCTGACCCCCCTGTACTGTGCCCTCCTGACCCCCCCTGTACTGTGCCCTCCTGACCCCCCACTGTACTTTGCCCTCCTGACCCCCCCGTACTGTGCCCTCCTGACCCCCCCTGTACTGTGCTCTCCTGACCCCCCCCCTTACTCTGCCCTCCTGACCCCCCCTGTACTGTGCCCTCCTGACCCCCCCTGTACTGTGCCTTCCTGACCGCCCCCTGTACTGTGCCCTCCTGACCCCCCGTACTGTGCCCTCCTGACCCCCCCTCTGTACTGTGCCCTCCTGACCGCCCCCCCCTGTACTGTGCCCTCCTGACCGCCCCCCCTGTACTGTGCCCTCCTGACCCCCCCCTGTACTGTGCCCTCCTGACCCCCCCCTGTACTGTGCCCTCCTGACCCCCCCCGTACTGTGCCCTCCTGACCCCCCCCCTGTACTGTGCCCTCCTGACCCCCCCCTGTACTGTGCCCTCCTGAACCCCCCTGTACTGTGTCCTCCTGACCCCCCCCTGTACTGTGCCCTCCTGACCCCCCCTGTACTGTGCCCTCCTGACCCCCCCTGTACTGTGCCCTCCTGACCACCCCTGTACTGTGTCCTCCTGACCCCCCCCCCCCGTACTGTGCCCTCCTGAAACCCCCCCCCTGTACTGTACCCTTTGTGTTGACTAGTCTTTGATTTATGGAATATTTTCCTTTTGTAAAATCAATTTTATTGAACTAACTAATGAATATATGTTTAATGCCATAAACTATTTATACTTTATTTCTTGAAATTAGGTGCGTAAATTGGGGCAAGCTGGTAGGGGGGCCCCAGTGCATTACTTTGCCCAGGGGCCCATGATGCTATTAAGACCGCCCTGCTGATGATGGGAACTTATCTGCAGGTGTACCCCATGGCACCCCAAATATGTTGATCGGGCACACAGGGGTGACACGAGCGCACATCCGCTAAACTGATAATGTCTTTGCAGAGCGAACACCCCCCAGACGATCGTTCTGTGCATCACACGGGGCCCTTCACTGGCGGACATATCCTCACTCTGCAAACACTTCTCTGCATCCACCAAAACGGATCTCAACCAGCGTCAGCCTGCCCCAGTCAGCTCTTTAGAGCAGGCTGCGGGAGAACTGGGAGACACTATGACAATACATATTAAATACATCTTCATAACATTTCCACAACAACATGCTGTTGGTTGGTGTCTGGGATCAGGGCCGGACTTTCCATTGGGCTTGACGGGGTTTCAAGCCCATGGGCCCCGGCCAATAGGGGGCCCTGCCCCTTCCCGAAAGCCGCCGAGAGCGGCCATAAGCCGCCGAAAGCCCCCGAAAACGTCCGAGAGCGGCCGAAAGCCGGCTCTGTATCTGTAAACTGAAAGGATGCAATGACAAGTCTGAAAATGACACTGACAAGGCTACACTGACAAGGCTACACTGACAAGGCTGCAGATGGACACTGATGAGGCTGCATTGATGGGCATTTAAATGTAAGTTTTTTTCCTTAAACTTCCCTCCTAAAAGTTTTTTCCTTAAAATTCCCTTCTAAACTTGGGGCGCGTGTTATACGCCGATAAATATGGTAATTATCATTTTATCCATTTTTATTGCTTTTATTAATCGTGGACCCGGGACGAATACCAGTACAGTATCCCCCACTTATACGCTTATATTATCTACTTTTGTGAGTAGCCATTTGGCTGTTTTGTCCAATTAAACAGAAGTTCTTTAATACTGCACTGAGTCTGGCGCACCTTGTCTTTTCTATTTCTGTTTTATAGAGCTCTGCATATGTATAGAAGGGCGGGGCCCGAAAGTGACTCAAGCCCAGGGGCCCCCCACCAGTCCTGCCCTGTCTGGGATTGTCTGCATAACCCCGCAGCAGAAGATCGGATTCAGAATTTTGAATGACATTCATGGCGTGGGAACCAATGGAGAAATCCGAATTTCAGTGTCATTTCTAGTAATTCGGATTTCACAAAGTCTTTTGGAGAGAAAAGGGAGCAAAGACCCAGATGTATACCTCAAAATGGGATTTTAAGGGCAATGCAGAAATTGGCAGTGTTGAATTATAGTTAAAAAGAAGTTTATTGATACAAAAACGAATAGGATATACATGAACATACACATTGATCTAGTTAAGAATAATTATAAAAACATCAGATATATGGAAACATATGATGCATCCTACTGCTAGTTACAAGTACCACCCCCGATAGGTGTGATGGCGTCCTGATAGCAGATTTCCAACGCGTTTCAACTTATTGTAGGGATAAAGTCTTCCTCAGGGAGGGACTGCATCACATTCTAAAATTTTAAGTAACAGCATGATTATTGGTATATACTTAAATATTTGTTTGTTACCTATATCTACAGAAATCGCATTACAACAGAAAAGTATTATATGCGACTTACATTTGCGACTACAGAAATCGCATTACAACAGAAAAGTATTATATGCGACTTACATTTGCGACTTCCAAAGGCTGCTTTTGCTGTTTCTGAGCTCCCTTAGCTTGACTTCTAGGGCCACCATTTCCCTCCCTTCTCTCCTAACCGCTGGACCTTCTGAGGGACTAAGACCTGTGTTTGGGACTATCCTTTGTTACGTATGAGGATTAGTGCTGGAAGTTTGTCTTCTCACTGATCATTTTAGAGTATCCGGAACTCCTGAACTCCTCTCTCATTTCAAGTTACTCGACAAGAAATGATGAAGACATCCCCTAGATTGGGGCAGTGGTGTTGTTGGTGTGCATAGAACTGTTCTTGTGGATCGCAGCCTCTGCTCTAGCAAGGGAGACCTGGGCATTCTCTCAGCAGTCCCACGACACTCTTCCGGCACCATTCTCTATAACGGGCCACACGATCCAGTGTAGCGTCATAATGCAGGCCATGGTGAGTGGTGACTGATTAACATGTGACCTCACTGACCAATGAGAATCACTTGTATTCCTCAGAGGCCAGCCAGGTCCTAGAAGAAAGAAATATGCGGTAAAGACCTTTATTGGTTAGTCCGGTCATGTAGCTACAGTGCCTTGAAAAAGTATTCATACCCCTTGAAATTCCCCACATCTTGTCATGTTACAACCAAAAACATAAATGTATTTTATTGGGATTTTATGTGATAGACCAACACAAAGTGTCACATAATTGTGAAGTGGAAGGAAAATGATAAATGATACAAATAAATATGTCAAAAGTTTGTGTGTGGGGGGGGGTTATTTGTATGGCGCCCCCCCGGAGTCAATACTTTGTAGAACCCCCTTTCTCTACAAGTCTTTTTGGGGATGTCTCTACCAGCTTTGCACATCTAGAGAGGGACATTTTGTGCATTTGTATGGCACCCCCTTTACTCTGATTACCTCTAAAATCTAGTGGAACCAATTGCCTTCAGAAGTCACCTAATTAGTAAATAGAGTCCACCTGTGTGTCATTTCATCTCAGTATAAATACAGCTGTTCTGTGAAGCCCTCAGAGGTTTGTGAAACATGGTGGTGGCAGCATCATGTAGTGGGGATGCTTTTGTTCAGCAGGGACAGGGAAGGTGGTCAGAGTTGATGGGAAGATGAATGGTAACTCTGGAGGAGCTGCAGAGATCCACAGCTCAGGTGGGAGAATCTGTCCACAGGACAACTATTAGTCGTGTTCTCCACAAATCTGCCCTTTATGGAAGAGTGACAAGAAGAAAGACATTGGTGAAAGAAAGTCATAAGAAGTCCTGTTTGTAGTTTGTGAGAAGCCATGTGGAGGACACAGCAAACATGTGGAAGAAGGTGATCTGGTCACATGAGACCAAAATTCAAGTTTTTGGCCTGAAAGCAAAACGTTATGTGTGGGGAAAACTAACACTGCACATCACCCTGAACACACCATCCCCACCGTGAAACATGGTGGTGGCAGCATCATGTGGTGGGGATGCTTTTCTTCAGCAGGGACAGGGAAGCTGGTCAGAGTTGATGGGAAGATGGATGGAGACAAATACAGGACAATCTTAGAAGAAAACCTGTTAGAGTCTACAAAAGACTTGAGACTGGGGCGGAGGTTCACCTTCCAGCAGGACAACGACCCGAAACATCCAGCCAGAGCTACAATGGAATGGTTTAGATCAAAGCATATTCATGTGTTAGAATGGCCCAGTCACAGTCCAGACCTAAATCACATCGAGAATCTGTGGCCAGACTTGAAAATTGCTGTTCACAGACGCTCTCCATCCAATCTGACAGAACTTGAGATATTTTACAAAGAAGAATGGGCAGAAATGTCCTCTCTAGATGTGCAAAGCTGGTAGAGACATCCCCAAAAAGACTTGTAGAGAAAGGGGGTTCTACAAAGTATTGACTCCGGGGGGCGCCATACAAATGCCCCTCCCCCACACTTTTCACATATTTATTTGTATCATTTATCATATTTCCTTCCACTTCACAATTATGTGACACTTTGTGTTGGTCTATCACATAAAATCCCAATAAAATACATTTACGTTTTTGGTTGTAACATGGCAAAATGTGGAAAATATCAAGGGGTGTGAATACTTTTTCAAGGCACTGTATGTTGACCAATCACCACTCACAGTTGCCTGCATTATGATGTCACATGGCTACCGGAGCTGTTTAGGGAAGTTTATAATCATGCAGCAGATTATAAAGACGGAGCGGCAAGAAGTATGGGGACTTTGGGGGGGGGGATTTTAAGAGTTCATTATTTCATTTTTTATGAGATGAACAAGGAAGGAACTTCAGTGTTTTTTTTGTTTTTTTTTGGCCCAGTCATTTCGTCAGGCAGGAGCTTCCAGGATCTTCCAGGAGTTTCCTCCAACCATTCTGCAGAATATTGCGTCATTTTCTACATTGTAACACAAGTTCACATTGATCTCAATGGATCTTCCAGTTCACAGATTCCAAGTATGAGAGGTTTGTGATTTTTAAAAAAAAAAAGTCGATTAAACTGTAAGAGTTGGAAGGTTTCAGAACCTCCCTGATCTCTAATTAGCGGGTCGTCTCTTTTCTTCCCCATAACTGAGTTTCTTTGTATCACATCTGGAAGGTAAATAAGCAGAGAAAATACTCAGCATTGCTAATTTTAGAGCCGCCAACAAGAAAATAAAACCCAGCTGGACTCGTATCCAGCAACCTACGAAAAGATGATTTCCTATTTTAATGATGTTACATTACAATTTTTTTTCACTATTCAAAGTACACTATATGGTCAAAAGTATTGGGACGCCTGCCTTTTGGGAGGCCTCCACACCACATTCATAACCACTGACCTTTCCATCCACAAAGGGATGTCCACCACTGACCTTTCCATCCACAAAGGGATGTCCACCACTGACCTTTCCATCCACAAAGGGATGTCCCCCACTGACCTTTCCATCCACAAAGGGATGTCCACCACTGACCTTTCCACCCACAAAGGGATGTCCACCACTGACCTTTCCATCCACAAAGGGATGTCCACCACTGCCTTTCCATCCACAAAGGGATGTCCACCACTGACCTTTCCATCCCCAAAGGGATGTCCACCACTGACCTTTCCATCCACAAAGGGATGTCCACCATTGACCTTTCCATGCCCAAAGGGATGTCCACCACTGACCTTTCCACCCACAAAGGGATGTCCACCATTGACCTTTCCATCCCCAAAGGGATGTCCACCACTGACCTTTCCATCCACAAAGGGATGTCCACCACTGACCTTTCCACCCACAAAGGGATGTCCACCATTGACCTTTCCATGCCCAAAGGGATGTCCACCACTGACCTTTCCATCCACAAAGGGATGTCCACCATTGACCTTTCCATCCCCAAAGGGATGTCCACCACTGACCTTTCCATCCACAAAGGGATGTCCACCACTGACCTTTCCATCCACAAAGGGATGTCCACCACTGACCTTTCCATCCACAAAGGGATGTCCACCACTGACCTTTCCATACCCAAAGGGATGTCCACCACTGACCTTTCCATCCACAAAGGGATGTCCACCACTGACCTTTCCAAAATAACAAACATATCATGCTTACCTCCACTGTGCAGCTCGTTTTGCACAGAGCGGCCCCCAAACATTCTCTTCTGGGGTCCCTTGGCAGCTCTCGCAGCTCCTCCCCACATCTGATAACCCCCTCAGAGAAGCGCTTCCCCAAGGGGGTTACCTTACGGACGCGCTCCCGAGTCCATCATTCGGTGTCTATGGAGGCCGAATGCAGGACCCGGCCCCGCCCCCCGGTGCCTGCATCATTGGATTTGATTGACAGCAGTGGGAGCCAATGGCTGAGCTGCTATCAATCTATCCAATCAAGAGCCAAGAACCCCAGCCAGAGAGACAGCGAATCCCCGCCGGGTCAAGTTCTGGGGCTCAGGTAAGTAAAAGGGGGTGGGGGGGGGCTGGGGGGGCCGGTCACTGACAGGTGTTTTTTCACCATAATGCATAGGATGCACGAAGGTTTACAACCCCCTTTAATGACATCCCAGTCTTAGTCCGTAGGGTTCAATATTGAGTTGGCTCCGCCCTTTGCAGCTATAACAGCTTCACCTCTTCTGGGAAGGCCGTCCACAAGGTTTAGGAGGGTGTCTATGGGAATGTTTGACCATTCTTCCAGAAGAGCATTTGTGAGGTCAGGCACTGATGTTGGATGAGAAGGCCTGGCTCGCAGTCTCCGCTCTAATTCATCCCAAAGGTGTTGAGGTCAGGACTCTGTGCAGGCCAGTCAAGTTCCTCCACCCCAAACTCGCTCATCCATGTCTTTATGGACCTTGCTTTGTGTACTGGTCCAAATCATTTGGTGGAGGGGGGATTATGGTGTGGGGGGAGGGGGGTTATGGTGTGGGGGGGGGGATTATGGTGTTTGGTGGAGGGGGGATTATGGTGTGGGGGGGAGGGGGGATTATGGTGTGGGTGGGAGGGGGGGTTATGGTGTGGGGGGGGGAGGGGGGATCATGGTGTTTGGTGGAGGGGGGATTATGGTGTGAGGGGGAGGGGGGATTATGGTGTGAGGGGGAGAGGGGATTATGGTGTTTTGTGGAGGGGGGATTATGGTGTGAGGGGGAGAGGGGATTATGGTGTGGGGGGGAGGGGGGATTATGGTGTGGGGTTGTTTTTCACGGGCTGGACTTGGCCTCTTAGTTTCAGTGAAGGGAACTCTTAAAGCGGAGTTCCAACTGTTAATTTTTTTTTTTTTTTGATGAATATTGTTAGTTTAAAAGTCCTATTTATAGCACTCACCTTTGTGGGATGTATCGTCGATCGATTGCCGATTTCATAGAGGAAGATATCTTGTATTCCTCTTTATTGGCAATTTCCATATTGCTTGGGCATGTGAAGCCCACAAGCACTATCTTTTCCGCAACCAGCATGCACCGCCCATTCTCGCGCATGCGCAGGAGGTATGGCTCGCAGCGCCGTACACTTCTAACATTGCCATCACAACGGGCGGCGGCTGGCGGAAGTGCCCGCCTTCGTTGTGATGGCAACGAAGCCCTACGGCGCTGCCCACTGACTCCTGGGAAATGATGACAAACATCTCCCCGGAGCACTAGCGAGTGCCGAGGGAAATGACGTCAGGCGCCGTGGAGAGGAAGAGGCAGAATACAAAGGACCCCATAGCAACAGTGCTGAAGGGGTGAGTAAAAAAAAAAAAAAATTCCAAATGTTTTTGCTGATGCATAATGCTGTTGATTTCTGCAAAGTTGATTTTATGGGTGGTGTCACGATTTCACGCTCCCAACTTTGTGGTAACAGTTTGGGGGTGGCCCCTAAGGGTGTCAATCACCTGCTGTGTGCTGGGGGGGGTGCAGGGCCATCTCCTAGGATTGCTCGGTGTCGACATAGACTGTCAAAAGTGACAGATAGCCGAGGAAGGAGGAAGCAGACAGAAATCGCACTCAGTGCTTTGGATTGAGGCAAGCACACACTATAGGAGGATATACTTTGTTTCATTTTTTTACATTTCAGAGGTAGAAAACCACTTTAAAGGGTTCACCTTGGTGTGTTCTGGGAGCGGGCTCAAATAACCCACCAAAAGTGTAAACATTTAGAACTCTATAAGAACTTTGGAAAGCAAAATATGTAACATTGGTAACGCAGCCCCCGTATGATATTTGGAAAAGCTCATCCGGCTGTCCGTACAAGGATTCGAATGTTGGCTTCTGTGTGCGTCCATTCTTCCTCCTAAACTCGTCATAGCTGAGCAATTCTAAACCAAAATAATAATAATGATAATTTTGCTTGCTGGTTTTTGTTTGTGTAGAAAGCAATATCCAGAAAGGTTACAAATTTAACGTGTATTTTCAAACAATTAACAATTTTCTACAAAATAAAAAATATAATTACTTTTACAGTGGGGCAAAAAAGTATTTAGTCACCACCAATTGTACAAGTTCTCCCACTTAAAAAGATGAGAGAGGCCTGTAATTGTCATCATAGGTAGACCTCAACTATGAGAGACAAAATGTGGAAACAAATCCAGACAATCACATTGTCTGATTTTTGAAATAATTTATTTGCAAATTATGGTGGAAAATAAGTATTTGGTGAATATGAAAAGTTCATCTCAATACTTTGTTATATCTCCTTTGTTGGCAATGACAGAGGTCAAACGTTTTCTGTAAGTCTTCACAAGGTTGTCACACACTGTTGCTGGTATGTTGGCCCATTCCTCCATGCAGATCTCCTCTAGAGCGGTGATGTTTTGGGGCTGTCGCTGGACAACACGGACTTTGGGCAACTCCCTCCAAAGGTTTTCTATGGGGTTGAGATCTGGAGACTGGCTAGGCCACTCCAGGACCTTGAAATGCTTCTTACGAAGCCACTCCTTCGTTGGCCGGGTGGTGTGTTTGGGATCATTGTCATGCTGAAAGACCCAGCCACGTTTCATCTCCAATGCCCTTGCTGATGGGAGGAGGTTTGCACTCAAAATCTCACGATACATGGCCCCATTCATTCTTTCATGTACACGGATCAGTCGTCCTGTTCCCTTTGCAGAGAAACAGCCCCAAAGCATAATGTTTCCACCCCCATGCTTCACAGTAGGTATGATGTTCTTTGGTTGCAACTCAGCATTCTCTCTCCTCCAAACACGACCAGTTGTGTTTCTACCAAACAGTTCTACTTTGGTTTCATCTGACCATATGACATTCTCCCAATCCTCTTCTGGATCATCCAAATGCTCTCTAGCAAGTTCTCCCACTTAAAAAGATGAGAGAGGCCTGTAATTGTCATCATAGGTAGACCTCAACTATGAGAGACAAAATGTGGAAACAAATCCAGACAATCACATTGTCTGATTTTTGAAAGAATTTATTTGCAAATTATGGTGGAAAATAAGTATTTGGTCTCCTACAAACAAGCGAGATTTCTGTCTCTCACAGACCTCTATCTTCTTCTTTAAGAGGCTCCTCTGTCCTCCACTCATTACCTGTATTAATGGCACCTGTTTGAACTTGTTATCAGTATAAAAGACACCTGTCCACAACCTCAAACAGTCACACTCCAAACTCCACTATGGTGAAGACCAAAGAGCTGTCGAAGGACACCAGAAAACAAAATTGTAAACCTGCACCAGGCTGGGAAGACTGAATCTGCAATAGGCAAGCAGCTTGGTGTGAAGAAATCAACTGTGGGAGCAATAATTAGAAAATGGAAGACATACAAGACCATTAATAATCTCCCTCGATCTGGGGCTCCATGCAAGATCTCACCCCGTGGGGTCAAAACGATCACAAGAACGGTGAGCAAAAATCCCAGAACCACACGGGGGGACCTAGTAAATGACCTGCAGAGAGCTGGGACCAACGTAACAAAGGCTACCATCAATAACACACTACGCCACCAGGGACTCAGATCCTGCAGTGCCAGACGTGTCCCCCTGCTTAAGCCAGTACATGTCCGGGCCCGTCTGAGGTTTGCTAGAGAGCATTTGGATGATCCAGAAGAGGATTGGGAGAATGTCATATGGTCAGATGAAACCAAAGTAGAACTGTTTGGTAGAAACACAACTCGTCGTTTTTGGAGGAGAGAGAATGCTGAGTTGCAACCAAAGAACACCATACCTACTGTGAAGCATGGGGGTGGCAACATCATGCTTTGGGGCTGTTTCTGCAAAGGGAACAGGACGACTGATCCGTGTACATGAAAGAATGAATGGGGCCATGTATCGTGAGATTTTGAGTGCAAACCTCCTCCCATCAGCAAGGGCATTGAAGATGAAACGTGGCTGGGTCTTTCAGCATGACAATGATCCCAAACACACCACCCGGGCAATGAAGGAGTGGCTTCGTAAGAAGCATTTCAAGGTCCTGGAGTGGTCTAGCCAGTCTCCAGACCTCAACCCCCTAGAAAACCTTTGGAGGGAGTTGAAAGTCCGTGTTGCCCAGTGACAGCCCCAAAACATCACTGCTCTAGAGGAGATCTGCATGGAGGAATGGGCCAACATACCAGCAACAGTGTGTGACAACCTTGTGAAGACTTACAGAAAACGTTTGACCTCTGTCATTGCCAACAAAGGAGATATAACAAAGTATTGAGATGAACTTTTCATATTCACCAAATACTTATTTTCCACCATAATTTGCAAATAAATTCTTTCAGAAATCAGACAATGTGATTGGATTTGTTTCCACATTTTGTCTCTCATAGTTGAGGTCTACCTATGATGACAATTACAGGCCTCTCTCATCTTTTTAAGTGGGAAAACTTGTACAATTGGTGGTGACTAAATACTTTCTACCTGTGTGCCTTTAAAGTCCATCTTTCTAGCCTTCAGTTTCTAAATAAAGCAATATCATCCACATCACAGAATCAAAAGGGAGGTGGGCTAAGAAAAATAATATTTTTCTTTTTTTTTTTTTTTTAAATGTTCTTTATGAAGAATTTTTCAATAGAGAGACAGATGAACAAAAGTGCATCAAAGGGCACAATAACTGTCACACAATCGTCAGAGATGGAGAAATAAAATGGCACTTAGCACATAAACACGGTACAGATTGAGAAGGAGATCTCATGGTTTGTGTGACACCACGGCCTTGATTGGTAGATATCATCACAGCAAAACGCAGCCCAGCGATGAAACGGTAAAAGATTCCAAATGGATACAATTTAAATGACACGCTTCTTTCAAGCTACCTAACCACTTGCCGCCTGGGTCGATTCCAACATTTTTTATATATATATATATGCATTGAAAAAAAATATGCATTTTTTTTTTTCTAGAAAACTGCTTAGAACCCCCAATATATATTTTCTGAAAGCCCCGGAGAATAAAATGGTGGGTGTTACAATTTTTTATGTCCACAATATTTGCGCATCAGTTTATCAGTTGCAAATTTTCATATCATCGGGGCTTTTTTTCAGGGAGAACTTGGTGGAACTCAGTTCCACCACTTCTGGCTCAGACCCTTGGGGGGGGGCTGCTCACCACAATCACTTGTAAACACAGAAGACCGGTTTCTGTGTTTACAAGTGACAGCTCTGCGCTCTGTGTGTAATGCAATCCTGGTATTTAATGCCCCTTTAAGACCCTCCGACTGTTCGTGAAATTTGACTGACCACACCCACTATTTGATGTGATTTGGAGGGTGTGTGCGGGTGGAGGGGTTTTGGGGGGCTGTGGTTGAGTTCCAGCACCTATTGTTTGAGAAAAAACTCCCTGCATATTATAATATCAATTTTAATGAATTTTAGAGCACACAAGCACAATATAATACCCAATATGTTGGTACAATATAATGATGTCACGCCGAGCAAATAGACACCTAACATGCCATGCTTTAAGCACTTGTTGCCGACTGCCGCACGCCGATATATGTCGGCACAATGGCAGTGGTGGGCAAATGGGCGTACCTGTACGTCCCCTTTAAGAGCCGGGGATAGCAGGCGTACAGCTTGACCATGCCCGCGGTCCGCCGGTCTCACAGAGCCTCAGAGCGGGGAAGTGCTTTATGTAAACAAGGCATTTCCCCGTTTGGCTTGTGTCATGACAGAGATCACCGCTCCCTGTCATCGGATGGAGCAGTGATCTCTGTCATGTGACTTAAAGCCCATCCCCCCCACAGTTAGAATCACTCCCTAGGACACACTTAACCCCATCCCTGCCAGTGTCATTTACACGGTAATCAGTGCATTTTTATGTATAAATGACAGTGGTCCCAAAATAGTGTCAAGAGTGCCTGATGTGTCCACCGTAATGTCGCAGACCCGATAAAAATCGCAGATCTCCGCCATTACTAATAAAAAAAAAAATTAAAAATCAAAATGACATAAATCTGTCCCCTATTTTGTAAACACTATAACTTTTGCACAAACCAATCAATATACGCTTATTGCGATTTTTTTTTTTACCAAAAATATGTAGAAGAATACATATCGGCCTAAACTGAGGAAAAAAAATGTTTTTTTATATATTTTTGGGGGATATTTATTATAGCAAAAATTGTTGGTCCTTTTTTGTCTATAGCACAAAAAATAAAAACAGCAGGGGCGATCAAATACCACCAAAAGAAAGCTCTATTTGTGGGGAAAAAAGGACGTCAATTTTGAGTTTAGAGTTAAACTGGAGGCCTGGTGATAGAATTATTGCTCTCGCTCCTTTGTGACGATACCTCTTGCGGGGAGCGATCGCCATATACATACATGTGCTTGTGGAACCTAAGAAAAAACAGACAAGCAGCGCCAATCTAAGTGCAGCAATATTGTAACATATTTAATGGAGTAGTAATGCACTCACTGGAAAACGGATAAAAGCAGGCACATCATGGTAAATGTCAGATAGTGGACAAGCAGGGTTCCAGAACGATCGTCCAGGCCAGCGCTCGGGGGATGGGGGCGGTTTAAATTTTGTTAAAATGTATTTAATTTATTTAAATATTAATTTTTTTTTTTTTTTTACATTGGGGGTTATTTACTGAAACTGCATGGTGCAAAATCTGATGCAAATCTGCAAAGAAACCAATCAGCTTCCAGGTTTTATTGCCCAAGCTTAATTGAACAAGTTAGAAGCGGATTGGCTGCCGGGCACAGCTGCATCAGATTCTGAGAGCTCCAGTTTTAGTAAATCTCCCCCTATAGTTTGATTAGTTTTTTTATTGCACTTTATTGCTATCACGAAGGGATGAACAGCATTGCTTGTTATAACATTGGCCATGACAGGTCCACTTTATGGAGATATCTCGGGGTCTTCTCAAGTCTCAGTTTCTTAGGTCAGAGAAAAGATCGGGGGACCAGAAGGGAATCCTTCTCCATAGTCTTCTTCTGATGAGATAGGTCACATTGGTCCCGGTGCTCCCCTGGGTCGGGGGAGCCCAGGAAATGGTGGTGGGAATGAGGAACACCCTTCCCCCTTCCTGTAAAAGTGATTGGGTGGCTGTAGAGCTGCTTGGATCACTTTTACAGTAAAGCCCTTCGCCTGCTCCAGGGAAATATACTGGGACCATGGCTACAGCTACCCCAGAATGAAACCGGTGGCTTTCAGCTGCTGATAGACTATGATAGGAATCCAACAATCAGCAATGAATTATCACCCTAAATCCAAAGAATTCAATGGTCACAGTGTTATTGTTACCTCCCATTTATGGAAATGGGACATTAAACGTGGATATTACTAGTTACGATCGTGTGATAGAGACTTGAACTACCGACTTGAATATTCCTAAACGTCTGTGTGATGGAAAAGGTGACCATGGTGCAGCACATATTGAGCCATCTCACCCTTTGTACCAAAGTAAATAGGTTATAAGTGTTCTTTGGTCACGCCAGGAGTTCATTACACTTGGATAAATTAATAAATGGATTTATTCCTCAAATCTCTATTAGGCGTGACACCTCACCCATCCACTTTGTGCATTATAGATCAATACATCGTATCTAGTTCAACTTTTCTCAACCTTTTCAACACAGAGGAATCCTTGAAATAACTTTCCAGGTCTCAGGGAACTCCTGCTAAGAATGACTATATCTACTCATCTCATGATACCTTAGTGTGATGGTCATCGGGAAGAATTACCCCCTTACACTTGAGGTCATTGGGAAAGATTACCCTCTTACAGATAGCTAAAAAGATGAATAGTGTCAGTGGAAACTTATCTGAGAGGCAGAAATCCCTCAAGGAACCCCTAGCAACCTCTGGAGGAACCCTAGGCTTCCATGGAACCCTGGTTGAGGAACCCTGCTTTAGATAAAGGTTTAATGGCTAGATCAGGGGTCTACAACATTTGTAGGCCAAGAGCCTGTTTACTGTCCTTCAGGCTTTGGGGGGGGGGGGGAACTCTGGCCAATGGGAGTAGAAAATGCCCCATCATCAGTGTTCCATCATTGGTTTTAATGGTCACCGATGAGCAAGATTTGATGAAACCTACCTGTGTTGGACATATGAGAGATGGCAAAAGAGTGGACAACCCATTGACTGCAGTTTTAGAAAGAATCCTAGCACCTACATTTATTCAACTTATTGGTCTGCATGACCTGGAATGGGTCGGGTCTTTTTTGCTAGGACTCCAGTTTAAGTTTTTTTACTGGTATGTAGATAGTCATCCTCTCACCATTTCCTATTTTATAAAATGTGTCATGTATGTAGTATTTCAGACAAAAAAAAAGGAGAATGCACTAGAATGGGACTTCTGAGGCACAAAATATATCTAAAAACACAATTTATTTGATATTAATAATCATAAAAAAGGGTTTAATATATTAATCCACAAAGTATCAAAAAAAAATATTCACATATGGTACAAATATTAAAACATCATTGTGATAAGGCAATACATTGTATCAGAAATAACTGATTCCTTGTGGTCCAACGCGTTTCATGGGCATAATCCATTTTTCTCAGGAGCCGTCAAAACGCTTATTCGCATAGTAATCTAAACAGAACCAATCAAATATTATTAAAAATGCATCACCCCGGTATATTTTATTTCTTTGGGAGAAAATATACTGGTTTTATCAAGGTACAACAACTGTGACGAACCCTTGTCCTCAACAGGACTATGTCCGCCTTAAATGCTTTCTTTGTCCAGAACCAGCCCTATCCAAGACCCTTTAGACCACCCGGTCACCAGCCGTAACACAGTGTAGGGTGAACAACATTGAACTGATTCCGAATACAGAGACACTCCCCCCCACCCTTGGATTCAGGGCGGGGTAAACTGTCCAATCACAATAGACACACAGGTCAGGTGTATTCAAACTTACTACCTCAATGTTTGTTTGTTGTGTTTTATTTTGTTCCCTATGGGGGTCCCTTACCAATTATCTATATCATTTTGGCCAAATTGGGGATGTCCATGGGGGAGGCATAATGGGACTTGGTTTTGCTACTGGAGGTCCCTCAATTGGTTCTGACCTATGACCTACCATATGCTCAGAGGTGTCACCCTAACAATAAAATATTTATTTGTTTGACATTCATGGGGAATGTGGCACCATCCTTTTTATAATCCCATTAATTTGCAGTTTTTTAGGTTGAAGTACTTTATAGAATTTGGTGGCGGAACCACCTGGTCCTGGCACCTTATTTGGTACAAGGAAATAAACTTCCATATCCTACGGTGCAATAATTTCTAAATTGCGCCCTTAGGTAGTCCAATGTAAATGAACAGCTACTCATAGGATGTCTGCAGCTTCCCTTAAAACAGAGTTCAGGTAGATCGGGTCCATCCTCCCACATGGACATCCCCAAATTGGCCAAAATTATATAGGTAATATAGGTAAGAGGCTTGAGAAAGGGGCATGAATGGCCCTGAAATGCGTAGCCATGCCCACTTTGACATCTGACATCATCCGCTCTTCTTGGACATGCTACCTACCTTCCTGTATCGCTGTGTGCTCTATGCTGGCTCTGTCTGTCAGTACACATTAACAGACGCTTTCCAGCGTCGCTCTGCAGTGCCTGGCCACTTCCCCGGCCAACTGCATAGGATCCAACCATCTATAGCCAGAGTTCAATTATTCTATAGGTCTGATTGTGTACTACCTGTAAGTTCATAAGGCTATTTTTAAACTGATGCTTTAATAAATCTACACTTAGACGGTTGCGCCCTCTGTCTGTCTTTCTACATTTTTATTTTGCTAACTTTTTAAGTGGATGAAATTTCTTCCTGACCATATCTGCATTGTCATAATGGTTGGGTTGGCAGTTAAAGCATAGGTAGATATAGTCTACAAACTCTGCCCCTTCTTCCACGTCTGTGCAACTGCTAAACTTTCTGATAGTTTTGTTCAAGAATTGAGTTTATTTGGGCCGATTTGTAAACTGCTCTTTGGAAAAGTCCCGAAGGAGGACAATTTTCAGATTATGTCTACCTCCAGCCTGGTTGGCTAACCTGCCATTCTGCCAGACTTACGGGATCGTAGTTTATTATGAACATTAGAGGCAACTCTTTTTCCCGCCGGTCACATTTTCTTTTGGCTGATTGCCGTAGAGCTCTATTTTCTGAGTTCGGGGTGTGTGCCAAATTATATTGAGTAGTCCCAGAGGAAGTACTATCTGGTAGGTAATGCTTTCTAATTTCTATTTCTTAGCCGTCGTAGATGCAATTATATCACCCCATAAAAGAGCTTTACCTCTTTCCCAGTATAAATTTAGGGAGGTAAAATGTGACTAACTGAAAGTTTTGGAATTCCTCGCATGTCTCTCTAAGCATGTAGGCGGGGCCATCCCAACGTGTGAAGGCATTCCTTTCACGGGTACCACTGACACGGGCACTACTGACACGGGTACCACCAACAGGCCTCACTGCCCTTTCCTCACATTAGTGTGTGTCCCCCCTCCCGAAGGGGCACCTACGTAAACCTTCACCAGCACATATACAGTTCCATGTCCCACGCTCTGTGCCGCGGCTTTACCATTTCCCAGATTGGCCCAAAATAGTAATGAAGGCAAGTCCAATCCGACCGCAATAAAGTTCATTTCCAATTTTAAGGAGGGCAACTTCAGTGCACATACAGTAGTTCCGGCACTTTTGAATTTAGAGCATCCAATTCCAGAATACACAATTAGGTACTTTAGAGAATTAGAGGTTCCGTACTTTTCATGAAAACATTAAGGGGTAAAGACAACACATAGAGGTAAAGAACCCCCTAAAAGGAACAAGTTACACCATTCCGTTCCGTACTTAGCTTTTTGCTCTGTGCGTTGTCTGCGGTTGGCACTTTTCCCAGTCAGGTACTCTGCTTCTCCTGTCCCAAATTCAGTCCCTCTCAGGGTGTTAGGACCTCTCCAGGTATTTCCCAACCGGGCAATAACAGACACTGGGAGGTTACATTTTTGCATGATGGGGCCCCACCAAGTCCCATAGGGGTCAACTATGGAGCAGAGCTCCTATGTTCTCACACTGTCCACCCAAACTCCTCCCACCCTATGTCCAGTCACTACCTATACACTATATTACCAAAAGTATTGGCACCATCCACTGCTCTACTGACACCGTTATTATACATTATTATTATTGATATTAGTAATACCAGTAGTAGTAGTTTTACTATTATGATTATTATTATTATTATTGCTATTATTTTACATTATTATTATTATTATTTTACATTATTATTATTATTATTATTATTAGTATTAGTAATAGTAGTAGTAGTAGTAGTGTTACTATTATGATTATTATTATTATTATTTTACATTATTATTATTAGTAGTAGTATTAGTAGTATTAGTAATAGTAGTAGTAGTAGTAGTAGTAGTGTTACTATTATGATGATGATGATGATTATTATTGCTATTATTTTACATTATAATAATAATTATTATTTATTATTTATTTAATAATTACTACTACTATTACTACTACTACTACTACTACTACTACTACTAATAATAATAATTTAAAATAATAGTAATACTACTACTACTACTACTACTACTACTACTACTACTACTATTACTAGTACTACTATTATTAATAATAATAAAGTAAAATAATAACAATAATAATTAACAATAATAATTATTATTATAATGTAAAATAATAGCAATAATAATCATCATCATCATTATTTTACTTTATTATTATTAATAATAGTAGTACTAGTAATAGTAGTAGTAGTAGTAGTAGTAGTAGTATTACTATTATTTTAAATTATTATTATTAGTAGTAGTAGTAGTAGTAGTAGTAGTAATAGTAGTAGTAGTAGTATTACTATTATTTTACATTATTATTAGTAGTAGTAGTAGTAGTAGTAGTAGTAGTAGTAGTAGTAGTATTACTATTATTTTACATTATTATTATTAGTAGTAGTAGTAGTAATGGTAGTAGTAGTAGTAGTAGTAGTAGTAGTAGTAGTATTACTTTTATTTTACATTATTATTATTATTATTATTTTACATCCTTTTTATTTTTTTATTTTTTTCATTGCTTGCTAATTGCAACTCTTTATTCCCTTGCACTTTTAAGGGGTATCCTTGATATATATTTCCTTTGAATAAAGGTTTCACTGGTGTTGCAGTTCCAAGCGCTGTAAAAGCACAGCCCCCGGTTACATCGTTTTTAATTACCAGGGTGCCATATGTTACTTTGTTACTTTACATATGTTTATATTTGATTTTAACTTCAAATACTCTTTTGTGTGTTTAGCTTCAGGGCTTCATAAGAGGGCGTCATCGGTGATATTAGCGCTGTACATAATATGTCATCTATTACAGGATGCTATAATTGGATCTTATGGTCTCTTAATTCATGAATTTTCGGTTGAGGAATGTTATTTTTCTTTGTAATTCGGAGATTCTTACTAGAAATTGAAGTGCATGTAAACCGTAGAAATGAATTTCTCTTATTGCAATGCTGCACCAGCCCACCCGACTCCCCGTTGTTGGTGATTTGGTAAACCTGAAACTCGCCTTTTGGAGCTACTAGAAACCTCTACATGCTGCCCCTCGTATACAGAAAGCTTGATGTAAAATCAGTTATTCTTAGAGTTGAACTTATTGCTCTGCTACTCCTCAGGAGGAATTTAAGGCACGCAGCACTCTCCTAGCATGTGATACCAGGTACATTTAGTTTTGGCTCCTTCTGTAATCAAGGGAGCAGTAATTGTTTGGGTTGGTCTGTTCGGGGTTTCACAGGCTGGGAGTTTGATTGCTTCCCTCTGCCTCTAGAAGAAACTTCCAGAACTTAAGGTAAGAGATTCAAAATTACTAGCCTGAATATCTATCAGAGTCCAGACAATTCATGGAGAGGAGTGTCCAGAAGGGGGCTGGAATGGTGATAAATTATCTGAGACACTGGTGAGCTGTGTCGCGCCCCCCCTCCCCCCCCACAGGAGGGTTCAAGAGCCAGAGGGGCTGCTGCCCTTAGGCTGCTCATGGACTGTACAGCTGCTTTCGAAGCTTTAGTAGTGTCAGGGCTGAAGGCCTAGATGGACTTTCTGTGGAGCCTATGGCACCACAAGGTGTCTGAGCTCACTCACTAGACCATGTCCAGAGGAAGCTGGAAGGTGGGAGCTGTCCTGGGGACTTGTGAGTAAAGACCCTAAACTGACCTCTGTGACTGTGTAGTGTTCTGGAAGCTCCGCTAAGTACCAGCAGTTGTGCAACAAAGCAAGGTAGCCAGATGTCAAAAGACTTGCTCCATGGCCTTCAGCTGTAAAGACTTAGACTGTTCAGCACCCACTATTACTCCCACTGACACGATGGGGTACAATCCCCCCCCACTGATACCAGCGATGAGGCACTTTACCTTCGACTGACCCCAACAATGGGGCACAATTCGCCCAATTTATCACCAATGATGGGGCACTATTCTACCCTCAGACACCATCTATTCCTTCAACTAGTATCAGTGATGGGGGTACTGTTCCTCCTCCTACTGACTACTGATTTATAAATGTGTTGCTCCCAAGCCTGAGGCTTTGTTGCTCCCACTAACGCTTGTGGATTTTTTACTCCCGCTGGCCACAGTGGCCACCCTAAAGTCTGAAGGACCCCCTGAGACCCCTGCTCTATGAGAAGATTGTCCTCTAATCTTAAAGTGCTGAGCATTTTGGAGTATCCCATGCCCCTAGCCCCCTCTCCTGTTAAAGTTCCTCAAGCAATAAACAGCAAAAGAAATCCCTTAGACCAGTGATGGCGAACCTTGGCACCCCAGATGTTTTGGAGCTACATTTCCCATGATGCTCAACTACACTGCAGAGTGCCTGAGCATCATGGGAAATGTAGTTCCAAAACATCTGGGGTGCCAAGGTTCACCATCACTGCCCTAGATTGATTCATTGGTGTTGGAGTGTATGGACTGGTGCTTGGGTGACTGGCAACCTCTGTCCTGTTGGAGAAGGTCCAGCTATGACCAGCGGCCTCTACGAGAGTAGCACTACATGTAAAAGGAACATTTTTTTTTTTCAGGGTGCTGCTTAGGAACCGGCTTGCTGCCTGGAATTGCAGTTGAACATTGGGTTAGTTTCGGAAGGCTCTGTGCAGCTTGTAGCCGTTCTTGAACACCCAGATAACAGGTTTGCTGGATACTTATCGAGCAAATCCAGGCTGCAGGCGTAGAAAGCACTTCGCTCCATCTAATACCCCGTTCTGTTTTCTGTTTTGTAGAAAATCCAACTCAATGTATTCAATTATTTGAAAAGTTATTACACTCCACCTTCCTTTTCTGGTATTGACTTCAAAATCAATGTTTATGATAGCTCTAAATAAGACTTCGTAATACTCCCCCTTGTAGGGGTTACTCCATGTGTGTCTGCAGATCTCTGATAAGCCTCAAGGAGCTCCTTATGAAGACTTTACTGGAAAGTTCTGCTGATATTTTTGCACGATATACAGTCTCTCTCTCTCTCTCATTACAGTTTAGTATTGGCAAAGCAGTTGAGTTTCTATGGGAAGGGGGGTTGGTAATGGGTAATATAAAGGGGGATTTGGGGGGGGGGGGTGAGTCCGTGTAACAGATTTTTTAAGTTCTCAGTTTTTCATGTCCCTCTCAGTCTGTGACACGTTGCCACATATTGTCCAGCTATTTTCACCGTTGGTTCCTCTTCTCCCAGTAGAATTTGAAGTCTGCTCTTCTATACAATCGAAGTCGGAGAGTCTCTGAAAGTGGTTGTCCCCCACTGATGAGTACTTGGCGCAGGAAGTGGTCCTCATCCTTCAGGAACCCCTGGTCCCATTGCTGGCACACTCATAGGCGTGCGCGCAGGGTGTGCCGGGTGTGCCTGGACGCACCCCAATCGCCCCGTGGGGCACAGGAACCCCCTACTACTGACACCATCCACTCCTCTGCTGACACCATCCCCTGCTCTACTGACACCGTCCACTGCTCTACTGACACCGTCCTCTGCCCTACTGACACCGTCCTCTGCCCTACTGACACCTTCCACTGCTCTACTGACACCGCCCACTGCTCTACTGACACCGCCCACTGCTCTACTGACACCGTCCACTGCTCTACTGACACCGTCCACTGCTCTACTGACACCGTCCTCTGCTCTACTGACATCGTCCACTGCTCTACTGACACCATCCACTGTTCTACTGACACCGTCCTCTGCTCTACTGACACCGCCCACTGCTCTACTGACACCCTCCACTGCTCTACTGACACCGTCCTCTGCTCTACTGACACCGCCCACTGCTCTACTGACACCGTCCACTGCTCTACTGACACCGTCCTCTGCTCTACTGACACCGTCCACTGTTCTACTGACACCATCCACTGCTCTACTGACACCGTCCACTGCTCTACTGACACCGTCCACTGCTCTACTGACACCGTCTACTACTCTACTGACACCATCCACTGCTCTACTGATACCATCCACTGCTCTACTGACACCGTCCTCTGCTCTACTGACACCATCCACTGCTCTACTGACACCGTCCACTGCTCTACTGACACCGTCCACTGCTCTACTGATACCATCCACTGCTCTACTGACACCGTCCTCTGCTCTACTGACACCATCCACTGCTCTACTGACACCGTCCACTGCTCTACTGACACCGTCCACTGCTCTACTGATACCATCCACTGCTCTACTGACACCGTCCACTGCTCTACTGACACCGTCTACTGCTCTACTGACACCATCCACTGCTCTACTGATACCATCCACTGCTCTACTGACACCGTCCTCTGCTCTACTGACACCATCCACTGCTCTACCGACACCGTCCACTGCTCTACTGACACCGTCCACTGCTCTACTGATACCATCCACTGCTCTACTGACACCGTCCTCTGCTCTACTGACACCATCCACTGCTCTACTGACACCGTCCACTGCTCTACTGACACCGTCCACTGCTCTACTGACACCGTCCTCTGCTCTACTGACACTATCCACTGCTCTACTGACACCGTCCACTGCTCTACTGACACCGTCCACTGCTCTACTGATACCATCCACTGCTCAACTGATACCATCCACTGCTCTACTGACACCGTGCACTGCTCTACTGACACCATCCACTGCTCTACTGACACCGTCCACTGCTCTACTGACACCATGCACTGCTCTACTGACACCGTCCACTGCTCTACTGACACCGTCCACTGCTCTACTGACACCGGCCACTGCTCTACTGACACCGTCCACTGCTCTACTGACACCGTTCACTGCCCTACTGACACCGTTCACTGCCCTACTGACACCGTCCACTGCTCTACTGACACCATCCACTGCTCAACTGACACCATCCACTGCTCTACTGCTCTACTGACACCATCCACTGCTCTACTGACACCGTCCACTGCTCTACTGACACCGTCCACTGCTCTACTGATACCGTCCACTGCTCAACTGATACCATCCACTGCTCTACTGACACCATCCACTGCTCTACTGATACCATCCACTGCTCAACTGACACCATCCACTGCTCTACTGACACCATCCACTGCTCTACTGACACCATCCACTGCTCTACTGACACCATCCACTGCCCTACTGACACCGTCCTCTGCTCTACTGACACCATCCACTGCCCTACTGACACCGTCCTCTGCCCTACTGACACCATCCACTGCTCTACTGACACCATCCACTGCTCTACGGACACCGTCCACTGCCCTACTGACACCATCCACTGCTCTACTGACACCGTCCACTGCTCTACTGACACCATCCACTGCTCTACTGACACCGTCCACTGCTCTACTGACACCATCCACTGCTCTACTGACACCGTCCACTGCTCTACTGACACCGTCCACTGCTCTACTGACACCGTCCACTGCTCTACTGACACCATCCACTGCCCTACTGACACCGTCCTCTGCCCTACTGACACCGTCCTCTGCCCTACTGACACCATCCACTGCCCTACTGACACCGTCCTCTGCCCTACTGACACCGTCCTCTGCCCTACTGACACCATCCACTGCTCTACTGACACCATCCACTGCTCTACTGACACCGTCCACTGCTCTACTGACACCATCCACTGCTCTACTGACACCGTCCACTGCTCTACTGACACCGTCCACTGCCCTACTGACACCGTCCTCTGCTCTACTGACACCATCCACTGCTCTACTGACACCATCCACTGCTCTACTGACACCATCCACTGCTCTACTGACACCGTCCACTGCTCTACTGACACCGCCCACTGCTCTACTGACACCGTCCAGTGCTCTACTGACACCGTCCACTGCTCTACTGACACCATCCACTGCTCTACTGACACCGTCCACTGCCCTACTGACACCGTTCACTGCCCTACTGACACCGTCCTCTGCTCTACTGACACCGTCCACTGCTCTACTGACACCGTCCACTGCCCTACTGACACCATCCTCTGCTCTACTGACACCATCCACTGCCCTACTGACACCGTCCACTGCCCTACTGACACCATCCGCTGCTCTACTGACACCGTCCGCTGCTCTACTGACACCGTCCACTGCTCTACTGACACCATCCACTGCTCTACTGATACCATCCACTGCTCTACTGACACCATCCACTGCTCTACTGATACCATCCACTGCTCTACTGACACCGTCCTCTGCTCTACTGACACCATCCACTGCTCTACTGATACCGTCCTCTGCTCTACTGACACCGTCCTCTGCTCTACTGACACCATCCACTGCTCTACTGACACCGTCCTCTGCTCTACTGACACCATTCACTGCTCAACTGATACCATCCACTGCTCTACTGACACCATCCACTGCTCTACTGACACCATCCACTGCTCTACTGACACCATCCACTGCTCTACTGATACCGTCCACTGCTCTACTGACACCGTCCTCTGCTCTACTGACACCATCCACTGCTCTACTGGCACCATCCACTGCTCTACTGATACCATCCACTGCTCTACTGACACCGTCCTCTGCTCTACTGACACCATCCACTGCTCTACTGACACCATCCACTGCTCTACTGATACCATCCACTGCTCTACTGACACCGTCCTCTGCTCTACTGACACCATCCACTGCTCAACTGATACCATCCACTGCTCTACTGACACCATCCACTGCTCTACTGACACCATCCACTGCTCTACTGACACCATCCACTGCTCTACTGACACCGTCCTCTGCTCTACTGACACCATCCACTGCTCTACTGACACCGTCCTCTGCTCTACTGACACCATCCACTGCTCTACTGATACCATCCACTGCTCTACTGACACCGTCCTCTGCTCTACTGACAACATCCACTGCTCTACTGACACCGTCCACTGTTTTACTGACACCATCCACTGCCCTACTGACACCGTCCACTGCTCTACTCATACCATCCACTGCTCTACTGACACCGTCCTCTGCTCTACTGATACCATCCACTGCTCTACTGATACCATCCACTGCTCTACTGATACCATCCACTGCTCAACTGATACCATCCACTGCTCTACTGACACCATCCACTGCTCAACTGATACCATCCACTGCTCTACTGATACCATCCACTGCTCTACTGACACCGTCCACTGCTCTACTGATACCATCCACTGCTCAACTGATACCATCCACTGCTCTACTGACACCGTCCACTGCCCTACTGACACCATCCACTGCTCTACTGACACCATCCACTGCTCTACTGACACCATCCACTGCTCTACTGACACTGTCCACTGCTCTACTGACACCGTCCACTGCTCTACTGACACCGTCCACTGCTCTACTGACACCGTCCACTGCTCTACTGACACCGTCCACTGCTCTACTGACACCATCCACTGCTCTACTGACACCATCCACTGCTCTACTGATACCATCCACTGCTCTACTGACACCGTCCTCTGCTCTACTGACACCATCCACTGCTCTACTGACACCATCCACTGCTCTACTGATACCATCCACTGTTCTACTGACACCGTCCTCTGCTCTACTGACACCATCCACTGCTCTACTGACACCGTCCACTGTTTTACTGACACCATCCACTGCCCTACTGACACCGTCCACTGCTCTACTGACACCGTCCACTGCCCTACTGATACCATCCACTGCTCTACTGACACCGTCCTCTGCTCTACTGATACCATCCACTGCTCTACTGATACCATCCACTGCTCTACTGATACCATCCACTGCTCAACTGATACCATCCACTGCTCTACTGACACCGTCCACTGCCCTACTGACACCATCCACTGCTCTACTGACACCGTCCACTGCTCTACTGACACCGTCCACTGCTCTACTGACACCATCCACTGCTCTACTGACACCGTCCTCTGCTCTACTGACACCATCCACTGCTCTACTGACACTGTCCACTGCTCTACTGACACCGTCCACTGCTCTACTGACACCGTCCACTGCCCTACTGACACCGCCCACTGCTCTACTGAAACCCTCCACTGCTCTACTGACACCGTCATCTGCTCTACTGACACCGTCCACTGCTCTACTTATACTGTCCATGTTTTAATACATTTTAAAATGTTTGTTTCCACTTATTGATAAAAGTGTGTAAATATATACAGTGGAACCTTGGTTAACGAGCGTTTTGAAAGATGAGCAACTTTTTTTTAAATTCTGACTCGGTTGGTGAGTGTTGTCTCGCAAAATGAGCAGAATTCAAGCTAATGGGGTGTGCAGTACTGCATTTGGCCAGAGGTGCGGGGGCGCCCGGGACACTTGGAACGGTTCGGAGCTATTCAGAAATACTCGGAAACATTTAGAAGTACTCCGTTCCCGAGTGTTTCTGAGGCTTTCCGAGTTCAGCAGCGCCGTCCCCAAGTATTTCTGAGGCTCTCCGGCGCCCCCCACCTCTGGCCGCATGCGGTATTGCATGTAATAGAAGTCAATGCAGAACAAATTATCTTCATTTCCATTGATTCCTATGGGGAAACTCGCTTTGATATGCAAGTGCTTTGGATTACAAGCATTCTCCTGGAACGGATTATACTCGTAATCCAAGGTTCCACTGTATATACCTACACTATATTACCAAAAGTATTGGGACACCTGCCTTTAAACGCACATGAACTTTAATGACATCCCAGTCTTAGTCCGTAGGGTTCAATATTGAGTTGGCTCCACCCTTTGCAGCTATAACAGCTTCAACTCTTCTGGGAAGGCTGTCCACAAGGTTTAGGAGGGTGTCTATGGGAATGTTTGACCATTCTTCCAGAAGTGCATTTGTGAGGTCAGGCGCTGATGTTGGATGAGAAGGCCTGGATCGCAGTCTCCACTCTAATTCATCCCAAATGTGTTCTATGGGGTTGAGGTCAGGACTCTGTGCAGGCCAGTCAAGTTCCTCCACCCCAAACTCGCTCATCCATGTCTTTATGGACCTTGCTTTGTGCACTGGTGGTTTTGGGACATTTAATATTAAATGATATCAGGAATACCTCCAATGAAATCGAAACAAAATCAGGATGATGGGATGAGATCCTGGAAGTACGGTGATTGGATCTGGTCTCTGGGGTCCTCACAGAGTATAAGAAGTCATTGTATAGTCAGACCTCCCTGGCCATTGAGTATTGAAGCAATGGATCTGCATGACAGCCAGGCAACAAGCATTTCCAGAAGGAGAGGTCAGCAGTGTCAGGCTTCTTATTACCCCCCAATCACAGCTTCTGTCTGGAGTTCTTTATATTTAATAATAAATTGCTGCTTCTGGGGAATTTCTGATGGCGGTTGTAATATGTTCGGATTGCGCGTATTTCCTGCAGGGAAAGGCAGCCGCATTCATCAACACGCGGGAAATACAGAGGTCAGTGATCTCTATCAATACTCCACAGATAAATACCAAGGAGAGGCGATCTATTACCAGGGGCCGCGTGTCTGTGTCTGTGTCTGTGTCTGCGGCTGTGACTGAGAAAAATATATGTTATCACCACATCCTCTCTGCCAGCAAAAATTTATAACAATGATAATAATAATTTATATTATTATTATTATTAAATGATCACCACATCCTCTCTGCCAGCAAAAATTTTTAACAATAATAATAAAAACTTATATTATTATTATTAATATTATTTTTATTATTATTATTATTATTATTATTATTATTATTATTATTATCATTATTATTATATTTATTATTATTAAATAATCACCACATCCTCTCTGCCAGCAAAGATTTATAACAATGATAATAATAATTTATATTATTATTATTATTATTATTATTATTATTATTATTATTATTATTATTATTATTATATTTATTATTATTAAATAATCACCACATCCTCTCTGCCAGCAAAAATTGATAACAATAATAATAATAATAATTTATATTATTATTATTATTATTATTATTGTTATTATTATTATTTTAATATGTATTATTATTCAATAATCACAACATCCTCTCTGCCAGGAAAAATTTATAACAATAATAATAATTTATATTATTATTATATTTATTATTATTATTATTATTATTATTTTAATATGTATTAATATTAAATAATCACAGCATCCTCCCTGCCTGCTAAAATTGTTATTAATAATAATAATAATAACAATAATAATAATAGTAATAATAAATGTTGTTGTTATTGTTGTTATTATTATTATTGTCAAAAAAGAAATATCTCTATCGTGAAGTCCGTAAGTAAATATCAATATTTTATTGTAAGCTGACAGAAATCACTGGCAAGCTTGTATTTACAGCAGGTTGGATCAGCTGGCTGATAGTTGCAGGGCAGATAACATTAGCAGACGAATGCCGTGAGTGGCCAAGCCTCTATGCGTTTCGTCAGCGGCGACGCCTTCTTAGAGGGTGGGCCATACACCCAGTCTCTATCCGACACAATTTAAATGCATGCAGCCTGCTCGGGAAAAGCCGCTCAGCTGTAAAAGCTTGAGCAAATTATTATTATTATTAAATCATAACATCCTCTCCGCCTGCTAAAATGGTCAATAATAATAATAAATGCTATTATCATTATTATTATTGTTGTTTAGTTGTTGTTTTTAATAATATTATTATTATTATTTAATCATAACATCCTCTCTGCCTGCTAAAATGCTTAATAATAATAATAATAATAATAATAATAATAAATCTTATTACCATTATTATTATTGTTGTTTTGTTGTTGTTTTTAATGTTATTATTATTATTATTATTTTTTTTATTATTATTATTTAATCATAACATCCTCTCTGCCTGCTAAAATGCTTAATAATAATAATAATAATAATAATAATAATAAATCTTATTACCATTATTATTATTGTTGTTTTGTTGTTGTTTTTAATATTATTATTATTATTATTATTATTATTATTATTATTATTATTATTATTATTATTAATATTATTATTATTATTATTTTTATTATTATTATTTAATCATAACATCCTCTCTGCCTGCTAAAATGCTTAATAATAATAATAATAATAATAAATCTTCTTATCATTATTATTATTGTTGTTTTGTTGTTGTTTTATATTTTATAATTATTATTATTATTATTATTATTATTATTATTATTATTATTATTTATTTATTTAAACATCCTCTGCCTGCTAAAATGCTTAATAATAGTAATTATAATAATAATAATAATAATTATTATTATTATTATTATTATTATTATTATTATTATCATTATGCAGCCTGTCAAGTAAGCACCTATGGCCCTTTGTGTACAAAATCTATTGTATATAAACAGTGAATTCCTGTAATCAGAAAACTGCCAGCCTGCTTCTATTAGAAAACACAAAGCTTTAAGCAATCTTTACACAATTTATAATATACATTTTTATATATTTTTATTTTACAGTTTTTTTTATTTGTTTACTATTACTATTATTTTACTATTATTTTACTATTTTACATATACAATCTTTGCTTTACAAGCCTAACGCACCCAACCAACCCCTGTGGAAAAGATTAGAAATGCAATATGTATGACATAGTCCGTTCGAATGATTTATAGATTGTAATAATTCCCAAGTTCCATAAATGTCCAGCGCACATCGTGAATGAAAGCTCTGCAGTAGGTGAAGCAAATTTTATCTGTAGTTTTGAGTTAGTACTACTAAAGATGGCAGCTGTTGGAGGTTTTCCAAAGTGGAAGGGGGGGGGGTGATAGTGGGGCAATAATGCGTTCGGGGGAGCTCTGCAATGGGCGGTGTAACAGACGTAGGGAATGTGGCTGTGTTCCCTCTTTATTTATCATTATTTATTTATCTTATTTACTACTGTAATGGAATCAGTGTAGGCTGTCCACAAGGTTTAGGAGGGTGTCTATGGGAATGTTTGACCATTCTTCCAGAAGAGCATTTGTGAGGTCAGACACTGATGTTAGACAAGAAGGCCTGGTTCACAGTCTCCTCTCTAATTCAGGACAGGACTCTGTGCAGGCCAGTCAAGTTCCTCCACCCCAAACCCGCTCATCCATGTCTTTATGGACCTTGCTTTGTGCACTGGTGCGCAGTCATGTTGGAACAGGAAGGGGGGCCGTTCCCAAAGTTTATTATAGTTGTGCTCAAATAACATACTCACCCGACTAGGGAATTCAGCGCTGTCCTGCAGTAATCGGCTGACACCCGTACCGCCATCTTTCTTACTGACATCATTGGGAGTCGTCTGTCTCTTGCAGACCCCAGCAGCTGACCCCCCCCGATGACATTCAAATTTGTTTTACATAACCCTAAAACATCCTCGGGTGCATGACCCAGGTACCCAAGCAGTGTCCTCCTATCATTCTCCTAAGCAGAAGTGTGGTCTGTACTATCCCAAAAAGTTGGGGGGGGGGGTGTAAAATGAAATAAATAAGAAAGGAGTAAAGGTCTGCTTTAACAGTATTCAGTAATCATTTATTGAGAGTAACAACAAGTAATCAAGCCAACGCGTTTCAGGGGAACAAAGGCTCCGCCTTCCTCAGGGCTGTTGTTGCATACATAAATGAAGAAGGATCCCAACATCAAGATCAGATGGATCGATGTCGTCTGTGTTTTAAGCTCAGCGCTGCCTCTGTAAACACAGCCAACATCGATCTGTCTGATCTTGATGTTGGGATCCTTCTCCATTTATTATTATTATGCAGCAACAGCCTTGAGGAAGGGGGGAGCCTTTGTTACCCCGGAACGCGTTGGCTTGATAACCTGTTGGTACTCTCAAAAAACGTTTTTCAAAATCTCACCTTCCAACTCGCAGTCACTGGATATCGGGGGCTCCTTTATACCTACCTTTACAAGTACATGCGGAAACGACCTCAAGGCCGTACCCAAAGGTAGCAGCCCAAGCCCCAAAAAGGGCTCAATGCCACCTTGTTTTTAAGTTGGGCAGAAATCATTGGAAGGGTGTCAGAAATCATGAATCAGACTGAGACAGAAGTACAGTTGAATCACACTTGTTTAATAATAATAATAAAAAGGTAAACGGAATAAACGTAGTCAAAACATAGAAAGAGTTCAGGAACCGGAACGGATAGTCAGACAAGCCAAAACGTCAGGGAGCCAGAGATGAGCGTAGGAGAACAGCAAGCAGGATCTGGAGCCAGAAGGAATGTCAGCCAAGCAAGTCTTTAACAGGGACATGGGAGAGCGTCTCCAGAGACGTGACCAAGGCGAAGGCAGAGATCATCTGGGCTGGACGGCTTAAGTAGGCAGGACTGACGAGCAGGATCATCAACAGCTGAGTGACTGTGGAGAGATAGGAGCTGGCAATTAGCTGACAGCCGAGCGGCCAGCTTTGAGAAGGAAGGGCTGGGCCCAGCCCTGACAAAAGGAAGCCTTCAAACCTGCCCTCTTCATCACCTATCCATTGACCTATGACTGACTGAGTCAGTCCAATGTGATCTCCAACCCTAAAGAGCTGCATTCACAGTATGGCTTTCACAAAACCCTCATATATAGCAAAGCACAGCCCTTATCGGATTGTTACATTGTATCCTGTGGTTTCCTTATGAGGTTATCATGTTGCTTTGAATGGTTAAAATGAGAATAACAGATCAATAAAAGTCAAAGACCTCACAAAATGTTATCTACCTTGTCGTTAGGTACAATAGAAACCTTGAAACAAACTGTATGCAGTGTATATATACAGTATCTCACAAAAGTAAGTACACCCCTCACATTTGTGTAAATCTTTTCTTCTATCTTTTCATGTGACAACACTGAAGAAATGACACTTGTCTACAATGTAAAGTAGTGAGTGTACAGCTTGTATAACAGTGTAAATTTGCTGTCCCCTCAAAATAACTCAACACACAGCCATTAATGTCTAAACCGCTGGCAACAAAAGTCAGTACACCCCTAAGTGAAAATCTCCAAATTGGGCCAGATGAACCATTTTCCCTCCCCGGTGTCATGTGACTCGTTAGTGTTACAAGGTCTCAGTTGTGAATGGGGAGCAGGTGTGTTAAATTTGGTGTTATCGCTCTCACTCTCTCATACTGGTCACTGGAAGTACAACATGGCACCTCATGGCAAAGAACTCTCCGAGGATCTGAAAAAAAGAATTGTTGCTCTACATAAAGATGGCCTAGGCTATAAGAAGTTTGCCAAGACCCTGAAACTGAGCTGCAGCACGGTGGCCAAGACCATACAGCGGTATAACAGGACAGGTTCCACTCAGAACAGGCCTCGCCATGGTCCACCAAAGAAGTTGAGGTCACGTGCTCAGCGTCATATCCAGAGGTTGTCTTTGGGAAATAGATGTATGAGTGCTGCCAGCATTGCTGCAGAGGTTGTAGGGGTGGGGGGTCAGCCTGTCAATACTCAGACCATACGCCACATCGTCCCTGAAGTAAGCGTCTTCTAAAGATGATGCACAAGAAAGCCCGCAAACAGTTTGCTGAAGACAAGCAGACTAAGGACATGGATTGCTGGAACCATGTCCTGTGGTCTGATGAGACCAAGATAAACTTATTTGGTTCAGATGGTGACAAGCGTGTGTGGGGGCAACCAGGTGAGGAGGACAAAGACAAGTGTGTCTTGTCTACAGTCAAGCATGGTGGTGGGAGTGTCATGGTCTGGGGCTGCATGAGTGCTACCGGCACTGGGGAGCTACAGATCATTGAGGGAACCATGAATGCCAACATGTACTGTGATATACTGAAGCAGAGCATGATCTCCTCCCTTCAGAGACTGGACCGCAGGGCAATATTCCAACATAACGACCCCAAACACACCTCCAAGATGACCACTGCCTTGCTAAAGAAGCTGAGGGTAAAGGTGATGGACTGGCCAAGCATGTCTCCAGACCTAAACCCTATTGATCTGTGGGACATCCTCAAACGGAAGGTGGAGGAGCGCAAGGTCTCTAACACCCACCAGCTCCGTGATGTCATCATGGAGGAGTGGAAGAGGACTCCAGTGACAACCTGTGAAGCTCTGGTGAACTCCATGCCCAAGAGGGTTAAGGCAGTGCGGGAAAATAATGGTGGCCACACAAAATGTTGACACTTTGGGCCCAATTTGGAGATTTTCACTTAGGGGTGTACTGACTTTTGTTGCCAGCGGTTTAGACATTAATGGCTGTGTGTTGAGTTATTTTGAGGGGACAGCAAATTTACACTGTTATACAAGCTGTACACTCACTACTTTACATTGTAGACAAGTGTCATTTCTTCAGTGTTGTCACATGAAAAGATAGAAGAAAAGATTTACAGAAATGTGAGGGGTGTACTTACTTTTGTGAGATACTGTATAATCTATTTTTTTTTTTTCATTTGAGAATTGGAAAGTTACAAAGAATACTATAAGTTTTTTCTTCCTCGTCATCTTCAGCAGATTCTTGTAGCTCCTGGTGTTAGCTGAGGAGTCAGCGAGACGCTCCAGCTGTGTGATAGTTGCTGGGCTCTGGCAGTGTCCTCACCTGTCACTGTGTCATCTGGAGAATCTCCAGAGCTTTCTGCTGACTGCTACAAGATGATGAAAAAGAGACTTTAGTAATTGATGTAGAAGAGGAAATGTAGCGTGGGGTGGCTGGACCGGCTTTCCATAAGGGTGATCATTTTTGCTGAAAATTGTCCTTTCTTTTATAGACATTGGACTCCAGGAGATCTGTAATGAATGATAAAAGAATCGCTTTAGGTTGGTTAATATTTAAAAACTCAGGAAAGTACTAGACAGCATTAGGGCAGGCTTTCCCAAACTTTTTACCCCCACAGAACCCTTGAAACTGTTTACAGGTCTAGGGGAACTCCTACTAAAACCAATTCAACACGGGTCAATGGGAATAATGTCCCTTACATTGGTGGTCAGTGAGAAGAATGTTCCTTACATTGGTGATCAGTGAGAAGAATGTTCCTTACATTGGTGGTCAGTGAGAAGAATGTTCCTTACATTGGTGGTCAGTGGGAAGAATGTTCCTTACATTGGTGATCAGTGAGAATAATGTCCCTTACATTGGTGATCAGTGAGAAGAATGTTCCTTACATTGGTGATCAGTGAGAAGAATGTTCCTTACATTGGTGATCAGTGAGAAGAATGCTCCTTACATTGGTGATGAGTGAGAAGAATGTCCCTTACATTGGTGATGAGTGAGAAGAATGTTCCTTACATTGGTGATCAGTGGGAAGAATGTTCCTTACATTGGTGATCAGTGAGAAGAATGTTCCTTACATTGGTGATCAGTGAGAAGAATGTTCCTTACATTGGTGATCAGTGAGAAGAATGTTCCTTACATTGGTGATCAGTGAGAAGAATGTTCCTTACATTGGTGATCAGTGGGAAGAATGTTCCTTACATTGGTGATCAGTGAGAAGAATGTTCCTTACATTGGTGATCAGTGAGAAGAATGTTCCTTACATTGGTGATCAGTGAGAAGAATGTCCCTTACATTGGTGATCAGTGAGAAGAATGTTCCTTACATTGGTGATCAGTGAGAAGAATGTTCCTTACATTGGTGATCAGTGAGAAGAATGTTCCTTACATTGGTGATTAGTGAGAAGAATGTCCCTTACATTGGTGATCAGTGAGAAGAATGTTCCTTACATTGGTGATCAGTGAGAAGAATGTTCCTTACATTGGTGATCAGTGAGAAGAATGTTCCTTACATTGGTGATCAGTGAGAAGAATGTTCCTTACATTGGTGATCAGTGAGAAGAATGTTCCTTACATTGGTGATCAGTGAGAAGAATGTTCCTTACATTGGTGATCAGTGAGAAGAATGTTCCTTACATTGGTGATCAGTGAGAAGAATGCTCCTTACATTGGTGATCAGTGAGAAGAATGTTCCTTACATTGGTGATCAGTGGGATGAATGTTCCTTTTATTGGTGATCAGTGGGAAGAATGTCCCTTACATTGGTGATCAGTGAGAAGAATGTTCCTTACATTGGTGATCAGTGAGAAGAATGTTCCTTACATTGGTGATCAGTGAGAAGAATGTCCCTTACATTGGTGATCAGTGAGAAGAATGTTCCTTACATTGGTGATCAGTGAGAAGAATGTTCCTTACATTGGTGATCAGTGAGAAGAATGTTCCTTACATTGGTGATCAGTGGGAAGAATGTCCCTTACATTGGTGATCAGTGAGAAGAATGTTCCTTACATTGGTGATCAGTGAGAAGAATGTTCCTTACATTGGTGATCAGTGAGAAGAATGTTCCTTACATTGGTGATCAGTGAGAAGAATGTTCCTTACATTGGTGATCAGTGAGAAGAATGTTCCTTACATTGGTGATCAGTGGGAAGAATGTTCCTTACATTGGTGATCAGTGAGAAGAATGTTCCTTACATTGGTGATCAGTGGGAAGAATGTTCCTTACATTGGTGATCAGTGGGAAGAATGTTCCTTACATTGGTGGTCAGTAGGAAGAATGTCCCTTACATTGGTGATCAGTGGGAAGAATGTTCCTTACATTGGTGATCAGTGAGAAGAACGTTCCTTACATTGGTGATCAGTGGGAAGAATGTTCCTTACATTGGTGATCAGTGAGAAGAATGTTCCTTACATTGGTGATCAGTGGGAAGAATGTTCCTTACATTGGTGATCAATTAAAAGAATGTTCCTTACGTTGGTGATCAGTGAGAAGAATGTTCCTTACATTGGTGATCAGTGAGAAGAATGTTCCTTACATTGGTGATCAGTGAGAAGAATGTTCCTTACATTGGTGATCAGTGAGAAGAACGTTCCTTACATTGGTGATCAGTGGGAAGAATGTTCCTTACATTGGTGATCAGTGAGAAGAATGTTCCTTACATTGGTGATCAGTGGGAAGAATGTTCCTTACATTGGTGATCAATTAAAAGAATGTTCCTTACGTTGGTGATCAGTGAGAAGAATGTTCCTTACATTGGTGATCAGTGAGAAGAATGTTCCTTACATTGGTGATCAGTGAGAAGAATGTTCCTTACATTGGTGATCAGTGAGAAGAATGTTCCTTACATTGGTGATCAGTGGGAAGAATGTTCCTTACATTGGTGGTCAGTGGGAAGAATGTTCCTTACATTGGTGATCAGTGAGAAGAACGTTCCTTACATTGGTGATCAGTGAGAAGAATGTTCCTTACATTGGTGATCAGTGAGAAGAATGTTCCTTACATTGGTGATCAGTGAGAAGAATGTTCCTTACATTGGTGATCAGTGAGAAGAATGTTCCTTACATTGGTGATCAGTGAGAAGAATGTTCCTTACATTGGTGATCAGTGGGAAGAATGTTCCTTACATTGGTGATCAGTGAGAAGAATGTCCCTTACATTGGTGATCAGTGAGAAGAACGTTCCTTACATTGGTGATCAGTGAGAAGAACGTTCCTTACATTGGTGATCAGTGAGAAGAATGTCCCTTACATTGGTGATCAGTGAGAAGAATGTTCCTTACATTGGTGATCAGTGAGAAGAATGTTCCTTACATTGGTGATCAGTGGGAAGAATGTTCCTTACATTGGTGATCAGTGGGAAGAATGTTCCTTACATTGGTGATCAGTGAGAAGAATGTTCCTTACATTGGTGATCAGTGAGAAGAATGTTCCTTACATTGGTGATCAGTGAGAAGAACGTACCTTACATTGGTGATCAGTGAGAAGAACGTTCCTTACATTGGTGATCAGTGAGAAGAACGTTCCTTACATTGGTGATCAGTGAGAAGAATGTCCCTTACATTGGTGATCAGTGAGAAGAATGTTCCTTACATTGGTGATCAGTGAGAAGAATGTTCCTTACATTGGTGATCAGTGGGAAGAATGTTCCTTACATTGGTGATCAGTGGGAAGAATGTTCCTTACATTGGTGATCAGTGAGAAGAATGTTCCTTACATTGGTGATCAGTGAGAAGAATGTTCCTTACATTGGTGATCAGTGAGAAGAATGTTCCTTACATTGGTGATCAGTGGGAAGAATGTTCCTTACATTGGTGATCAGTGAGAAGAATGTCCCTTACATTGGTGATCAGTGGTAAGAATGTTCCTTACATTGGTGATCAGTGAGAAGAATGTTCCTTACATTGGTGATCAGTGAGAAGAATGTCCCTTACATTGGTGATCAGTGAGAAGAATGTTCCTTACATTGGTGATCAGTGAGAAGAACGTTCCTTACATTGGTGATCAGTGAGAAGAATGTCCCTTACATTGGTGATCAGTGAGAAGAATGTTCCTTACATTGGTGATCAGTGGGAAGAATGTTCCTTACATTGGTGATCAGTGGGAAGAATGTTCCTTACATTGGTGATCAGTGAGAAGAATGTCCCTTACATTGGTGATCAGTGAGAAGAATGTTCCTTACATTGGTGATCAGTGAGAAGAATGTTCCTTACATTGGTGATCAGTGGGAAGAATGTTCCTTACATTGGTGATCAGTGGGAAGAATGTTCCTTACATTGGTGATCAGTGAGAAGAATGTTCCTTACATTGGTGATCAGTGAGGAGAATGTTCCTTACATTGGTGATCAGTGAGAAGAATGTTCCTTACATTGGTGATCAGTGAGAAGAATGTTTCTTACATTGGTGATCAGTGGGAAGAATGTTCCTTACATTGGTGATCAGTGGGAAGAATGTTCCTTACATTGGTGATCAGTGAGAAGAATGTTCCTTACATTGGTGATCAGTGAGAAGAATGTTCCTTACATTGGTGATCAGTGGGAAGAATGTTCCTTACATTGGTGATCAGTGAGAAGAATGTTCCTTACATTGGTGATCAGTGGGAAGAATGTTCCTTACATTGGTGATCAGTGGGAAGAATGTTCCTTACATTGGTGATCAGTGAGAAGAATGTTCCTTACATTGGTGATCAGTGAGGAGAATGTTCCTTACATTGGTGATCAGTGAGAAGAATGTTCCTTACATTGGTGATCAGTGAGAAGAATGTTTCTTACATTGGTGATCAGTGGGAAGAATGTTCCTTACATTGGTGATCAGTGGGAAGAATGTTCCTTACATTGGTGATCAGTGAGAAGAATGTTCCTTACATTGGTGATCAGTGAGAAGAATGTTCCTTACATTGGTGATCAGTGGGAAGAATGTTCCTTACATTGGTGATCAGTGAGAAGAATGTTCCTTACATTGGTGATCAGTGGGAAGAATGTTCCTTACATTGGTGATCAGTGAGAAGAATGTTCCTTACATTGGTGATCAGTGAGAAGAATGTTCCTTACATTGGTGATCAGTGAGAAGAATGTTCCTTACATTGGTGATCAGTGGGAAGAATGTTCCTTACATTGGTGATCAGTGAGAAGAATGTCCCTTACATTGGTGATCAGTGGTAAGAATGTTCCTTACATTGGTGATCAGTGAGAAGAATGTTCCTTACATTGGTGATCAGTGAGAAGAATGTTCCTTACATTGGTGATCAGTGAGAAGAATGTTCCTTACATTGGTGATCAGTGAGAAGAATGTTCCTTACATTGGTGATCAGTGAGAAGAATGTTCCTTACATTGGTGATCAGTGAGAAGAATGTTCCTTACATTGGTGATCAGTGAGAAGAATGTTCCTTACATTGGTGATCAGTGAGAAGAATGTCCCTTACATTGGTGATCAGTGAGAAGAATGCTCCTTACATTGGTGGTCAGAGGGAAGAATGTTCCTTACATTGGTGGTCAGAGGGAATAATGCCACTCTTAAAGACAACTAATAAGGTCATTGGGGCCATACTGCTCACACTTCCAAGTGGTGTTGGACCCCAAACTATGCAGGAAATCCAGAAAATGGAAGGTTAAATAAGGAGCACTTCTGAAGGAACTTATCTGACACTGCCAGGGTTGATGGTCACCATACCGTTCAGAGGCAGTTATATCTGGTTAAACAGGACATTGCATTAGGATTACTTTACAAACGAGCGTTATCTGTAAATAATCAATGATGCAATTGACTAAGCCCTGTGGGTGGGCTGAAATGCGTCACCTGGGAAGAGCCAGGCTTAAGCCACATCTCACCTTTCCATATCTGGGCTGTGTTTTCAGTGTTTGGTGTCTCATCGGTTGTCTCTATGTATCTCCTCTTGAGCTCTTTGGACGCTGGCACCCGCTAGCTGTGCGCAGGTCTGCTGTTAGAAATCACGGGGCCCCATACAGCCTACCTGACAGGGCCCTCCTGGCCAGAAGTGACTGAGGACATAGATTTATCAGTCCCATTCTCTGCAGCCTCAGCTGCACAGAACAATGAACTGGAACACTTGAGACTCCTGTTCATTTACAAACTGAAGCATAGTAAACACTATGTAAATGATATATATAACACATAGTAAATGATAACCATTAGGAAGATTTTTGTTTTGCCTCCCTTACTGAAGTTTGTTGGATTTTCAATATTCGGCACAGGTTTTCCTTTTTGATTATACATTCGGAAACCTATATAAAAGGTAAACACGGAATATATTTTACAGAGAGAGAAATGCTTTGGGGGATTCAGCTGTGGAACGGAGCTTGGAATTGTCCCTCTGTAAACAGCGTGTATTAAAATGCCGCGGATAGACATCAAGCGGCAGTAAGTGCAGCATATGCAGTGTGTATTTACTAAGTAGGTTGCCTGCCTAGGGACACGAGCATGAAAACGCTCTCAGCTCCGGCTCGGCGACGGGGAACAGCCGCACACGCAAGACATCAGCTGCAGTTTTTTTTTTTTTTTTTTTTACAAACCATTAGGCAGCTCTGATCGAGTCGCCGTGTTATTCCTGCGCTTGCAGGTGTTACCAAAATAAAGCGTAGAAATATTTAGCTTTCATAATGTGATAATTACTATGCAAAACGCAACCGTGGCAACTGAAAAATAAAATATAATGCGGCACTCGAAGTGCAGAGATTTGTGATGAACTTCCTAAAGGGGAACTGATCGACCTAAAGGGTCGCCCTCTCCTCTGACCCCCTATACACTGCCCTGTTGCCCCTGTACACTTCCCTGTTGCCCCTGAACACTGCCCTGCTGCCCCCATACACTGCCCTACTGACACCATGTACACTTCCCTACTGACTCCATGTACACTGTCCTACTAACACCCTGCACACTGTCCTACTAACACCCTGTACACCTCCCTGCTGACCCCCTGTACACTGCCAAACTGATACCCTGTACACTACCTTGCTGACCCACTGTACACTGCCCTAATGACACCCTGTACACTGGCCTGTTGCCCCCTGTACACTGCCCTTCTTCCTCCTGTACACTGCCCTGCTGCCCCCATACACTTCCCTGCTGCCCCCGTACACTGCCCTGCTGCCCCCTGTACACTGACCTGTTGCCCCTGTAGACTGACCTGTTGCCCCTGTACATTGCCATGCTGCCCCCTTTACACTGTCCTACTAACACCCTGTACACTGTCCTGTATGTCACTCTGCTAACTCCCCTGTACACTGTCCTACTTACACCCTGTACACTGTCCTACTAACACCCTGTACATCGCCCTGTTGACCTACTGTACACTACCCTATTGACACCCTGTACGCTGCCCTGCTGCCCCCTGTACACTGCTCTGCTGCCCCTGTAGACTGCCATGCTGCCCCCATATGCTGCCCTGCTGCCCCTGTAGACTACCCTGGTGCCCCCCATACACTGTCCTGCTGCCCCTGTACACTGCCCTGCTGCCCTTGTACACTGCCCTGCTGCCCCCATACACTGCCCTGCTGCCCCCGTACACTGCCCTGCTGCCCCCTGTACACTGACCTGTTGCCCCTGTAGACTGACCTGTTGCCCCTGTACATTGCCATGCTGCCCCCTTTACACTGTCCTACTAACACCCTGTACACTGTCCTGTATGTCACTCTGCTAACTCCCCTGTACACTGTCCTACTTACACCCTGTACACTGTCCTACTAACACCCTGTACATCGCCCTGTTGACCTACTGTACACTACCCTATTGACACCCTGTACGCTGCCCTGCTGCCCCCTGTACACTGCTCTGCTGCCCCTGTAGACTGCCATGCTGCCCCCATATGCTGCCCTGCTGCCCCTGTAGACTACCCTGGTGCCCCCCATACACTGTCCTGCTGCCCCTGTACACTGCCCTGCTGCCCTTGTACACTGCCCTGCTGCCCCCATACACTGCCCTGCTGTCCCTGTACACTGCCCTGCTGCCCCCTTTACACTGCCCTTCTGCCCCTGTACACTGCCCTTCTGCCCCCTGTACACTGGCCTGTTGCCCCCGTTCACTGCCATGCTGCCCCCTTCACACTACCCTGCTGTCTCCCTGTACACTGTCCTACTAACACCCTGTACACCGCGCTACTGACCTCCCATTCTCTGCCCCCCAAGATTTTTTACTGCTCTCCCACATCAGAAAGGGTAGACCCAGCCCTGCCCTGACCCCTTCACATAAGTAAGGTGGCACTTTAAGATGGATGCATTCTTTTTTTTATCCTTTAAGGATAACTCCATGTTTGAGACATAAATATAGCAAATAAAGCAAATAATCTTCGAGGTCACTGTTTTCTGTTGAGTTCGTGCCTAATGAAGGGGGAGTGGCACAGCCCCAAAACCCATTACATGTTTTTATACAACTTTTTTAAAATAAAAAAAAATTATTATTTTGGACTCTTTCATCCATGTTTGTTCTGGTGTTCCTTTCATATAAAAAATAATTAAAAAAATCTAACAAGCTCTAAATCTTCCCTCACTTTTGTGCAAAATTAAATATTTGGCCGGAGCTGGGCTTTAACACGTAACCCCTTGAAAAAAGTTGTTTTCTGTAATTTAATATCAGTTCCCTCTGTACAGCCTCTGAAGAAAACAGGAAACCTCCACAATTATTTAACATTTACTCAATTATTAAAATGTCTCAATTAATATAGTTCCCATTAATTCAATTTGCTGTATGGATCGCTGTGCATTAGGAGCAGTAATGTAATATGTCCTGATCCCGCGCTTATTTCTCAAGCATCAGAGGTGAACGCTAATGGGGGGGAAATTTAATTTACGTTAGCATGCTCGAAATTACTACTTGCAGATATCAGATTTTGCAGTTCTGGAATACGGCGGTAATGGCTGGGATGCCGGGGATAGAACCTGAGATATGGGAGCTACATGAAAAGGGTGGAAGAGAATTCATTCCGGTGGAGCTTCTCACTGGCAATCTTCATTTTTGCAGGAGATCTAGTCAAGAGGCCACCTAAAATTAGGATTTTCTCTAGTCTAAGGATTTCACCCATACAATGTACCCAGTCTTTATGAGAAGGAGAATCAGTAGACTTCCAACATCGAAGCACCACTCTCCGGGATTGAAAAAGGGCTCTAGCTACTGCTTCTCTAATGTAGACATCTAGTTGGGAGTCATCTACGATGCCCAGAAGGCATAGTTTAGGGTCAAGTGGGATAGAAGTCTGGAACACGGCATTGATTGTCTTCAGTACTCCCACCCAATAGATATGTGGTTTGGGACACAGCCAGATTAAATTGACCAGATCCCCATGATCCCTGGAGCATTTGCTACAAGTGGGAGTATCCAATAAGCCCATTTTGTGTAGCCTAACCGGGGTAAGACGCACCTGCAAGAGTGTATATAATTGCATGAGCCTCTGTCTCACATTGAGAGAACATTGGCTTACAGCCTGAAGCGCCTCCTCCCACTGGTCTTCTTCAAAGGAACCTAGGTCTCTCTCCTACATCATACCCGCTTTTAAGGGGAAGGCTGTCAAGAACTCGTTGTGAACCTTTTGTGGAGACAGTTTCAGCCATCATGGTAAACACAGGCGTTGGGGACCGTTGCCAATCCACAAACTGAACTTGGGCCATTATAGCATGTTTGAGCTGAAAATAGTAAAATAACATGGATGTTGGCAAGGAGAATTTCACCCTAAGTTCCTCAAAGGGGCATAGAGTACCATCTTTAAAAACCTGATGAAGATATATTATCCCCAGCCTACTCCATCTCGGACCCTGCTGCACTTTTGCCAGTTCTGGGTAACTGTTAATTTGCCATATGGGACTATAACGAGTAAAGCCTGTGACCCCTTGCAACTGTTTAGTCTTATTCCAGATTTTCTGGATAAGTGTGTACGTGGGCAAGAGACGGTTGGATTTGGCAAAGGCTGCAGCCTCTAGACCCGTTGGGGTATCAACTACTTTGGCAGTGTATAGTAAAATACTCATAGAGGAGTCAGGAGGAGGTCTGTTCCAGACGGGGAGTGGAGGACAGTCCCTTACACAGATGTTGCAATTGCACGGCCATGTAATACAGCCACAAATTGGGCAAAGATAATCCCCCAGCATCCTTGGGTTTTTGTAATTGTTCCAGCCTTACTCTACGTGTTTTAGTGTGCCATAACAGTTGCCGGAAAATTGAGTTTATCTCCTGAAAGATGCTCAAGGGTACAACCACTGGTGCGTTATGTACGAAATATAAAACAATTGAGGCATAAAAATCCATTTTGCCTAAATTCACTTTGCCTAAAATTAGGTTTTTAATTAAATAATGAATTAATTCATTTTATATTTACTGGAATAAGGCAGTAACATCTGGAATATCAGGGATACTGTACAACCTGAGCTATGGAAGCTACAGGAAGAGTCGGAGAGTGCATAGGAACCCAATGGTGTTTCCCATTGGCACTCTTCATGTTTGCTGGAGCTCTTGTCATAAGGCCACATAAAATCAGTTTTTTCTAATTAATTAATTTACCGGAATGAGGCAGTAACAGCTAGAATACTGGAGGTAAATCCTGAGCCATGGAAGCTACAGGAAAAGGATGGCGGAGAATGCACAGAACCCCAATGGTGCTTCTTAATGGCAAGCTTCATATTTGCAGGAGCTCTTGTCAAGAGGCCACCAAAAATTAGGTATTCTTTTAATATTAAATAATGATTTCATTTACTGGAATGAGGCCATAACAGCTAAGATACTGTGGATATATCCTGAGGATGGCGGAGAATGTTCAGGACCCCAATGGAGCTTCTCATTGGCAATCTTCATAATTGCAGGAGCTCCTGTCGTGAGGCCACCTAAAATTAGGTTTTTAATTTCAAAAATCATTTTATATTTACAGGAATAAGGCAGTAGCAGCTTCCTTATCAGGGATACTGTATAACCTGAGCTGTGGAAGGTACAGGAAAAGGATGATGGAGAATGTATAGAATCCCAATGATGTTCCCCATTGGCTCTCTTCGTGTTTGCAGGAGCTCTTGTCATGAGGCCACCAAAAGTTAGGTTTTTAAATTAAATATTGAATTCATTTATTGGAAAAATGCCGTAACAGCTTATTCCTGTGGATACAACCTGAGGATGGAGAATGTTCAGGATCCCAATGGAGCTTCTTATTGGCAATCTTCATAATTGCAGGAGCTCCTATCATGAGGCCACTGTAAATTAGGTTTTTCATTTATAAAAAATAATTTGATTGTGATTGGGAGGGGGTGTGTTCTAGAGGCAGGCTGTGAATGGGAGGGGGTGTGTTCCAGAGGCAGGCTGTGATTGGGAGGGGGTGTGTTCCAGAGGCAGGCTGTGATTGGGAGGGGGTGTGTTCCAGAGGCAGGCTGTGATTGGGAGGGGGTGTGTTCTAGAGGCAGGCTGTGATTGGGAGGGGGTGTGTTCCAGAGGCAGGCTGTGATTGGGAGGGGGTGTGTTCTAGAGGCAGGCTGTGATTGGGAGGGGGTGTGTTCCAGAGGCAGGCTGTGATTGGGAGGGGGTGTGTTCTAGAGGCAGGCTGTGATTGGGAGGGGGTGTGTTCCAGAGGCAGGCTGTGATTGGGAGGGGGTGTGTTCCAGAGACAGGCTGTGATTGGAATGGGAAGTGTTCCAGAGACAGGCTGTGATTGGGAGGGGGTGTGTTTAAGAGGCAGGCTGTGATTGGGAGGGGTGTGTTCCAGAGGCAGGCTGTGATTGGGTGGGGGTGTGTTCTAGAGGCAGGCTGTGAGTGGGTGGGGGTGTGTTCCAGAGGCAGGCTGTGATTGGGAGGGGGTGTGTTCCAGAGACAGGCTGTGATTGGGAGGGGGTGTGTTCCAGAGGCAGGCTGTGATTGGGAAGGGGGTGTGTTCTAGAGGCAGGCTGTGAATGGGAGGGGGTGTGTTCCAGAGACAGGCTGTGATTGGAATGGGAAGTGTTCCAGAGACAGGCTGTGATTGGGAGGGGGTGTGTTCCAGAGGCAGGCTGTGATTGGAAGGGGTGTGTTCTAGAGGCAGGCTGTGATTGGGAGGGGGTGTGTTCCAGAGGCAGGCTGTGATTGGAAGGGGGTGTGTTCCAGAGGCAGGCTGTGATTGGGAGGGGGTGTGTTCTAGAGGCAGGCTGTGGTTGGGAGGGGGTGTGTTCTAGAGGCAGGCTGTGATTGGGAGGGGGTGTGTTTCAAAGGAAGGCTGTGATTGGGAGGGGTGTGTTTCAGAGACAGGCGGTGATTGGGAGGGGGTGTGTTTAAGAGGCAGGCTATGATTGGGACTAGGTGTGTTCTAGAGGCAGGCTGTACTTGAGAAGGGGGTGTGTTTAAGAGGCAGGCTGTGATTGGGAGGGGTGTGTTTAAGAGGCAGGCTGTGATTGGGAGGGGGTGTATTTAAGAGGCAGGCTGTGATTGGGACTAGGTGTGTTCTAGAGGCAGGCTGTACTTGAGAAGGGGGTGTGTTTAAGAGGCAGGCTGTGATTGGGAGGGGTGTGTTTAAGAGGCAGGCTGTGATTGGGAGGGGGTGTATTCCAGAGGCAGGCTGTGATTGGGAGGGGGTGTATTCCAGAGGCAGGCTGTGATTGGGAGGGGGTGTATTCCAGAGGCAGGCTGTGATTGGGAGGGGGTGTGTTCTAGAGGCAGGCTGTACTTGAGAAGGGGGTGTGTTTAAGAGGCAGGCTGTGATTGGGAGGGGGTGTATTCCAGAGGCAGGCTGTGATTGGGAGGTGGTGTATTCCAGAGGCAGGCTGTGATTGGGAGGGGGTGTATTCCAGAGGCAGGCTGTGATTGGGAGGGGGTGTGTTCCAGAGGCAGGCTGTGATTGGGAGGGGGTGTGTTCCAGAGGCAGGCTGTGATTGGGAGGGGGTGTGTTTCAGAGACAGGCTGTGATTGGGTGAGGGTGTATTCCAGAGGCAGGCTGTGATTGGGAGGGGGTGTGTTCCAGAGGCAGGCTGTGATTGGGAGGGGGTGTGTTCCAGAGGCAGGCTGTACTTGAGAAGGGGGTGTGTTTAAGAGGCAGGCTGTGATTGGGAGGGGGTGTGTGCCAGAGGCAGGCTGTGATTGGGAGGGGGTGTGTTCCAGAGGCAGGCTGTGATTGGGAGGGGGTGTATTCCAGAGGCAGGCTGTGATTGGGAGGGGGTGTGTTCTAGAGGCAGGCTGTACTTGAGAAGGGGGTGTGTTTAAGAGGCAGGCTGTGATTGGGAGGGGGTGTATTCCAGAGGCAGGCTGTGATTGGAAGGGGGTGTGTTCAAGAGGCAGGCTGTGTGGCTGCACACGTGTCCTGTACTTCTGAATGGTCAGCAAAAGGGTGAAAACTGACCACACTAACACAGATAGGCTTCTGTACTTTGTGTGGTCAGTTTAGACCAAGGAAGAAAAGTTACTGGCAGAATCAACCAGAAACTTCAGATGGATGAAGTCTATTAAAATCTAGAGTCTGTGATTTATAAAATACTCATCTGTGAACACACACAGAAGAAAAAAAAATCATATTTAGGGTAACATACACTGAAAGACTAAAGTCTATTTCTCTCAGAAGTGAATGGACAGAAATATAAATCCTTTAGAGCCTCGGTGACACGGTGGAGTCACATGGTGCCGATCGCCCTGTGTGGATACTAATTGAATATTGATTCTGCTCAGCCGTGTGCCGTACATACATCGCAGGCAATCCTAATCAAAAGGTGTGACAATTGAAGTGATTCAGTCAGACGATCGCCCAGACTCATCGAACTTGTGTGCAAATTTGAAGGAGGCTCGGCGCTTGAGAAGGAAAAGTAATATGCAGATTAATTCTCACCTATTACTGGATCTGTTCATCATTTTCTTGTACCGGCAGAACCAAAAACAGGGTGATTCAGTAAATGCAAAGGACGGGATAAAGTGCATCAATCTAGAGAACCAATCATACAGAGCACCCAAAAAGTATTCACAGAGCTTCACTTTTTCCACATTTTGTTATGTTACAGCCGTATTCCAAAATGGATTCAATTCATTATTTTTCTCAAAATTCTACAAACAATCCCCCATAATGACAACGTGAGAGAAGTTTGACATCTTTGCAAATCTATTAAAAATAAAAAAGGAAAAAATCCCATATACATAAGTATCACAGACTCCTCCCATGTACATAAGTATCACAGGCTCCTCCCATGTACATAAGTATCACAGGCTCCTCCCATGTACATAAGTATCACAGACTCCTCCCATGTACATAAGTATCACAGACTCCTCCCATGTACATAAGTATCACAGACTCCTCCCCTGTACATAAGTATCACAGACTCCTCCCATGTACATAAGTATCACAGACTCCTCCCATGTACATAAGTATCACAGGCTCCTCCCATGTACATAAGTATCACAGACTCCTCCCATGTACATAAGTATCACAGACTCCTCCCATGTATATAAGTATCACAGGCTCCTCCCATGTACATAAGTATCACAGACTCCTCCCATGTACATAAGTATCACAGACTCCTCCCCTGTACATAAGTATCACAGGCTCCTCCCATGTACATAAGTATCACAGGCTCCTCCCATGTACATAAGTATCACAGACTCCTCCCCTTTACATAAGTATCACAGACTCCTCCCCTGTACATAAGTATCACAGACTCCTCCCATGTACATAAGTATCACAGGCTCCTCCCATGTACATAAGTATCACAGACTCCTCCCATGTACATAAGTATCACAGACTCCTCCCATGTACATAAGCATCGCAGGCTCCTCCCATGTACATAAGTATCACAGACTCCTCCAATAATCCTCCATGATACTTATGTACATGGGAGGAGTCTGTGATACTTATGTACATGGGAGGAGTCTGTAATACTTATGTACATGGGAGGAGTCTGTGATACTTATGTACATGGGAGGAGTCTGTGATATTGATGTACATGGGAGGAGTCTGTGATATTGATGTACATGGGATTTTTTGTTTTTTTGCAAAGATTTCCACCAAACTTCCTTCATGTTGTCATTATGGGGGATTGTTTGTAGAAATTTGAGGAAAATAATGAAGTGAATCCATTTTGGAATAAGGCTGTAACATAACAAAATGTGGATAAAGTGAAGCTCTGTGAATACTTTCCAGATGCTCTGTATCCTCAGTTATGGGGGGGATTTCGGATTCCATGAGGTCCAACACTTGGAGATGTACATTGCTCTTTGATAAAGGCTGCCAGGAATAAATAATAAATAATTTTGTATGAATATAATCTCTAATATTAGCTCGCTGTGTTCGTTCCGCGGACGTCCTCATCAAACATTACGATCGGTGTGGATTTCGATGGTTTATAGTTTCGGTTCCATCTTGTTTCTCCTCTTTGTCATAAAACAACATTATTGCTGCATCTCCTACAGGAGCCGAGACCGGAAATTCTCACATATTGTTTATTAGAAATGAGTCGGTGCCGTTTATGGCGCTTTCCACAAGAAATAAAATATACAAAATACACATTTCTTATGTCAGATTTCATTTATATTTTCTTTATTTAAATCGCTGCATTCACATCTGACCCCCCCCCCGCCCCTCCCCCACAGGGAGAAGCCACAACTCTCATTGTAAGTCTTCATTTACACCAAAAAAAAAAATAGATCTGCCCAGTAACAATACATCCCCCCCCAGCAACAATAGATCCCCCCAGCAACAATACATTCCCCTAGCAACAAAAGATATGCCCAGCAACAATAGATCCCCCAGCAACAATAGATTTTCCCAGCAACAGTACATTCCCCTAGCAACAAACGATATGCCCAGCAACAATAGATCCCCCGCCAACAATAGACCCCCCGCCAACAATAGATCTGCCCAACAATAAACCCCCCAGCAACAATAGATCTGCCCAACAATAGATCCCCCAGCAACAATAGATCTGCCCAACAATAGATTCCGGGCAACAATATATTTGCCCAACAACAATATATCCCCCAGTAACAATAGATCTGCCCAACAATACATTCCCCTAGCAACAAAAGATATGCCCACCAACAATAGATCCTCCCGGGAATAATAGATCTGCCCAAAAACAATACATCCCCCAGCCAAAATAGATCTGCCCAGCAACAATAGATCCCCCAGCAACAATAGATTTGCCCAGCAACAATAGATCCCTCAGCAACAATAGATCTGCCCAACAATAGATCCCCAGCAACAATACATTCTGCCCAGCAACAATAGATCCCCCAGCAACAATAGATTTGCCCAGCAACAATAGATCCCCCAGCAACAATACATTCTGCCCAGCAACAATAGATCCCCCAGCAACAATAGATTTGCCCAGCAACAATAGATCCCCCAGCAACAATACATTCTGCCCAGCAACAATAGATCCCCCAGCAAAATTAGATCTGTACAACAATAATAGATCCTCCCAGCAACAATACATTCCCCTAGCAACAAAAGATCTGCCCAAAAACAATAGATCCTCCCAGCAACAATAGATATGCCCACCAAGAACAAAATATACCCCAGCAAAATACCCCAGCAAAATAGATTTAACAGACCAAAATATATATTAAAAAATCGCATAGCGACCCCCCCAGTGAAAATGCACATGTGCATTCATTCTGTGCAAATGGGAAATCGAGAAAAAAATTGTTATTAGGCTATTTCCTGTGTTTTTCCATTTTCTTAAATTGAAAATGGCATTACTTATCCTATGAAATCCTTATGATAATTACTGCCATCTAGTGGCTAAAGGTGGTATTTCCCTGTTTAAATCAATGAACAACATTCAACCAGCACAGGAAATAGCCTAAAAACATTGGCTTCTGCGCCATTTATTCGGAACGAATGTACACGCACTTTTATTAAGTGAATTGCTATGCTAACTATTTATAAGTACACCCCTTTAACATAGTGAATGAGGTGAAGGTTTGTTCAGTTCAGTCACATCCAAGCAAAAAATCATTATTCTAGGAAATAAATCCTTATGATACTGCCATCTAGTGGCTAAAGGTGGTATTTCCATGTTTAAATCAATGAAAAACATTCAACCAGCACAGGAAATAGCCTAAAAACATTGGCTTCTGCACCGTTTATTCAGAATGAACGTACACGCACTTTTATTAAGTGAATTGCTATGCTAACATTTTATAAGTTCAATCACACACAAGCAAAAATCATTATTCTAGATCAGGGATATGCAATAAGCGGACCTCCAGCTGTTGCAGAACTACAAGTCCCATGAGGCATAGCAAGACTCTGACAGCCACAAGCATGACACCCAGAGGCAGAGGCATGATGGGACTTGTAGTTTTGCAACAGCTGGAGGTCCGCTAATTGCATATCCCTGTTCTAGGAAATCCTTATGATAATTACTGCCATCTAGTGGCCAAAGGTGGTATTGCTCTGTTTTAAATGGATGAAAAATATTCAACCAGCACAGGAAATAGCCCTAAAAACATTGGCTCCTGCGCCATTTATTCAGAACGAATGTAAATGCGCTTATATTAAGCAAATTGCTATGCTAACTTTTTATAAGTACACCCCTTTAACTTAGTGAATGAGGTGAAGGTTTGTTCAGTTCAATCATATACAAGCAAAAATCATTATTCTAGAAAATCCTTATGATACTGCCATCTAGTGGCTAAAGGTGGTATTTCCCTGTTTAAATCAATGAGAAACATTCAACCAGCACAGGAAATAGCCTAAAAACATTGGCTTCTGCACCGTTTATTCAGAACGAACGTACACGCACTGCTTATGATTGGTTATCATCAAAGTGAACAAAGCTTTATTTTTTCCCTAAGCCTACTCCTTGCAGAAGTGAACAGTCTGTACTCCCTCTGCCTGCAGCATATTGCACTTTTTCTGTATTGGCGTCCCACCGTTCGGGGGTTTTCTGGTTGCCCGGGGGCGGGTGTTTAGTTGGAAGAAGGTGGTGTGTACTACGACTCTCATGATTGTGTAGGTGGGGAGATGTCGCCTACTCCCAGCGCCTGTTGGCGTCTCTTTAATCAGCGATGATATAGGCCCTCCGGTGTTGAAATAATGATCTCCGTACAATTATCTGTGTATGTAAATCAGAGAGCCGCCGTGCAGAACAGATCATACAGTAAAATCGTAATGGCCTTATAAATCATCGACGTTTCTGAAGCCATCGCCGAGCGGTGCAGGAGGAGGCACCATGGAAGCTCATAGAGATCCTCCTGCACTCTACATCTGCCGGCCGTGTATTAGAAAGGACCAATTACCACCATTACTTATTCATCAACTACTTCCCACCCAGACCGGGTCTGACGTTCCTCTCCTACAGCCGGGGCCAAAAACTTTAAGAATGACACAAATATCAATTTTCACAAAGTCTGCTGCCTCGGTGTTTGTAGATCTTTGTGTCCGATGTTATTATGGGATACGGAAGTATAATGACAACCATTCCATAGGTGTCAGAGGATTTTATTGACAATGACACAAAGTTTATGCAAAGAGTCAATATTTGCAGTGGTAAAATGTGGTGAGTATGGGGTTCCCCCTAACAAGGGTGGTGCCCCCCATCCCCCCTCCTCTGCACTGGTGGTGCCCCCATCCCCCCTCCTCTGCACTGGTGGTGCCCCCATCCTCCCTCCTCTGCACCGATGGTGCCCCCATCCCCCCTCCTCTGCACTGGTGGTGCCCCCATCCCCCCTCCTCTGCACTGGTGGTGCCCCCATCCTCCCTCCTCTGCACCGATGGTGCCCCCATCCCCCCTCCTCTGCACTGGTGGTGCCCCCATCCCCCCTCCTCTGCACTGGTGGTGCCCCCATCCCCCCTCCTCTGTACTGGTGGTGCCCCCATCCCCCCTCCTCTGTACTGGTGGTGCCCCACCCCCCTCCTCTGCACTGGTGGTGCCCCCCATCCCCCCTCCTCTGCACTGGTGGTGCCCCCCATCCCCCCTCCTCTGCACCGATGGTGCCCCCATCCCCCCTCCTCTGCACTGGTGGTGCCCCCATCCCCCCTCCTCTGCACTGGTGGTGCCCCACCCCCCTCCTCTGCACTGGTGGTGCCCCCCATCCCCCCTCCTCTGCACTGGTGGTGCCCCCCATCCCCCCTCCTCTGCACTGGTGGTGCCCCCATCCCCCCTCTTCTGCACTGGTGGTGCCCCCCATCCCCCCTCCTCTGCACTGGTGGTGCCCCCATCCTCCCTCCTCTGCACCGATGGTGCCCCCATCCCCCCTCCTCTGCACTGGTGGTGCCCCCATCCCCCCTCCTCTGCACTGGTGGTGCCCCCATCCTCCCTCCTCTGCACTGATGGTGCCCCCATCCCCCCTCCTCTGCACTGGTGGTGCCCCCATCCCCCCTCCTCTGCACTGGTGGTGCCCCCATCCCCCTTCCTCTGCACTGGTGGTGCCCCCCCTCCTCTGCACTGGTGTGCCCCCATCCCCCCTCCTCTGCACTGGTGGTGCCCCCATCCTCCCTTCTCTGCACTGATGGTGCCCCCATCCCCCCTCCTTTGCACTGGTGGTGCCCCCCCTCCTCTGCACTGGTGTGCCCCCATCCCCCCTCCTCTGTACTGGTGGTGCCCCACCCCCCTCCTCTGCACTGGTGGTGCCCCCCATCCCCCCTCCTCTGCACTGGTGGTGCCCCCATCCCCCTTCCTCTGCACTGGTGGTGCCCCCAACCCCCCCTTCGCACTGGTGGTGCCCCCCCATCCCCCCTCCTCTGCACTGGTGATGCCCCTATCCGCCCTTCCTCTGCACTGGTGGTGCCCCCATCCCCCCCCACCCTGCACTGGTGGTGCCCCCCATCCCCCCTCCTCTGCACCAGTGTGCTCCACCCCCCCTTTCTGCACTGGTAGTGCCCCGATCCCACAGCTCAAACAACTGTAGTCTTGGTCCTGGCACTCGCCAGGTTTTTTTGGGCGCCCTGAAGCCTTCTTCACAAATGCAGTGGAAATGTATTTTTTTATGGGATGAAGTTGATTTTCATGGCAAAGAGGAGACTTTGTAATTAATTGTAATTCATCTGATCGCTCTTCATAACATTCCGGAGTAGATGCAAAATGACATCATAAACACCGAGGCAGCCGACTTTGTGAATATTAATATTTGTGTCATTCTCCAAACTTTTGGCCGCGGCTGTTCATGTAGAAATCTGTATTTTTTTTTTTTTGCTAGAAATTTACTTAGAACCCCCAAACAGTATATATGGTGGGTGTTGCGGGGGTTTTTTTTATGTCGTATTTGCGCAGCGGTTTTTCAAACGCAATTTAAAAAAAAACAAACATTTTTAAAATAATTTTTAATTGCTCACAAACGCTATACAGTATAATACCCATTTTAGTGTTAAGGTCTAGGAAGACGAGTGAATAGATACCTAACATGTCACGCTTTAAAATTGCATCTGCCCGTGGAATGGCGCCAAACTATGGTACAGTAGGTGCCGTCGATATTGTGTCAATCTGATTGACACCTGCGAGCCCCATCGCGGGAGCCAGCGCCAAGCTCTGTCGCTCCTCCCACTCGCCGCCCACAACGGATTCCTATGGGTGCGCGGCATCTCGTGGGGGGGGGGGGCGGGCAGCGAGCGCGAGAAGCACAGCCTGGCAGTGGTGATTTCCAGCGCGATCCCGGCGACAGATAATAACACGGAAGGCACGGACGTCAGAGCAATCGCCAACCTGACTACCGCGGTGCGTGTTTACTCATTTTTATTACATTCTGCGAAAGGCGAAAAAAAAAATTAAACGGTACCGCAACGTGGCACGTGAAGCTGCGTCGCCAACCCCCCCCCCCCCCGGCCATGTTATCTCCGGGTGAAATAAGTTCTCTTTCCGGGCTCGGTACAGCGGGTGTAATTAATTGGGTTGTCGAGGTTTATTCTGCAGTGAACTTGCCGCTGCCGCCACCCGTCTTCGCCTTGATCCACGGCACGATTAAAATCAATACGCTTATCCACTTGTGACTGGTGTCATTGGCGTGTTTATCCTCCCGCTATCGTCCTCGATCTCCTCTGATTTCTACAATTAAACACCAAGAGATTGAGGCCGGCGCCTGCTGCCAGGAATATCTTGTTTATTTACTGAGGTCTTTAGGTGGCTTTATTGGTTTTTTTTTGTTTGTTTTTTTTTTTTTACTGAATTTATATGCGGCACCCCTTACCGCCTAGAGCGGGGGTTCTTAACCTGGGGAACATGGTTGAGTTTTGGGGGGGTCCGTGAGGGTCAAAATTTTTTTTTACATTCACTTTAAAGCCCTCCCCCTTATCCCAATCAATGGTTCCCCATTGCAAGAACTGGCTACAAGGGCGAGGTCAGAGGGTGGTGATTAGGGATGAGCCTGATGTTCGAGTCGAACGTAAGTACATGCAGTACATGCAAGTATACACAATGCTATACCACGCCGGGGCATGCGCAAACTGAGCAAAGCAAACAGGTACTTGCGTTTGGCAGATGGGCAGAGTGGTTCAATGACAGTCCAGGTACCAGGCAGGCAAGATTTAGAATAGTTGAGGTCAATCCATAGTCAAAAGGCAGACAGAGTTCAGAGAATAGTCCGAGATCCAAGGTCATCAACAAGGGAATCTAAACAGCAGAGCAGGACAGATAAAAAGGCAGATTGGAGCAAGTATTACACACGCTATCACAAGAATCAGACTGCAGGCTTGGTTGGCTTAAATCAGGTTTGCTCTCCACCCAGAAACTGGCCACATTAATCAACTTGCAGGTGGACAGACAACAAGGAGAATGCCACAGCCAAAACCAGGATGCTGGAACCAGCAGCTAAGATGGAGCAGGAGCACCCACGCTCCTGACTCTAGGGGTCCCTAATAGCCTCTGGAGCAGTCTTCCACAACTGGGGTTCCTCCAAAGTTCTCCGGGAGTGCTATCGTGTACCTGGTGCCAACTGCAATGTGGTGGAGGCTTCTCTTACACCTGCCCAACACTACTGAAGGTGGGGACAGAGAGTGTAAGGGCACAGAGTGGCATGAGTGCCGGAGTAGCTGGCTGGTCAATTCAGCTCTTTAAGTGGATGAAGCTGGGGGTCACAATCCTCAGGACAGGATACTGGTGTTGCTTAGTACCAGAGCAGGAGATGGTGGTAGATCCTGTATGTAGGCGGTGACCAGTGACAGCCAGGCAACGAGGGGCCGAGTCAGCAGGCAGAGCAAGTCCAGGAAGTAGGCCAAGATTGGTAACAGCCGGGCAGCACAGTACAGAATCAGAAGGGCAAAGACAAGGCCAGTAGACAGGCCAAGGTCAGGGAAATCAGATGTACAAGGTTAAGGCAGGAGCAAAGGCAAAGTCCAGGGGAAAGCCGGGTCAAACACAGGTGAGCAGGTTCAATGGATCAGGTCTCCGGAATACAGGTACAAGTTGAAGACCATTCAACAACTGCTCATAGTGCGCATGATAATTTGTGTGCACACAAACGCAAAAGTGTGATGACCTTGAATAGAATATCTGACATTGAATCTTTGCTTAAATATGAGCATCAGTCCGCGCTGTTTTTCTGGTGCTGGGAATCTGCTTGACCTTACAGGTTCCTTGAGCAATAACCAATTTCTACCTCTCATATATGGACCCATTAACACCAATCATCTGTTTAGCTATTTTTATGGGGGACATTCCTTCCTTCCTGGAAGTGACCCTTCACAATGGGGTCACAGTGAGGTCCATATCCGGCTAAGCTTAGAACAGGTGTAAGAACTTCCCAGGGGGTGCTGGTTAGGCCAGACTGGATTGCCTTGCAGGTTTTCTTGTGACTTGTAATGGGATCCTGAGGGCCTCCCGCCAAAAGTACTCAACTGGATCAAGGGAGCTAACTATAGGCCGGGCAGGAATGGGTTAAAGAGCAGAAGTCCTCCCTGTTATAAACAAAATCAGCTCGTGTTTAGGTTGCGGATCTTTAACATATTTGCTTTTTTTTTTTTTCGAGAAATATAATAGGAGTAACAGTGTAATGGAATGAAAGATGTAACGGGTACAACATCATGCCATGTGTTCTGCTTTCCAAATGAACCCTGAAGATCAGAAGGAATAAAAACCTTTTGTGTATGGGGTGGTTGGGGAATTTCTCTGCAATGCCGAATGAAGCGAAGAACGGTGTTCTGCCAGCACACAGCAAAGTCTTTGTGTACACAGGTACAAACCGGCAATTTTCTGCATTCAAGGGAAGCCAAAATCCTCATTCATTGTTTTCTTTCCATTCTGAAATCCCCGGCATTGAACGAAAGCACCTGGGACCCCCTGAGACCCGAAACAAACACAGAAAAGAACAAGGAGGTATTTATTGACTGCGAAGGTAAACAAGAGCTCTGAGGCTGCATTCAACCCAAAGACTGAATCACCGACCGGCGTCCTATGAGTGGAGGTTCTGGTGGTGGGGTCCCCGGCTCCGACCATCCAGGCTGGGAATGGTTTGTTTGCCGAGTCCTCTCCAGAATTTTCAATTACTTGAAATGTAAACTATTTATAACGCTGAGGATGGAGTTCCTGTTTTTAGTTATTTGTTCCCAACATTTCGAAGCTGAGTTTAAAGGATAAGTTCAGTTTCTTGGATCGGTCACCAAACCATCGTTATCCAATAAGACGCCCAACCCCATCAAATAATCAATTCCATTTTATGTTTGCCCTGTTTAGTGATAACAAGGTCTACTTTAGTTTTGATTTACCTTTTATATACTGTATATATATATATATATATATATATATATATATATATATATATATATAAATTTTTTTAATATATATTTATATATATAAAATAAACTGTGCTGTGTCCTAAAACCCTAAAGATAGCAGAAGCTCTGTGGTGAGATAAACACAGAAAATAGATATATAAATATATTAAGAGAGCTGCGCTCTAAAAACTAATATGTGGCAAACAGTAACAATGGTGAAATATAACAATGTATCAGTCAACACTATAGGTTGTTGAGTCCCAATAAAAGAGTTAGCAACTTAAAGTGATTGTAAAGGATCGTTTTTTGTTTTTTTTAAAATAACAAACATATACTTACCTCCACTATGCAGCTCATTTTGCAGAGTGGCCCCGATCCTCCTCTTCTGGGGTCCCTCGGCGGCTCTCGCGGCTCCTCCCCACATCAGATAACCCCCTAGGAGAAGCGTTCTCCCGAGGGGGTTACCTTGCGGGCGTGCTCCCGAGTCCAGCATTTGCTTCCATAGAAAAGAAAGCCAGACTCAGCCCCCCACGCCCCCGCGTCATTGGATTCGGTTGACAGCAGCGGGAGCCAATGGCTGTGCTGCTATCAATCTATCCAATCAAGGGCCGGGACCCCGTGGAGAGAGGGACAGCATGTCCCTGATGAGGAGATGAAGGGGCTCAGGTAATTAAAACGGGGGGGCGGTGACTGCCAGGTGTTTTTTCACCTTAATGCATAGGATGCATTAAGGTGAAAAAACACGAACCTTTACAACGCCTTCTAAACAAAAATGTCCTTAGGAATATCACTATAGGCAATAGACAAACATTGAGTGTTTGGTGTCCTCCTCATGTAGAAAACTAATTCACACCAACATGCAAAGTGTATCGGCCACCACATAAAGTGCACGCTTACCAACTAACACAAGCGTTATCACTAATACCCAGCCAGGGCCTTTGTCTCCTGAAGTGGCAAGCAGAGTCCTCGATTCTCATGATCACGGTAACCCAAAGAAAGGAGAGATATAGGTAAAACCAGACTGATAATTTCTTGTAAAAAACAGTAACAATAACATAGAAGTAATGTAATTCAAGCATTGATCGTAAGCAGGCCGGCTACGATACGAACGCCCGTTCCTTCGGAACGTTGAACAGCGCGGTGACGTCAGCACGTCGCTCCTTCCGACGTGTTTTGTCACAAGTATGACGTCGTCCTGGGGACGAAACTTAATATTTTATACACCTTTGGGTGGATTAGAGCGGAGACCGTGAGCCAGGCCTTCTTGTCCAAAATTTGTGCCTGACCTCACAAATGCTCTTCTGGAAGAATGGTTAAACATTCCCACAGACACCCTCCTAAACCTTGTGGACGGCCTTCCCAGAAGAGTTGAATCTGTTACAGCTGCAAAGGGCGGAGCCAACTCAATATTGAACCCTACGGACTAAGACTGGGATGCCATGGAAGTTCATGTGCGTGTAAAGGCAGGCGTCTCAATACATTTGGCAATATAGTGTATATGTGATCCTGCGCCCTGTAGCAGTAAAACTGCTATAGGCCGGACAGCAAGCAGTTAGTCCTCAGTGCCTTTTGTCTTTCTAATAAAAAAATACAACAAAAGTTCAGGGGTTGCAGCACTCTGCGCTTTTATTTAAAATAATTATGATCATCTCATTTAACTATTTTATATTCATTCTTGTGGCATTATATGTTTACGGTATAATAATTAATATCAAATATATTTATTGTCAGCTATAAAGGGAATGCAGATTTCCGAAACACACATTGGCTCTCCTGGAGCCATCAATAAACATTCTAGCGATCCTCTTCTGCCCAGATCAATCTAAAAGCCCCTTGCTGGCTCTAAAAATCCAAAGTCCTAAATCTTGCTTTTAAGTGATTGTAAATCCATATACAGTATAATATATATATATATATATATATATATATATATATATATATATATATATATATATATATATTCATATATTCATTTATTTATTTTTTTAATAAACATTCTATATTTATATTATACAATATTATATTATATTATATTATATTATGTTATATTATATTATATTATATTATATTATACTTATCTGCTCTGTAATGGTTTTGCACAGAGCAGCCCTGATCCTCCTCTTCTCGGGTCCCCCGCTGGCGCTTTAGGCTCTCACCAATTGCCCATCTGTCAGAAACCATGAAATCAGGCCTCAGACAGGAGTACAGTTAAATCACACTTGTTTAATAATAAAAGTAAAAAGAACAAACAGTCAGACAAGCCAGAAGTCAGGGATCAATGTAGTGGAACAGCAAGCAGGATCTGGAGCCAGAAGGGATGTCAGAAAAGCAAGTCTTTAAACAGGAATGCAGGAGATTGCCTCTGTGATGTTGACCAAGGTGAAGGCAGAGATCCTCTGGGCTGAACGGCTTAAGTAGGCAGGACTGACGAGCAGGATATCATCAACAGGTGAGTAGCTGTGGAGAGAGATAGGAGCTGGCAATTAGCCGACAGCTGAACAGCCAACGCCGACAGCTGAGCGGCCAACTCAGAGAAGGAAGGGCTGAGCCCATCCCTGACACCATCATAGCAAGCCACAATGCAGATAATGCATTAAAGTAAAAAGCCTTTAGAACCATTTTAACTTTTTGAATACCGGAACTGTCATTTGCATTAATTCCATTCTGCCACAAGAGGTCCTCAGTCTTCCAGGTGGAAGGATGGTCACCGTCATTCAACCCAGAAGACTAAGGACATACTGTGAGTGCGGGGTGTCAAGACCCCCCGCCGCCACCCCCCCCCCCCCTGCACAGTGGATAGATGCATTGCCTTTACAGCAGGATGACTTGCATTTTCATATGTAGGGTGGCAGTTGGCCGATTAAGAAAGAAAAAAAAAAACAAGTATAAGAGGAATGTGATCGATTTTTCTCACCACCGAATAGCTGCGGATCAGCTTTCTAATGAGCCCTTTACCGGCGTCACTTTCCCGGGAAGGGTCATTAAGCCGCGCAGAGACTTGATTCTGTTGTTTTGGTGTACGGCGAGCGGGGAGAAGGGTTGTAGTGCTCGGCGGGCGGAGAGATGGAATGTATTATAGACAGTCACTGAACACCCAACGTGAAATCACGGAAGAGACGGCGATCAAAAAGACATTCTGTATAATGGAAAGTGTTGGGCGAAATGTGGAAAAAAATAATAATTGTGTGTGAAGAATTGATCTTTTTTTATTTAAAGGGATTGTAAACCCTTCCATATCCCCAGTGGAGTGACTGGCCTCAGGTGATGCACAGAGATGAGACAAATCCCCCTACATAAGTTGTACCTGTTTATCTGCACTCTTCTCTTCTGTACGGCCATTCGAAGTGAAGACTTTTTTTGGCACTCACATATACTCTTCAAGCTTCACCCCCGCTGACATGTTAGGTCCCTGACTTGGCACTTGCTGAAGTTTTCCCACCTCTTCGCCGTCCCCGGCTGGTGAGAAGTCTGCTCTGGTACTGTCCTCAGCTCTCTCACTGCGGTCTCCGGTAGCAAGGTCAAAAACGGCAAATGCTAGCGCTCAGGATACCGATAAAGTGATTCACAATCAATAAAAACTAGTAATAAAAGGCAGGACTGGATAAATCAATTGTAGAAAGTCCACGAGTAAGTATAAAAAGTCCAATCAGTTATAAGAGATACGGAGTAGTGGATCTAGGGAGCTGGATAAGGATGGTAAAGTCTATGGGGAAACCGGCACTTATGCCGCGTACACACGGGCGGACTTTTCGACCGGACTGGTCCGACGTGACGAATTCCGGCGGACAATCCAACGGTGTGTGGGCTTCTTCGGACCTGCAGCTGACTTTTTTGGTCGAAAATCAGACGGACTTTAAATTTGGAACATGTTTGAAATCTTTCCAACTTACTCGAGTCCGGACGAAAAGTCCGCTCCTCTGTATGCTAGTCCAAAGGACCAAAACCGACGCTAGGGCAGCTATTGGCTACTGGCTATCAACTTCCTTATTTTAGTCCGGTCGTACGTCATCACGTACGAATCCGTCGGACTTTGGTGTGATCGTGTGTAGGCAAGTCCGTTCGTTCGAAAGTCCGTCGGAAGTCCATCAAAAGTCTGTTGAAAGTGCGTCGGAAAGACCGTCGGACCTTTGATGCCGAAAAGTCCGCCCCTGCCAACTCAGGATCAACATGGAAAAAGAAAAAAACAGAAAAGCGCCTCTGAGTGCAACGTATAATGTGTAGTACAATAAAGTATTCAACAGTTACATATAAGTAAGTACAGATGTGTTCATGGAAGATAGAAGTCTCATGGAGGTGTTGCCGGTATCTACAGCATGTTCCAAGGAGTGCCAAATCCAGGCTATGTAAGCCGCAAGGAGCCGGAGGCTGTGTCCTATGGAGGAAAAGGTAACGATCGTGTCAGGGGAAACAGGATGTTTCCCCTGACCTCGCTGACGTCACACGCTGTTCCACGAGCAGATCCTTACCTTTTCCTCCATAGGACACAGCCGGCTTCCTCTCCGGCTCCTTGCGGCTTACATAGCCTGGATTTGGCACTCCCTGTAGACACCGGCAACACCTCCATGAGACTTCTATCTTCCATGAACACATCTGTACTTACTTATATGTAAGTGTTGAATACTTTATTGTACTACACATTAAACATTGCACTCAGAGGCGCTTTTCTTTTTTTTCTTTTTCCGGTAGCAAGGTGGATGGTCCCTTAGTGGCGACAGCTTTCCTTCTACCACCGACCACAACTGGTTCCCCAGCCGGCAGAACCGTCACTTCTGGTTGAACTACAAACCCGCAGTCCCAACCCTACGCTGCTTTTCCTGCTTCTGAGTAGGCCCTCAGACAGCCTGGAAGCCAGATGTCCCCCGGGTTAGGCCTTAGGTTTCTGGCCTAGCAGTCCGGGGCAATACGACACACATCCACCCGGACAGAAGCCCAGGTGGCACAGCACCCCAATCACCTGACTCCACCCAAATAAATAGGTTCTCCCAGCAGGCCGAGGGATCTAAGAAAATTCCTGCTCATTGGCTGAGATACCCCATATACTCCTAATCTGTCCTTGCAATGTCCTTTTCTTATCTAATGTCACCAGATACCCGGCCACCTAGTGCCAGAAGAGAGAAGTGCAGCAATTCCAGAATTAGGGGCGAAATCGACTGATCCTGGTAAATAAATTTAATAGCAGCTCTGTCTAAACATCAGTCTGCTACAATTGTTTATTCTCTTCAGCCCCTTTGGTAATTTGAACACTCTTATAATACTGGATAATCAATCATTGAACGGTGTTGGGGTGGAGTTTGCAGCTCTGGCGGTGGAGGAATCCTTTGTGTGTGAAATGACTTACAATGGCCTTTAGGCCAATTGGTCTTATTTTCCTCTTCTTGGACGGAATCGATCCTTAACCTATCTGGAATGGTTGGTGATCATTCTTAGACCCTGAGTATTGCCACGGATTATAGGAATTTTTAAATTTTTTTTAATCAACAAAATAGAATTTTATTGAGTAGAAAATAAGGCATTACAAAGTACAAATGAATAGGCATACAGTCCATAAAAAAAAACAGGAGATGTAATCAGCAAGACAGAAAATGATCTGCAGTAAGCGCATAGCCAATCAGTCCTATTAGAAGAAGCATGTGCAGTACGTAAGACCTTACAGTTAATTTACTGGAAAAGAAAAACAATTAAAGAAAACCAACTGGAAGCACGCAATAACTAACCTGTAGTAAAGAGGTTCCGAATAATACATTTCGTAGGTAAATAGACCTTAACCGCTTCCCGTCCGCACTATAGCCGAATGATGGCTACAGGGCGGACCTTATATCCTCACCGTCATATGATGTCCTCCTGTGCATGAGCTGCCTGCGCGTTCCCTGTGGGACTCGGCTGATCACAGATCGGTGTAAGGGGTCGATCCCGGCCCCTCATCACGTGATCTGTCAGCCAATGATCATTTGATGTAAACAAAAAAACGGTAATTGGCTTTTTTTCTGCTAGCGCTGACAGCAAGAGCAGAAAAAAAGCCAATCCCCGGCTTTTGTCAGAGGGACAGCGGTCCCGTAGAGGGTGAGGCATCACCCAAGTATCTGTGCCAACCAGTGCCACCTGCCAGTGCCCACCAGTGCCACCTGCCAGTGCATACCAGTGCCGCCTACCAATGCCCACCAGTGCCACCTACCAGTGCATACTAGTGCCGCCTACCAATGCCCACCAGTGCCACCTACCAGTGCCCACTTGTGCCACCTATTAATGCCCATGAGTGCTGCCAATCAGTGCCCATCAGTGCCTCATCATCAGTGACACCTATCAGTGCTGCCTATCAGTGTCACCTAGCAGTGTCACCCATCAGTGCCAATCAGTGCCACTTATCAGTGCCCTTCAGTGCCACCTATCAGTGCCCTTCAGTGCCACCTATCAATGCCCTTCAGTGCCTCCCATCAGTGCCCATCAGTGTCACCCATCTGTGCTGCCCATCAGTGCCTCAAATTAGTGGCATCTCTCAGTGCCACCTATCAGTGCCCACCAATGCCGCCTCATCAGTGCCCACTAGTGCCACCTCATCAGTGACCACCAGTGCTACCTATCAGTGTCCATCAGTGTCACCTTAGCGCCCATCAGTACAGTCTATCAATGCCCTTCAGTGTCGTGCATCAGTGCCCATTAGTGCCACCCATCTGTGGCAACTCTTAGTACCGCCTATCAGTGCTCACCAGTGCCACCTCATCAGTGCCCACCAGTGCCACCTTATCAGTGCCCATCAGTGCAGCCTTATCCGTGCCCATCAGTGCCACCTTATCAGTGTGTCCATCAGTGCAGCCTCATCAGCGCACATCAATGAAGGAGAAAAAATACCTGTTTGCAAAATTTTATAACAAACTATAAAATTGTTTTGTTTCAGTGATTAAATACCACCAAAAGAAAGCTCTATTTGCGGGAAAAAAATTAGAAAAATGTCATTTGGGTACAGTGTAGCATGACCGCGCAATTGTCATTCAAAGTGTGCGAGCTCTGAAAGCTGAAAATTGTTCTGGGTAGGAAGGGGGTTTATGTGCCTGGTAAGAAAGTGGTCAATGTAAAACATATTATCTAGTCTGTGAAGGGTCTTGTATGGTCATGTATCGAAATCGAAGGCATTCATCTGTCTAGCCTAGTAATAGTCTTATCTAGGACCAGCTGCGGGGGGTGCCACCTCCGGAGTGCTCAACCAGTTCTGACAATAGGTGTTTCTTTCTTGTCGGTGGTTGTGCAGAAAAAGCCAAAGCCGAGCAATCAGCTTTCTGGCTGGGTACAAAAGTCTTGTAAGAGCATTGTATACTGGAGGGAGATATTGCTCCTCATTGAGACTACCCAACAGACACGTCAGAGATCCATAGTCAGTTGAATTTGATATGTCCTATCGATTGTTATATTTAACTCGATTCCAATATCTCACAAGCTTGGGACATCTCCAGAGCATGTGGATAAGATCACCAGGATGGGCCTGACATTTAGGACATTTGGGGGTTTCTCTCCTGCCCCATTTAAGCAGCTGTACCAGTGTGCGCTATACTCAATGCAAAATAAACAGGTGTGACCGTTTCTGCACCGCGGATACCGACACCAAAGGTCCCACCCCCAAGAATCTGATCCCATTGTTCACCATCGAGAGGGCCGACATCTCTCTCCCATTTGTCTCGGCAGGGCAGAAGATCAGGGGCTTGTATATAAGATAAGAGATGTGCGGAAATTCGAGAGATAATACCCTTTTTCTCAGCATCAGTGTATATGGACTCCAAGAACGAAGATTCTTCAAACCTTAGAGTAGAGCAGTGGTCATCATCATCTGTCCTCAAGGCCCACTAACGGCCAGGTTTACAAGATAACTGAAATACATCACAGGTGATATCATTTGCTGCTCAGCGATTGCAGCATTTGAGTCTGCATCTCCCCAAGGTAATACATAAAACCTGGCCTGTTAGTGGGCCCTGAGGACAGGGTTGATGACCACTGGAGTAGAGTACCTGCTTTGACACCATACAACATGACACAGTTGGATATATTGATAGTAATGGCCTTTCAGCAGTGGAAATTGCAGTACCATCTGGTCGTATGGCTTCATAACTGAATTATTTAACACTTAAGTGATGTAGCTAATCCCCACCTTCTCCCATACTGGGTGTTTATCAATCTTAGCTAGGTCCTTATACAATCAATAATGCCAAATATGCGTCTGACATAGTAACCCCATTAATGACTATAGGAATTCTACATACTTACCCATTATTCTGTTTCACTATCTTAGCCCCTGTACTTGTCCCTGAGGGGGCGCTGGCACAACCTTGTCACATTCCGGTTGGGGGCCGATGTGCTGAGAGGGCTCCCCTTTGCGGCTAAGTGCAACACACCCCTGGAGACGGTACAGGGGGTGTAGTGCCCAAAGAAGCGCAGTTTGCCAGACACTGTAGTCAGAAGAGCTGATCACAAGGAGATGGCTGTAGCAGGCTGGATGCACTAGAAGAGCAGGTATGCTGGTGTGCTTGGTAGAGAGGAAGCCGAGAGCCAGGCCAAAGGTCATACACAGTGGATCAGCCAGGCAGCAGAACTGGAACAAGCCTAGCTCATACACAGGAGACAGGAGAAGCAGAATCGGTGAGCCAGGCCGAGGTCAGACACTGGGAAGCAAGCAGGAGCAGAGTCAGAAGTACAAGCCAGAGGTCAAACCGGGAGATCAGGAAGCAGGTCAAGGCAAGCCGCATCGATAGCAGGAGGTGCAAGAATCAGGAATACAGAAGCACAGGGAACACGGGGAAGCTGATGATAATCCAGCAATCTGGAGGACTCAGCAGCAAGTTTATATAGGCCAGTGGGCGCCACCATCTGTCATGTTGCGTGTGCGCCCATTCGCTCTGCGTGCGCCAGTGAGCACAGAAGTTCACCAGATGCGGCCATTATGGGTGCTGGTAACATTGCCAGTACTACAGCCATTTCCCTCACTGTTAGCCTCTAGTGCCCTAATCTTAAGTGCAATTTTGTATTCTCCTAATATAACCTCCTGAGGAAGCGGGCCTATAACACGTGAAACACGTAAAGGAGGAGAAAAGCAGGAATCCTGTGATAAATTGATGGATGATTTATATATGGGAAGTAGCCTCACTACACTATCTTAACAAATCTCTATGATTGATATTCAGGATTGCTTACTTTGATATGGGAGAGTCACCAATGTAAAGTAGTATTTTCCTAATATAGGGTCCTGAGGTAGCTGGCTTATACCACATGAAACGCATAGAGGCAGAGAAAAGCAGGAACCCTGTGATAAGTTGAGGGATTATGAATTATATACTGTATGGGCAGTGGCCTCAATACATTATCTTAACAAATCTCTATGATTTATATTCAGAGTTCCTTACTTTAAGATGGGGGAGAGTCACCAATGTAAAGCAGTATTCTCCCAATATAACCTCCTGAGAAAGCTGGCTTATACCATGTGAAACACGTAGAGGCAGAGAAAATCAAGAACCTTGTATTAAGTTGATGGATGATGATTTATATATGGGCAGGGGCCTCAATTCATTATCTTAACAAATCTCTATAATTCATATTAAGAGTTCCTTACTTTAATATGGGAGCGTAACCAATGTAAAGTAGTATTCTCCCAATATAAAGTCCTTAGGAAGTGGGCTTTTACCACATCAAACATTTTGAGGCAGAGAAAAGCAGGCTTCCTGAGGAAGCTGGCGTATATGAGGTGAAACACGTAGAGGAAGAGAAAAGCTGGAACCCTGTGATGAGTTGATGGATGATGATTTATATATGTGGCCTCATTATTTTAACAAATCTCTATGATTCATATTCAGGGTTCCTTATTTTAGGATGGAAGAGTCACCAATGTAAAGTTGTTTTTAAAAGTATATTCTTTTAATTATAACATTTAATAAAATTAGACACATTTTCACTGATAATATGTGATCCTTGGGCACCTTAAAAGTCAGTTTCTACAACACTGTTCAATTTATAAGGGTGTGGTTCCCTTGTTTGCACCCCCTACAACCTGCTTATTAGGATAGATAATCAAGAAGGTGGCACCACTTCCAGTATACTAATTACTGCCTTCATTGGTGTCACCTTCCTGCCCCACAATGGTGAGTTTATAATGAAGGGGCTGAGCACACTGATGAGGCCACATCTGAGATCCAAGAGTCCGAAGTCTTTTAAAAATGTAAAACAAGCAATGTGTTTCGGGGGCTAAAATTTTCCGCCTTCTTCAAGTGCTCAAATAATGTATGAAGTTTGGAGGACTCAAAAGTGGCACCGTCACCAGAGCTGTCACCAGAGCTGTTTACAGGGTGAACTATGGAATGTGTCAAGTATTAGGTCCTTTGCTGTTATGCATATCTATAGTGAGTACATTCCATTGATCGCCCTGCAAACAATTACTTCGGGTGACCATGCCATTTCTGGGTATCATGTACCTGATTGGAAACAAAGATGACAAGAGGGCTTCCCTTGCACCTCCGGTCCAGACACCCCTGGAATGGAGCACAGGAAGTGAAAGGGCATAGTGTGACAGACCTAGCCGGGAGAGAGACTTTTGGAGGGGACTGAATGCTAGCCTCTTGCCGATCGATCGTGGGCCCTGGCATTTGGGGGAATGGTGCTCTTTGTGAGCTGTATGCCTGGGGACCCTTGAGGTGGTATTACTGTGGATTCGGGTCCTGGTCCCCCAGGACACACAGACTCTGGGGACCCTGGATTTGCCGTATTAGAATAGTGACTGATTCATACCGTTGGGACTCCTACTGTTAAATGCTAATGTCATCAATTCCAGCTACCTGTCTGTTGTCTGCTAAAATGTGTATTGTAAATAAGTCTCTAGTATGGGATCTAAGAGTCATTAGATCCCCATTGTTGTTTGTGTTTAATTAACTCTGCTATTGTGATAATGTTGATTGGATTTTCTGAACTATAAGATGGCCAATCTGGCCTAAAGGTCATGTCTGAGTCATCTAGGCTGTCTAAAGGGATTAGTTAATTAGCTCATGTTAATTAGGATACAGCTGTATTGTTAGAATAATAATATGCACCTCCTCTTTTATTGTATAAAAGAGACTGTATTCCTGTCAATAAAGAGAGATTCCTGGTTGAACTTACATACAGCCTGCCTGGTCTTTGTTCTGAGCTATCACAACTGGGTTAGAACGGCACATAGCTGTAGTTCTAATCCCGGAGCATTGGACGACCGAACAATCAGATGTTGCGATCTGCAATCTGATTCTATAGCCGCAGAGGAGTGTTGGGAGAGTGGAACCGAGCGAGCAAGGGGCTCGTTACACATAGGTACCAAGAGCCAGTCCACGGAAGGCAGGTTTGGATGTGAGATGCTTGTTCAGATTGACAGGAAGGTCCCCAGAAGAGACAGATGGTAAGGCAGATGGCCAGGACACTGGAACACACAACGAGCTGGAGGCAACCTCTGGACAGGTGATGGTCAATGGGGGAGGAGACAGACAGCAAACGGGGTAGCAGGCAGAGCTGTGGTCAGGAGGCGAGCCAATGTCACATCAGAAGGTCAGCAGAAGTAAGTCATAGTCAGGGATCAGCAGGTCAAGTTGAAAAATAACCCTAGTCCATCATGGGGCATGACTATGTGCACTGAATCCCTCCAAAAGCATAACACTAGGTAACGATGAAATCCCCCCCAATTATTATTGGTCTCCAGAATTCCAAGCTTGAAAGTTCATAGTGAGCACGTAGGCTGTATAATGAGCAGGTCGTTGGTGGTCAGTGGCACTTTATAACCTGCTGTGATCACAAAAAGACTTGACGTGCCACTCAAAGCTGGAGGCCTGAGATTTTCCCCACTGGTACTCGGAATGTGAGAACAGGTGTCTCAGCTCACCGAACCAAAAATGTTGGTGTACCGTAGATGAGACACCGCTCAGACCGACCCAGTGCTTGCGCGGTGTATGGCCTCAGCCAGTGCTGCTCTGGCCCTGCCCACTGATGTGTTTCACCCCACCTACCAGTTTCTGTGACCAAGCCCTGGTGGGGGGCGCAACACATCAGTGGGATTGGCCGGAGCAGCACTGGCTGAGGCCATACACTGCACAAGCAATGGGCCGTGGTCTGAGCGATGTCTCTTGTCTGTGGTGCACCAACACTTTAAGGGCCCCAACCTTGAATGAATAGAAGCTTTGTCTTTACCTGCAGCTGCCTTTATCTTCTGTCCTTCCTTTTGATTTTCTGATCTGTTGCATTTGTGAAAGGAAAAGGGGGGGGCTGGATGTTTGTAAACACAGCCAGTGTTTACTATTGTGATTGCTGCGATTGGTTCACAGTGATCACAAAGTACAGAGCCACTCTGACTGGCTGTGCACATTTTCCTTGTGATCTGATATTTCCAATAACAGGCACTGGGAGAAAGCCTGGTGCATGCACCCCCTCAATAGACAAGGACGTTTATAGGCGCCTGTTCAACTACAATGGCTGGTTGGGGAGTTGGTTCAGTATCCTTAGCGTTAGTTATCTACAGTTAGTTTTATATTTATGATGTTTACAGTAAATTCTTTCAAATCTGTAACCATCCATGGGGAGCAAAGCATACATACATACACTGCAGGAAAAAAAATAAAGAACATGTTACTTAATGTATTTTATTTCTTTTATTTGTAGATTTTTTTTTTTTTTTGTTGCTTTTAAGGGTTTTCGGGGAATTTGCTCAATGTGGCAGGTGCAGCTTTTAGACTAAAGAGAAGCACATATACAAAAAACCTTTTGTCATGGTGAGACAGCAGTACAGTGTTCAGGAGACAGTTTGATGAAATGCCCCACTGTTCAGCTTTATGCTAACTGCATTGAGCAGTTTGTAAATGTCTTTCCAAGGACCGCGTTTCAGAACCGCTAAAAATGCCATTTACCACAACAATCGCAGCGGAGAAGGCAACCAATTGCTCTTTTAAATCATCCGTTGTCTCCAGATAAATAGACAGCCGAGTGAGGGATGCAGAGAAGCAAGAAACGAGAACCGGATTACTTGGGATTTCCATCTACATAAGAACTACAGGTTCCAGCATGCTTTACCACACCTGCCGGGGCAAAAGACCTGCGAGCCAAGCACTGTGTGGTAACCCTTTTACATCCAGAGGTCATTGGAGCTTAGGTGTCAAGATGACATTTAGCAGCATCAGGATGAGTTGGTCAACTTTATAATAAATCTTTAATTAACTATTAAAAATTTGAAGGACATATAAGGATTTCTTTTGGACATATAATATACACTCACCAGCCACTTTATTAGGTCCACCTTGCTAGTAGCGGGTTGGACCCCCTTTATTAGGTCCACCTTGCTAGTAGCGGGTTGGACCCCCTTTATTAGGTCCACCTTGCTAGTAGCGGGTTGGACCCCCTTTATTAGGTGCACCTTGCTAGTAGCGGGTTGGACCCCCTTTCTTAGGCCCGCCTTGCTAGTAGTGGGTTGGACCCCCTTTATTAGGCCCCCCTTGCTAGTAGTGGGTTGGACCCTCTTTATTAGGCCCCCCTTGCTAGTAGCAGGTTGGACCCTCTTTATTAGGTTCTCCTTGCTAGTAGCAAGTTGGTCCCCCTTTATTAGGTTCTCCTTGCTAGTAGTGGGTTGGTCCCCCTTTCTTAGGCCCGCCTTGCTAGTAGTGGGTTGGACCCCCTTTATTAAGTCCCCCTTGCTAGTAGCGGGTTGGACCCCCTTTATTAGATCCCCCTTGCTAGTAGCGGGTTGGACCCTCTTTATTAGGTTCTCCTTGCTAGTAGCAGGTTGGTCCCCCTTTATTAGGTTCTCCTTGCTAGTAGTGGGTTGGTCCCCCTTTCTTAGGCCCGCCTTGCTAGTAGTGGGTTGGACCCCATTTATTAAGTCCCCCTTGCTAGTAGTGGGTTGGTCCCCCTTTATTGGGTCCACCTTGCTGGTAGCGGGTTGGACCCCTTTTGCCTTCATTCTTCATGGCATAGATACAACAAGGTGTTGGAAACATTCCTCAGAGATTTTGCTCCATAGTGACATGATAACATCACACAATTGCTGCAGATTTTCGGCTGCACAGCCACAATGCCAATTTCCCGTCTCACCACATCCTAATGGTGCTCTATTGGATGAGATGTGGTGAGTGTGGAGACCATTGGAGTAAAGTGACCTCATTGTCCAGTGGTGAGATGATTGGAGCTTTGTGACATGGAGCATTATCCTGCTGGAAGGAGCCATCAGAAGATGGGGACACTGTAGTCATAAAGGGATGGACATGGTCAGCAACAATACTCAGGTAGGCCGTGGTGTTTTAACCATGCTCAGTTGGTACTAAGGGGCCCAAACTCTGTAAGTGATCTTTTTGAGTAGAACAGTCCACAAGTGATGTGAAAATAAATCCTGATGTCTATCTCTACCAACCACCACCGTAGTGATCTTAAATATCAGTGCCTCCACCAACAACTGAAAGGCTCGCTTACCAGCTCTTATTGATCCCTCATTACAAGAGATCGTTAGCGCTTGTGGCTTTAGCCCAGCCAAGGCCTTTCTCCAGGTCCAGATGGTCTCTCAACAAGATCACCCATTGGCACCATAAAGGATGTGAAGAATTCTCACTCAGGTTCCAGGTGATGCCTCTCCTCCATCCGGAGAGGCATCACCTGGAACCTGAGTGAGAAATCTTCACATCTTATATGGTGCCATGGGGTGATCTTGTTGGGAGTCCTCTTCCACTCCTCCATGATGACATCACGGAGCTGGTGGATGTTAGAGACCTTGCGCTCCTCCACCTTCCATTTGAGGATGCCCCACAGATGCTCAATAGGGTTTAAGTCTGGAGGCATGCTTGGCCAGTCCATCACCTTTACCCTCAGCTTCTTTAGCATCTTGGAGGTATGTTTGAGGTCGTTATCATGTTGGAATACTGCCCTGCGGCCCTCACCTGGTTGCCTCCACACACGCTTGTCACCATCTGACCCAAATAAGTTTATCTTGGTCTCATCAGACCACATGACATGGTTCCAGTAATCCATGTCCTTAGTCTGCTTGTCTTCAGCAAACTGTTTGTGGTTTTTCTTGTGCATCATTTTTAGAAGAGGCTTCCTTCTGCTACAACAATTATTTTTTTCAGATCCTCATATAAAAAAGCCATGCAGACCAATTTGATGCAGTGTGCGGCGTATGGTCTGAGCACTGACAGGATGACCCCCCACCCCTACAACCTCTGCAGCAATGATGGCAGCACTCATACGTCTATTTCCCAAAGGCAACCTCTGGATATGATGCTGAGCAGGTGACCTCAACTTCTTTGGTGGACCATGGCGAGGCCTGTGCTGAGTGGAACCTGTCCTGTTATACCGCTGTATGGTCTTGGCCACCGTGCTGCAGCTCAGTTTCAGGGTCTTGGCAATCTTCTTATAGCCTAGGTCATCTTTATGTAGAGCAACAATTCTTTTTTTCAGATCCTCAGAGAGTTCTTTGCCATGAGGTGCCATGTTGAACTTCCAGTGACCAGTATGAGAGAGTGAGAGCGATAACACCAAATTTAACACACCTGCTCCCCATTCACACCTGAGACCTTGTAACACTATCGAGTCACATGACACCGGGGAGGGAAAATGGCTAATTGGGCCCAATTTGGAGATTTTCACTTAGGGGTGTACTGACTTTTGTTGCCAGCGGTTTAGACATTAATGGGTGTGTGTTGAGTTATTTTGAGGGGACAGCAAATTTACACTGTTATACAAGCTGTACACTCACTACTTTACATTGTAGACAAAGTGTCATTTCTTCAGTGTTGTCACATGAAAAGATAGAAGAAAAGATTTACACAACTGTTAGGGGTTTACTCACTTTTGTGAGATACTTTGTATATATATATATATATATATATATATATATATATATATATATATATATATATATTGTGAAGGAGAAGTGTGCAAATAATAAAATGCAGCAGTCAGGGATTTCTTCATATAGCAAATGTATCAGAGACAGCATAAGACTGACATATAAATGATATAATCAATGTAGCAGTCTCAAAAATATGAAACAGATCAGAGAAGTCATAAAATAACATATAAATATTAATATATTATAACAAATGTAGTCATAAGAGGGTCTGCAAAAATATCCAGCCTATCAAAGATGGCAAAAAAAAATGATGTATAAGAATAATATAATGTAGCAGTAAGGAGGATTTAAAAAATATCAAGCATATCAAAGATGGTATAATACAATCCACGGTATAAAAAATTGAATAGATGTAGCGGTAAGGAGATCTCCAAATAGTCCAAAAGAATATCAGAAATGCCATAATAAAGAATCATTCTCTAGTAGATGTATCCATGGAAGATTACCTAGGATCAGCTGGTAGTGAGATCTACTTGGGGAATAGTCTTTGTTGGCCACCAGGTGGAATGTCTGAAAAGAATAGTTGAGTATTGGGAAATATCAAAGAAGTAATCTGAAGAATCAATAATCAATAACTAGGAGGGTTTCATGTGTAGGTCAAGCAGAATGTGGAGGGGAGTTGCTTACAGAAAGTGGAATTCACAGATGGGACTTACAAGACGTGACGTACGTTGGGCGCGCTCCAAGCACCCCAGGAACGAGCGCTGTGGCTTTTTAAAAACTGGTGTCGGAGAATTATCTTTCACTTTTTGCTCCAAAACTTTGATTTTTTTTTTTTTTATCATTCTCTTTTTCAGTCAGAAGGACAAACTTTTCCATCGATTTGTTAGATTGATGGGTGATCAAGGCACCACATCCCTTTGTTAATGTACATCAAAGGCAGACATGTAATCTGGACTTTTGCAGGTGCCAAAAACAGCATCAAACAGAATAAAATCACACATTTCATTCACTAAATAAACATAAAACCTCATTTTACACACATGAAATGACTTGCTTGGATACACTGTATTGCACAGTTTGATTATACCTCTGTACTAACAAGCCCCCTATGTGATAGCATTGGGCAGGTGACAGGTCCTCTTTATGGAGGTATCAGGTGTCTATTAGACCCCCCCAGTGATTGCCCTTCTCTCCACTGAAGAGTGGGTCTGGTGCACTTACCCCATCTATGATGGCCAGCTCTTCTCCCGGGCATTACCGGCGGCTTCCCTTGATCGGCAGCGACGGCTTTCCCTTCCCCTGTTCTCCACGGACATCGTGACGCCTTCCGTTTCCTCCCTCCTCCTCGACGGCCAATTGGGATGAACCAAGAATATGTGTGTGAGCCGTTCAGGATGTATGGGAATCAGTGGTGGCCAGTGGTAATTTTTTTTGAGGGGGGCGGCAAACAGTACCACCCCCTCCCTGGTCGGTCAGCGGACGCTTGGTAGGGTTGGTCTGGTGCACTTACCCCATCTCTGGTGGGCAGCGCTTCTCCTGGGCTTCACCGGCGGCTTCCCTTGCTCGGCGGCAACAGGTTTTACCTCCCCTGCTCTCCACGGACATTGCGACGCCTTCCGTTTCCCCCCTCCTCCTCGGCGGCCAATTGGGATGAACCAAGGATATGTGTGTGAGCCGCTCAGGCTGTATGGGAATCAGTGGCGGCCGGTGATAATTTTTTTTGAGGGGGGCAGCAAACAGTACCACCCCCCTTCCTGGTCGGTCGGCGGACGGTTGGTAGGGTTGGTCTGGTGCACTTACCCCATCTCTGGTGGGCAGCGCTTCTCCCAGTCGTTACCAGCGGCTTCCCTTGCTCGGCAGCGACGGCTTTCCCTTCCCCTGCTCTCCACCTACATCGTGACGCCTTCCGTTTCTTCCCTCCTCCTCGACCGCCAATTGGGATGAACCAAGGATATGTGTGTGAGCCACTCTGGCTGTGTGGGGATCAGTGGTGGCTGGTGGTAATTTTTTTTGAGGGGGCGGCAAACCGTACCACCCCCCCCCTGGTCGGTCAGTCGGCAGTCAGTTGAATGGGTCTGGTGCACTTACCCCATCTCTGGTGGGCAGCGCTTCTCCTGGGCTTCACCGGCGGCTTCCCTTGCTCGGCGGCAACGGCTTTCACTTCCCCTGCTCTCCACGGACATTGCGACGCCTTCCGTTTCCCCCCTCCTCCTCGGCGGCCAATTGGGATGAACCAAGGATATGTGTGTGAGCTGCTCAGGCTGTATGGGAATCAGTTAGCGGTCAGTGATAATTTTTTGGGGGGGGAGGGGCGGCAAACAGTGGGTCTGGTGCACTTACCCCATCTCTGGTGGCCAGCGCTTCTCCTGGGCTTTACTGGCAGCTCCCCTTGCTCGTGGCGATGGCTTTCCCTTCCCCTGCTCTCCACGGACATCGCAGCGGCTTCCATTTCCTCCCTCCTCCTCGACAGCCAACTGGGACTCTTCTCTTTTCAGCCAATCGGAAAACAGATCTGCTTCTGATTGGCTGGATTGAGGATCAGCGCTTCAGTAACGAATATTCATTCGCTGTTGTAACACCTGGGTGGGATCTTGGCGTAATGCTCTGCGACCCCAGCCCACCCAATTTTGAAGTCTATTAGAGCCTCTGGTTCTAATCAGGTACTTAAAAAAGAAAGGCGTGTTACGTGGGTGGGGTGCATTCATTCATTTCATTGTCTAGAATATCATTTTTTCTGGCCATTGAGCTGAATAAACGCCTAGTGCTTAGGTGCGTTTAGACTAGTTTATGTGCATTCGGTGCTTTCCCCGACTTGTTCATTCCCCGACTTATTTGGGGTAGGCGGTACACTTTGGTGGGGGTGGGTCAGCCACGCCTCTTGACCATTGACCTCTGGGGAACCCGCCTGCTGACCTTTAACCCTTTGGAGGAGTTCCCTATTCCAATTCCTGAGTTCTAACCTTGTTCTTCAAGGGGAAACCCTAACCCTGACCCTGACCCAATCAAGGATCCCTCTATATTGGACCCCACTTAAGATTACGCAAAACAGATACGGTATAACTTCTCCCAATGTAAGTGGGAGGGGGTTCGCAGTAACTCTTTGTGTGGCTCTACGCGTTTCAAGGGATAGTTCCGTTTCTTCAGGAGGACTTCAAGGGATACAAAATCTGGACAGTCATGAGAAATAAAACACACTTAATACACCTATAATACAGCTCCGATATAAACATACATCATATTACTTATTTAGTTTACAACATTCCATATCTTGAATCAACTTTTTTTTAATGGATTACTGAATGTTAATAAAGTTGGCAAACAAAGCAAGGTCCATAAAGACATGGATGAGCGTGTTTGGGGTGGAGGAACTTGACTGGCCTGCACAGAGTCCTGACCTCAACCCGATAGAACACCTTTGGGATGAATTAGAGCGGAGACTGCGAACCAGGCCTTCTCGTCCAACATCAGTGCCTGACCTCACAAATGCTTTTTCTGGAAGAATGGTCAAACATTCCCATAGACACACTCCTAAACCTTGTGGACGGCCTTCCCAGGAAGAGTTGAAGCTGTTATAGCTGCAAAGGGTGGGCCCAACTCAATATTGAACCCTACAGACTAAGACTGGGATGCCATTAAAATTCATGTGTGTGTAAAGGCAGGCGTCCCAATACTTTTGGTAATATAGTGTATATGTGATCCTGCGCCCTGTAGCAGTAAAACTGCTATAGGCCGGACAGCAAGCAGTTAGTCCTCAGTGCCTTTTGTCTTTCTAATAAAAAAAAATATATTTTACCTTTACATAGACCAACCACCCCCCCCCCCTCCCCCTCCCCTCCCCCTCTCCCTCTCCCTGTACGTTTGCTGTATTTGTAAGCTGTCACTATAGGTAGATCCGCTGCAAACTGAAAGAGGCAATTAACACAATTACAAGTGGAACGATTAATTATCATACCGTGCGCAACACCAGCGAGATTGTCCTCACTGACTGCCAGCTAGCAATAATTAATTCGATCTATAACACCAATAGCAACATGTGTATCCATTACCCGGCGTCCATCCCTGAGACACCGTGACCGGAAAAAAAAAAACGCTTTTCTAGATGCGCAGCGTCCACCTTGTGATTGGATTAAAGTGATGAATATTTAAAAAGCAATTCCTCATTTCACCCCTCAAAATAATGTGACAACGTTAGATATGTCCTATGTGATTGTGCATTGATTTAAAATTTATCTCAAAACTGAATTCAAAAATACTAACCACAACATACAAAGCCGTTCACAACTTCACCCAAATTGTCCTCTCCACTCCTCCCATGACCTCCTACTCTCAAGCTCCCTCGTCTCCTCCTCCCATGACCTCCTACTCTCAAGCTCCCTTGTTTCCTCCTCCCATGACCTCCTACTCTCAAGCTCTCTCGTCTCCTCCTCCCAAGACCTCCTACTCTCAAGCTTCCTCGTCTCCTCCTCCCATGACCTCCTACTCTCAAGCTCCCTCATCTCCTCCTCTCATGACCTCCTACTCTCAAGCTCCCTCGTCTCCTCCTCCCATGACCTCCTACTCTCAAGCTCCCTCGTCTCCTCCTCCCATGACCTCCTACTCTCAAGCTCCCTTGTCTCCTCCTTCCATGACCTCCTACTCTCAAGCTCCCTCGTCTCCTCCTCCCGTGACCTCCTACTCTCAAGCTCCCTCGTCTCCTCCTCCCATGACCTCCTACTCTCAAGCTCCCTCGTCTCCTTCTCCCAAGACCTCCTACTCTCAAGCTCTCTCGTCTCCTCCTCTCAAGACCTCCTACTCTCAAGTTCCCTCGTCTCCTCCTCCCATGACCTCCTACTCTCAAGCTCCCTCGTTTCCTCCTCCCATGACCTCCTACTCTCAAGCTCCCTCTTCTCCTCCTCCCAAGACCTCCTACTCTCAAGCTCCCTCGTCTCCTCCTCCCATGACCTACTACTCTCAAGCTCCCTAGTCTCCTCCTCCCATGACCTCCTACTCTCAAGCTCCCTCGTCTCCTCCTCTCATGACTTCCTACTCTCAAGCTTCCTCGTCTCCTCCTCCTATGACCTCCTACTCTCAAGCTCCCTCGTCTCCTCCTCCCATGACCTCCTACTCTCAAGCTCCCTCGTCTCATTCTCCCAAGACCTCCTACTCTCAAGCTCTCTCGTCTCCTCCTCCCATGACCTCCTACTCTCAAGCTCTCTTGTCTCCTCCTCTCATGACCTCCTACTCTCAAGCTCCCTCGTCTCCACCTCCTATGACCTCCTACTCTCGAGCTCCCTCGTCTCATTCTCCCAAGACCTCCTACTCTCAAGCTCCCTCGTCTCCTCCTCCCAAGACCTCCTACTCTCAAGCTCCCTTGTCTCCTCCTCCCAAGACCTCCTAGTCTCAGGCTCCCTCGTCTCCTCCTCCCAAGGCCTCCTACTCTCAAGTTCTCTTGTCTACTCCTCCCATGATCGTCTCCAGGATTTCTCCAGAGCCTCTCCCACCCTCTGGTACTCTCTACCTCAACCTGTCCGGCTATCCCCTACTCTTGCTACCGTCAGGCGATCCCTGAAAACTCATCTCTTCAGGGAAGCCGATCACGTCTCCAACAAATTTTCTACCACCTGCATCAGCTCATTCCCCACAGTTATAACCTTTTGTACCACCTGCCCCACCCTATTAGATAGTAAGCTCCTCTAAGCAGGGCCCTCTTAATCCTCTTGTATTTCATTGTATTGTAACTAGACATCTGCAATTTGTTTTGTTTCTAATTCGTTTTTTAACAAATTTCAACAAATTAGTTCATTTGGAATTATCTAAATTAACGAAAACCCATTTAACAAATTTTTCTGAATATGCGTAAATTCGAATATGAGAAAATTCTCACATTCTTAAATTCGAAAACCCAAAAAATTGAAAATACGAAATAATAACTAACTAATAATAACTTAACTATTACTAACTATTAAATTATAGCTATTGAAATTACCTTTGAAATTTGGCTGTTAGTGAATGAATACGAATGTATCCAAAGTTACGAATTATCCTCAATAATGAATGCCATATCTAAACGAATGGAACATAACAAATTAATAATAATAATAATAAAAACTTTTTATTATTATTATTTATTATTAATTTGTTCCACTTGCCCCACCCTATTCGATTGTAAGCGCAAATTAGCAAGGCCCTCCTAACCCTCTTGTATTTTATTGTATTGTAACTAGACAATTTTTTTAGTTTCAAATATATTTTTTAACTAATTTCAACAAGTTAGTTCATTTGGAAATATCCAAATTAACGAAAAAAACAGTTTAACACATTTTTCTGAATATTTGTAAATTCGAATATTTGAAAATTCTTACATTCGTAAATTCGTACATTCAAAAATTCAAAAATTCGGAAATTCGAAAATCTGGAAACTCAAAAATTTGAAAATCTGAAATAACTAACTAATAATAACTTAACTATCACTAACTATTAAATTATAGATATTGGAATTTCCTTTAAAATTTGTCTGTTAGTGAACATAATGAATACGAATTTATCCGAAGTTACGAATTATCTGAAATAACGAATGCCGCATCCAAACGAATGGAACATAACAAATTAATAATAAATAACAATAATAATATTAAGAAAAACTTTTTATTATTATTGTTTATTATTAATTAGTTCTGTTCCATTCGCTTAGATGCGGCATTCGTTATTTCGGATAATTCGTAACTTCGGATAAATTCGTATTTGTTACGTTCACTTACAGCCAAATTTGAAAGGAGAGTTTAATAGTCATTCTTTCAAATTTTCTTTCTTATTTTAGAATTTTCAAATATTTGAATTTACGGATTGCGATCGTAACAAATGACCCGAAAAACTAAAAACAAAACAAAAACGAATGAACTTTTTGTCAGTGCACATGTCTAATTGTAACTGTATCATCTCCCTTTTATATTTTAAAGAGCTGCGCAAACTGTTGGCGCTATATAAATCCTGTATAATACAGTGGAACCTTGGTTTATGAGTAACGCGGTTAACGAGCGTTTTGAAAAATGAGCAACTTTTTTAAAGAATAAATCCTGACTCGGTTTGTGAGTGTTTTCTCGCAAAACGAGCAGAATTCAAGCTAATGGGGTGTGCAGTACCGCATGTGGCCAGAGGTGTGCTGGTGACACTCGGAATGGTTCGGAGCGGTTCGGAAATACTCAATCACTCGGAAATACTTGGAAACACTCAGAAATACTCTGTTCCCGAGTGTTTCCGAGCCTTTCCGAGTTCAGCCGAGCTGTCCCAGAGTATTTCCAAGGCTCTCCGGCGCCCCCCCCACCTCTGGCCACATGCGGTATTGCATGCAATAGAAGTCAATGCGGAAAAAATTAATTTCCATTGACTTCTATGGGGAAACTCGCTTTGATATGCGAGCGCTTTAGATTACAAGCATTCTTCTTGGAACGGATTATGCTCGTAATCCAAGGTTCCACTGTAATAATAATGATAATCAAATTTTAAGCAATGGGGGGGGGGGGGGCGCTGAGCATGACGTCATCCTTACCTAGGTGAATAATAACGAAGTAAGAGTGGGTACTTGCACCCCCTCCCCCCAGAAAAAAGATTAATACCAAATATGTAATGGGATGGGGGGGGATTGGGGGGGGGGGTCATTGTGATACTCAGACACTGCAAACAATACATATTACAAAGTATCTTTATTTTATTGGTAGATCAGAGTTTTTCTTTAAACAAAGTGTATCTTTTTTTTTTTGCCATCTGATGAGGATTATTATTCTTTGTTTCCGCTGATGGGCAAAATGCTCAGCGATAATGTTTTCTTCCCGATGCGTTTCTCCGTAATGGTCCGACACTTAGAACCGGGGTCCCAGTGGGTTTTCTGGGATGTATACCGAGTTCAATGATCTGAAGACTTACAAGATGAATTTTAATAGAACAAATTAACAAATTCCATCTCAGGGGCTTCTGTTGTTTTATTCCTGAGAAAGACTTCTTGAAGTCGGGAGTTAATCGCAGAAGATAATTCATTAGAGTACATTGACTGGAAAAGGAATCAACAATGCAGATATTTACTAGGAGAAATAAACCTGGATTTTGAGTTCTGAAGGTTTTCGGAGTCTTCTGGAAGGGTAATATTAAAGTGGTTGTAAACTCTCCCCGACAACTTTGTCCCATGTAAATCAGCATAAAAAACCCTAATGAACACTGATTGTAGATATCTCCTTACTTGCTTAGTATTGTTGTAATCCTTTTTGTTCTTTAGAATGACTTCACTGAGCATGCCCAGATCTCCCCTGATTTACGGCACACTCTGTGTACTTGTCTGTCTATTATCAGATCTTCCTACGGCACAACTCTGAAATCCCACGAGGCTGCATAATCACTCAGAGCTTCCTACTACACCCCATTTGACCTCACATGGAGCATACCTCCCAACATTTTGAGATGGGAATGAGGGACACCTACTAGCAAATGTATGTTGGCATAGGACACGCCCCCTGCCACATCCTCTTAAAGGAGAATTAACCAAAACAAAAAGATTAATTAAATCCACAAGAGCCTTTTTTTTTTTTTTTTTTACCACTACAATTCCTTTATATTGGCTTTTAAAATGTACAAATGCACCAATTTAAAAATTGAATGAAAGGTTTAGCACTGGGAAAAACTTTTTGAAAGATAAAAAGTGCATTTTATATACAACTATATAGATCAGACCAAATGAGGAGGAAAGAGGGACATTGCTCCAAATCAGGGACAGTCCCTTGAAATCGGGGACAGTTGGGAGCTATGCATGGAGTGTAAACTTAGGCATTGGACACAGCATTACTGCAGCCTTATCAGCTGAAGTTGATAAGACTGACACAGGCAAACACTAGATAATCGGCACAAGTAAATACTATGAAATAAAACAAGTCAGCTATGAGCAGGGAAGCCTGGGTTGCCATAGAAACGTTGGATTGAGAAGGAGGCTCGGTTAACAGTACAGGAAGTGCTCAATGTAAGGGCAGAAATACACTCTGCTGTGGACTCAGAAAACAATACTTAAGATGGCGCTGCCCTTACCCCTGGAAACAAGTTTTTTAAAGTTTCTTTAAACAGTAAGTAATATGCGATTTGGGCTGGATTGGCTATAGTTGATAATTGCTTATTATAATGGACTAAATAAAAAACAGCATCAGAGTGGGAGAGTTTACTTCCTCTTTAAAGTGGACCTACAGTGCATCCGGAAAGTATTCACAGCGCTTCACTTTTTCCACATTTTGTTATGTTACAGCCTTATTCCAAAATGGATTAAATTCATTATTTTGTTTGAAATCTTTGCAAATTTATTAAAAATTAGAAAATCCCATGTACATAAGTATCACAGACTCCTCCCATGTACATAAGTATCACAGACTCCTCCCATGTACATAAGTATCACAGGCTCCTCCCATGTACATAAGTATCACAGGCTCCTCCCATGTACATAAGTATCACAGGCTCCTCCCATGTACATAAGTATCACAGGCTCCTCCCATGTACATAAGTATCATAGCCTTTGCCATGACACTCAGAATTGAGCTCAGGTGTCTCCTGTTTCCACTGATCATCCTTGAGATGTTTCTACAACTTGATTGGAGTCCACCTGTGGTAAATTTAGTTGATTTTACATGATTTGGAAAGGCACACACCGGTCTATATAAGGTCCCACAGGTAACAGTGCATGTCAGAGCACAAACCAAGCCATGAAGTCCAAGGGATTGGTTGTAGACCTCCGAGACAGGATTGTATGGAGGCACAGATCGGGGGAAGGGTACAGAAACATTTCTGCAGCATTGAAGGTCCCAATGAGCTCAGTGGCCTCCATCATCCCTAAATGGAAAAAGTTTGCAGGGGTCAGGAGTATGTAATGTATATAGTGCAGGGGTCAGGAGTATGTAATGTACATAGTGCAGGGGTCAGGAGTATGTAATGTACATAGTGCAGGGGTCAGGAGTATGTAATGTACATAGTGCAGGGGTCAGGAGTATGTAACATACACAGTGCAGGGGTCAGGAGTATGTAATGTACAGAGTGCAGCGGTCAGGCGTGGGTAATGTACATAGTGCAGGGGTCACGAGTATGTAACATACAAAGTACAGTGGTCAGGAGTATGTAACATACATAGTCCAGTGGTTAGGAGTATAACATACATAGTACAATGGTCAGGAGTATAACATACATAGTACAATGGTCAGGAGTATGTAACATACATAGTGCAGGGGTCAGGAGTATGTAACATACATAGTGCAGGGGTCAGGAGTATGTAACATACATAGAACAGTGGTCAGGAGTATGTAACCTACATAGTGCAGGGGTCAGGAGTATGTAATGTACATAGTCCAGGGGTCATAATTCTTCTTGGTCTTCCATGAATCCCTATATTCCTGAGGTACTGCAGGCTGTACCCACTTCTATCACCAATCAGATCAGTCTCTCTACCAATCACTGACCATTTGCCCAGCACACACAAACCATTCACCCCAAACAAAGTCCATCAACCAACAGATCACATCTGGCTGTGTCCACTGTCACTATGGATCCCACGGTGCTGCAGGCTGAGAGCAAGCAGAATGGTACCCGGCAGCCACCAGGATCTCACGAGACTGTATCTATGTCCCCCATCACTAATTAAAGTAAAGAGGGTTGGCGGACACTTTGGGGAACGTTCTTCCTAACTGTGCTGTGCCAAGGCATGCTGGTGGGGTTGAGCTGTGTGGGCCATCTTGTACTAGACTGACTCTAAGGGTCCTCCTGGTACACGAGGGATGTATGTACCCTCCTATCTTCAGCCCTGACAGCAATGTCATAGTGTAAATGAGTGCCTACTGATAAGTGTTGGCACCCTCCTGGTTGTGCAGTCTGGCCAGAGGTGTGTGACTCATGAAACTGTCCGGACAGGATCAGAAATCCTTCATTTCTATGTCCCTCTCCGTGTGTTTGCCAGACTTTAAAGAAGAAGGCCTTAAAGTTTGAAGATAAAATAGACTTCATGGATAAGATAAATCCCATAGTATACTGGTTGCACCGGCTTGCCCTTGAGGTCATTGTACAACCTCTTCCTCCCTCCTATCTTCTGACCCGCACACCATCCAATCCCGGACGTCTAGATCTTGGAGATGACTTTCAGACAACCTGAGCTGAACAGCCCAATCTCACCGTACCTTCAAAAACAGGAGTCAACAGAAAATGTAATTAGCTGCTGAATTTTATCGACTATCCCAAAACGCTTGGCGTGCCACTCCAAGGAGAGAAAAGGTGGCATTTCCTGCAGTCGACCGCACGCTTGGAAGTAACCTTTAAAAATGATTCACCGTTTTACTGTTTACTTATCTAAATGCAAATGTAGGCACTCATTCTGATCAGAGGAAAGACGTGCCGCTCGACGCGCCAATACACTGAATTCAATTAAGAACCTTGATTATATTAACCAATGGGGAATGGCTACTTTCCATGCTTATAGCCGCTATTTAGTTGTGCTTTGATTTTCCTTATTTACTTAACTTACACTTCTTCGGATGATCGGGGACCTTTGGGTAATACATAGGCTTTTGTCTATGTCTGAATGTGAGCCTCGTTAGATAATGCTCCTCTTGTCTCCATCCTCGGTATTGAACTTTGCTGGTGAAAGCTTTCAGCGTAAAGATTTTGTTGGAGTGGCTAATTACTTCCAAGATAAAAGCTGATGCTTTGGACCGAAATTGCAGGGTCCTGCTTCTCCTGTTTAATGCTTTGCGGATTTTTGTGGACGGCGTGCAGAGAGTGGTAAATTCGATGCTGCGCTAATGGTTTTGAGGGGATGGAAAATCTGCCAGGACTTGCATTAATGCCAATTAATACCGTAAAATATCTACAGCTGAGCAGCTCTGGGTTGTAAAACTCCATCTTTAGCTAGATCTTCTCCACTTTATCCAAAGTGCGTATTCATTACAAGCTCAGCAAACACTGGAGCCAATCAATGGCGACCATTTATTTACGATGAACAATATTCATGCTGTGAGATGTCATGTGAGGTTGTGCTCTGTCTGACTAGTTCATGTCTTAGACAAAGATGCACAATGTTGTGTAAAGGGCAACAAAAGGTTGTCATTAAGTTTCTTCACCTTCCTCTTCCCCGTCCCTTTCCCCTTTGCTCTTACCGTTTCCCTTTCCCTTGCCCTCCCCCTTTCCCCTTCTCATTTCCCTTCCCCTTTACCCTTTTCATTTCACTTCCTCTTTCCCTTTCCTCTTCCCCTTCGCCATTCCTCTTCCCCTTTCATTTTCCCATTTCCCCTTTCCCTTTTCCTCTTCCCCTTGCTCTTCTCATTCCCTTCAACTTTGACCTTCCCTTTTCCCTAACTTCTTATTACACTTCCCCTTTACCTTCCCCCTTCTCATTTTCCTTCCCCTTCTCATATCATTTCCCCTTTCTCTTCTATTTCCTTTTTGCCTTCTCCCTTCCCCATTCCTCTCCCCCTTCCCCTTTCTCTTCTTGCCTTCTCATTTCCCTTTCTCTTTGCCCTTTCCTTTTCTGCTTTCCCTTTCCTCTTCACCTTTCCCTTCTCATTACCCTTCCTCTTTGACTTCCCTTCCGATCCTCCTTCCCTCTCCCCTTCCCCTTTTCATTTTCCCTCCCCTTCTCATTCTGTTTCCCCTTTCTCCTTAAAATTTTCCTTTCCCTTCCTCTCTTCCCCTTCCCATTTCCCTCCCCCTGTCCTTTCTCTTCATTTCCCTGCCTCTTTCCCTTTTTACCTTCCTATTTCCTTTTTCCCTTTCCCCTTCTCATTTCAATTCCCCTTTTCTCCTCCCTTTTCCCCTTTCCCATTCCTCTTCCCCTTTCCATTTTTACCTTCCCTTTTCCCTTTCCCCTTCCCCTTTGCTCCTCCCTTTTCCTTTTCCCCTTTCCCATTCTTCTTTCCCTTTCCCCTTTTCCCTTCCCCTTTCTCCTTTCCCTTCTCATTTCCCTTCTACTTTGACCCTCCCTTTTCCCTTTAATTTCTTATTTCCCTTCCCCTTCATATTTCACTTCCCCTTTCTCTTTCCCTTTCTCTTCCATTTCCTTTTTCTCTTCCCCCTTCCCCATTCCTCTTTCCCTTCTTCCCTTCTCCTTTTCCTTCTTACCTCCCTTACCCTTTCTCTTTGTCCTTCCCTCTTCACCTTTCCCTTCTCATTACCATTCCCCCTTTCCCTTCCCTTCTCCTTCCCTTTCCCCTTCCCCATTTCATTTTCTTTCCCCTTGTCATTCTGTTTCCTCTTTCTCCCTCAGTTTTCCCTTTGCCTTCCTTCCCTCCCCTTTCCACTTCCCATTTCCCTCCCCCTTTCCTTTCTCCTCATTTCCGATCATCTTTCCTTTCCCTATTCCCTCTCCCCTTCTCATTTCAATTTCTCTTTGCTCCTTCCTTTCTTTTTCCCATTCCTCTTCCCATTTCCCTTCTTCACTTCCCCTTCTCATTTCCCTTACCATTTCCATTTGCCCGTCCCTTTTCCCCTTTTCCTTCTCATTAACCTTCTCCTTTCACCTTCCCCCTTCCCCTTCTCATTTCTCTTCCCTTTCCACATTCCTCTTCCCCTTTCCCTTTTTCCTCTTCCCCTTTCACTTTCCTTTTCTTTTTCATTTTCCTCTCCTTCCCTTCCCTAGATGTTTCCCCAGCACACTCCCCTTCTTCCTTGCATGTCATAGCCCTCTTCTTTTCCTGGAGGTTCCAGTCACTGTCTGTGCTGGCCCAGCTCCCCCGCCCCTGCCTTCACCTCCCTACATAACCTTTAAAGTGGTTGTAAACCTCCAAAAAAAAAAAATCTGCAAGACAAAGTCATACTGATCTGGTGTGCATCGCATACAAGCTCATTATAAAATACTTACCTTAGAACGATGCCCTGAATCGGCGCTGGCAGACGGCTGACAGGGCCGACATCTTTCCTGGAGTTACTTCCAGGTTTGCGGGCTCCGGCGCTGTGATTGGCCAGAGCCGCGATGACGTCACTCCCGCCCGTGTGCATTGGTGACCGCCGGTCACGTCACAGGCCCTGGAGAAACGGCACGAGCGGGTCATACCATCAGTGCACGTGCGCCGATGACATCGGCGGAAGCGTATATAGTAAATATCTCCTAAGCGCTGCAAGTTAAGGAGATATTTCCAGTATCTACAGGTAGGCCTTATTAGAGGATCACAATTTTAGGTACAATTAAAGAGGAGAGAATTGACTTCCTCTTTAATGAAGCTGCTGGGGGAGGAGTGAAGGGGATTCCTAAAGAGTGTCATTTTGAGTGGCAGTGACATATGAAAGATGGCGGCATTCAGTGGCAGTCTCAGGGCTTTCAGATGTCTACACCGGGGAGGCTTTTACAGGTTTAGAAGATTTTAGGTGTCCCACGGCATCCCAGCTTGCTGGCAGTGGAGGCGGCCGGTCCGTGTATCGTAATACAGAGACCTGTGCATCTACTGGCAAGCCACCCAGCCATGACCCTCCTCCAGTCCCCCAGCGTAGACTTCTCCATCTCCCTCCACCAAGGCTGGTTACTAGGACCTTCAGCATCCTAGCAACCAATAACATGCCCCCCCCCCCAGCATTTACAGGAGGACCAGACCTCCTCTGTATGGATGTGCTGCTGTTCTGCACCCTGAAAGATAAAGAGAGAGTCTGCGGGGCACTCCTGGATGTAAGGGGGGAATCAGCTGGGTAATTCTGGATATAAGGGGGGACTCTGCTTGGCAATCCTGGATGTAAGGGTGGGAATCAACTGGGCTCTCTTGGATATAAAGGGCAACTCTGCTGGCCTCTCCTGAATGTAATAGGTGACTCTGCTGGGAACTTCTGGATACAAGAGGGGACTCTAAAGGAAACTTCTGGATGCAAGGGGGGGGAGGGGGGGGGGGGTTCTTATAAAACTGATCTTTTTTCTAGCCTGCAAGTATTTGTACATACAGAAAAGTTTGGGGACCCCAGGTCTAGTGATAGGGATTCCCATAGAGACACTCCTAAACCTTGCGGACGACCCTCCCAGAAGAGTTGAAGCTGTTATGGGTGCAAAGGGTGGGCCAACTCAATATTGAACCCTACGGACTAAGACTGGGATGCATGTAAAGGCAGGTGTCCCAATACTTTTGACAATATAGTGTATCAGGAATGAGTCAAGCAGGCCAGGTAAAAACAGGGTCAGGTCACACGTGGTAGAAGCTGACAGCCACTCAGCAATGCTTTGGTCTCAAGTGCAGCTTTAAATAGGCAAGTGGGCGCCGAATAGTCACTCACACGCATGAGTTAGGGCACATCTAGTTCTCACTCCAGGAGGTCTATTATGCGCATATCTTTGTGCATGTATACAATTCCTCTGGCACTGCGTATACAGTATACAAGGGTTTACAACAACTCTAAGATTAGAATATATAGGTTTCTGTTTTTATTTGACTTTTTTTTTTGGTGCCTAAAAACCCAACCTGCCATCCCCGAGATCTTCTCACGAAAACCTATCATGAAGAAGGTTTAGGATCTCCTGACCAATACATAGCCAGGGGATTATGGAAAATACGCTAAATTGAGCCATTTTCATATATAATATAATTGAGAAAGCTGCTGAAGTCGTCAGGATCACAAGTGGCCACAAACCACATTTTCTCCCTTTTTTGGACCCTCATTTCCATTTTCTAACCTGATGAGCTCTTCCTCTCTCTCTGCGTCTCCAACCGCATTTCTCACTGAATCTGTTTTATTATCGAAGTAATAAATGTGTTTATGTACTCTTAGCGAGATGGCTCCTCATTAATGCTTCAGAACGCCTTCTGGCATATTCCCTTAATTGAGCTGCATTTATCTGTTTTCCCTGTCTCCTTTTAGTCTTTCATCATGTTTAATACAACATTTTCTAGATACTTTTTCATTAGCCTTTTTAATAAAAGCATAAAAAAAAAAAAAAATAGGCGTAAAATCGACACAGATTTTCCTGGTAAGGCAGAACAAAGAGCGATGAGTTTCATGGCAACCAGATTCTGTCATTTATCATTAGCAGAGAAGGTAGAACAGTGAAATAATATTGTTGGATTTGTTTGTATGACGGAACCAGGGCCACCAATAAGGGGGTAGCACCTGTCCTCCTGCACGGGGGTCTTGGCCCCATCAGTTCAATGAGGGGGGGGGGCAGGCAGACTTAAAGTGAAGGAATATCAAAAGCCGGTGATCACAGCTCTGCTTCTCTCTGTGCAGCCTTGCTGGATTCTCCTTCTCCGCCTCCCACCAGCTGTCAACTGCTGCAGGAGGAACCACAGGGAGATTGTTCTCAGAGTTTGACCTCCCACAGTGCTCCGATCACCCCCTCTCCTGTCCATGATCCCCTTCTCCCACAGTTCCAATCCCCCTGTGCAACCCTCCCTCCCCGCAGCACTGGTGGCTTCTCCTTCTCTCCCTCCTATCGGAGGTCAACTGCTGCAGGGGGAGCCACAGGGGGATCGGTTTGTGAGATTCCCCCTCCCCGGCTCTCCAATCACCCCCTCTCCTGTCCATGATCCCCTTCTCCCACAGTTCTAATCCCCCTTTGTAACCCTCCCTCCCTGCAGCACTGCTGGCTTCTCCTCCTCTCCCTCCTACCGGAGGTCAACCGATGCAGGGGGAGCCACAGGGGGAACGGTTTGAGAGATTGACCTCCTTGGCATTCCAATCACCCCCTCTCCTGTCCATGATCCCCTTCTCCCACAGTTCCAATCCCCCTGTGTAACACTTCCTCCCTGCAGCACTGCTGGCTTCTCCTCCTCTCCCTCCTACTGGAGGTCAACCACTGCAGGGGGAGCCACATGGGTAACTGTTTGTGAGATTGACCACCCCCCCCCACTGGCTCTCCGATCACCCCCTCTCTTGTCCATGATCCCCTTCTTCCACAGTTCCAATCCCCCTGTGCAGCTTTCCTCCCTGCAGCACTTCTGGCTTCTCCTCAACTCCCCCCCTACTAGAGGTCAACTGTTGCAGAGGGATCCACAGGGGGATAGGTTTGTGAGATTGACCCCCCCTGGCATTCCGATCACCCCCTCTCCTGTCCATGATCCCCTCCTCCCACAGTTCTAATCCTCCTGTATAACACTTCCTGCCTGCAGCACTGCTGGCTTCTCCTCCTTTCCCTCCTACTGGAGGTCAACCGGTGCAGGGGGAGCCACAGGGGTATCTGTTTGTGAGATTGACCCCCCCCCCCGGCTCTCCAATCCCCCCCTGTCCTTTCCATGATCCCTTTCTTCCACAATTCCAATCCACCTGGGCAACCCTCCCTCCCTAAAGCATTTCTGGCTTCTCCTCTTCTTCCTCCTACTGGAGGTCAACTGCTGCAGAGGGATCCACAGGGGGATTGGTTTGTGAGATTGACCCCCCCCAGCATTCCAATCACCCCCTCTCCTGTCCATGACCCCCTTCTCCTACAGTTCCAAAACCCCTGTGTAACGCCCCCCCCCTTCACTGCAGCACTGCCAGCTTCTCCTGCTTTCCCTCTCACCAACTGTCAGCTACTATGGGCACTCAGGGTGGGTCAGATGGAGCAGGTGACCACTAAACATGTCATGTTTACCCCTTCCTTTCCTGAATGAACACAGTAAGCGATCAGTACCAATCACTCCTGTGTTCATTCAAACCTGAAGCCTAGTGAACTGTGTGTACTGTGTGTTTTCTGAAAGCTGGCAGGAGCACCAAGACCCATGGGTTTTTTATTCTTAATGATGTCAATAAAAGCTTTGTAATTTTTTATATGTATATTTTTTGTGCTTATATTTGAGTGCTCTAAAGTCCCTTTTCCCCTTTTTTCTAAAATGAATTCACAAATATATTCAGGACACAATCTGGGGTCACAACAGAAGGTCAGCAGAGGTGAACCATTTTTCAGGAGTTAGCTGAGGTCAAACTGTGATATCAGCAGAAACAAGCCATGGTAAGGAATTAGCGGAGGTCAGTAGTAATGGTAAGGATAAGCCATGGTAAGGAACTAGCGGAGGTCAGTAGTAATGGTAAGCGTAAGCCATGGTAAGGAACTAGCGGAGGTCAGTAGTAATGGTAAGCGTAAGCCATGGTAGGGAACTAGCCAAAGTCAGTGGTATTGATAGACATAAGCCATGGTAAGATACTAGCGGAGGTCAGTAGTAATGGTAAGCGTAAGCCATGGTAGGGAACTAGCCAAAGTCAGTGGTATTGATAGACATAAGCCATGGTGAGGAACTAGCCGAGGTCAGTAGTAATGGTAAGCGTAAGCCATTTTAAGGAACTAGCCAAGATCAGCGGTAATGATAAAGGTAAGCCATGGTAGGGAACTAGCCAAAGTCGGTGGTATTGGTAGGCAGAAGCCATGGTGAGGAACTAGCCAAGGTCAGTAGTAATGGTAAGGGTAAGCCATGGTAAGGAACTAGCCAAGGTCAGTGGTAAACGGTAACGGTAAACTATGGTAGGGAACTGGCCGAGGTCAATAGCAAGAAGGCAGAGCAGAGGCAAATCCAAGGGCAAGCCGAGACAGCAACAGGAAAACAGATCTCAGGAACGGGCTCAGGGTTCAAGTTGCAGGGTAACAACTGAAGACCGTCCAGACCATCCGGCAACTTCCTGGCTCAGTTCTGTTCCTTAAATAGGCCACCTGGCACCAAGATTAGAATTAACCATGCGTGCCCATGCACATGATTGCCTATATCCTCACAGCAACCAGCTGGAGATTTCCCCCTGCTCTGCTTATCGGCTCACATGTATGTCTTCTTCTGATGTCCTCCTGCCATAACTAAAATGCAGTCCACACACTGTGCAACAAATATTTTGCCAGAACTACCAACAGAATCAGAGTTTACCAATAAAACAACTTATACATTTATAAAAAGCAGGAAAAAGACAACGTCAGTAGAACATCTGGCTTAATGTTTGTTATAACTCAAACCATCCACTCAGCAGATCTCTTGCCCTATGCTGGAATGAATCACATTTTCAAGGACAGTAAATACGCCGTTCTTTTTGCATAAAACCCATTTTATTTTCATTATTGCAGAGGAAATAAGTGGATCTAAAGTATGATAGTTATCTTGAAGAAACTTGTATGAAGATAGATGGGAACACTCCTTATGACCTGAACATGCGTTACAATACGCCTCTGTCTTCAAAGACTTTATAAAAACAATTGCAGATTTACTTTTAGTAAAAGTAGGAAAAAGACAACATGAAAAGAACCTTTTCTTCTATGTTAGTTATTATAAATCAAGCCATCCACTCAACAGATCACTTACTATAGATCGGTGTGGGCAACGGTCTCAAGGACAGTAAATGCGCCATTATTTTGCATAAAGCCCATGTACCTTCTAACAGAGGAAATAAGTGGATTTGTTGTATTTAAAAGAAAAGTTATTAAAATAAATGGGAAAATTGCAATTAACCCGACCATTACATACTACAATATGACTCATTCAGTGAGTACATAAAGACAATGGGGGTTTGTAGAGCCCATCACTAGAGACACAATTCAATCTTGACTCTACAAAGGTCCTTTCATCAAAGTATATCTAAAGCCAAAACTTTTTTTTTTTCATTTTGGATATTCGCCAATCAACAAGAACTTTATGGCCTCTGACTAGGGTTGCCACCTCATCCCTTTAAGCCTGAACACATATTAATTACATGGGTTCTGAGGCTAATTTAATGCAGATGAGGCACCGAGTGAGTTTAATTACCACCTTAATCAGCCACAGAACCTTTGTAATTTATAAGTGTTTGGTTTTAAATGGATGAGGCGGCAACCCTACCTCTGACCAAATATTGAGTAGGTCCCCCTTTTGTCGCCAAAACAGCCCTGACCCGTTGAGGCATGGACTCCACTAGACCTCTGAAGGTACGCTGTGGTACCTGGCACCAAGCCATCACTAGCAGATCCTTTCATTCCTGTAAGTTGGGAGGTGGGGTGTCTAGGGTTGCCACCTCATCCCTTTAAAACCAAACACATATGAATTACACAGGTTTTGTGGCTGATTAATGTGGTAATTAAACTCACTTGGTGCCTTACCTGCATTCAATTAGCTTCAGAACCTGTGAAGGCCAATTTGAAGGCCAAGTTGTAGGCTGGTTAAGGTGGGACCCACTAGGTGGCCCACTTAAGAGTGCTACCCTTTTAAATCCTTCCATGAAGGAGAGTGATTTCACTTCATGCCTGGCAGGATCCCTTAAATAGTGTGGGAGGAGATAGCTAGCCAGAGCAGTAGGTTGCTGGCCATGGGAAGGAGAGCCATGAATGGGAGCCAAGTCTAGGAGCAGAGACTTTATCCTTTCATTCCCCCTGGAGATGGGCACAAGGGATACCTCACCAGCCAGATGAGACTGCTTTTGGAGAGAATCCTTGCTAGAACTGTTTGGCCCAGGGCCCGATTGACGGCTGTACGTTGCAAATCTTTGGTAAAGAAGAAGTTTATCTGCATGTGGCTTCTATGTTCTTGAAGTGATGAAGTGAGTGAGTACATTTACTGTGATGCCCCTGGGAAAAGTGGGCCAGCATCCTGATACCCCCGAGAGAGAGACGGTACAGCCGCACAACCAGGAGGGTGGTCAGAGGATCCGGTCACTGGCCCCTACCTGTGCATTGAGGGAGAAAGAGAAAGTAGAGTATACAGAGCAAGCAGAGGCGGCTCTCTAATTAGGCAAATTAGGCGGTCGCCTAAGGCCTCTCGGCCGCCTAATTTGCCTGTTCTCAATCACTGAAGTTGACACCGGCGGCTCCGCCTACCCCCACTGAGGCTCTGTGGCTTGGGAGCTGACGGACAAATCAGATACTGCCCGCAGCCTGAGGAATAGCTGCCTCATCACGGAGCGTCCCAATCCGTGGGGCCTCATGTGTAAGTTTTGCCTAAGGCCTCACAAAGCCTAGAGCCGCCTCTGAGAGCAAGGGTTGGTATGCCCAAGAAGGTTATGTTAGGGGTGCTCCGGCTGCCACTGTGGCCACGAACAGGCAGGCTGTCACCCGCTAACAAAGTCAACACCTCCAACTCGATCTTGTAGCATTACCAGGAACTGTTAAGGGGCCTTGGGTAGTCTGGATTCTTTGGCTTGGTTCCCTTGTCATAAAGAGCCAAATAACTCAGAGAAGTGTGGTTGGAATTGAAAAATAGACCAAAGGAAGAACGAGCAGGAAAGAGAACAGATAATGATGGGGGAGAAGAAAAAAAAAAAAACCTCACCTACTTTTTGCTATGCTTTGGTACAACATTTTAATCTAGGTGGTCCGAGGTTCTCTTAGGACTTTTAGGCAACCACCAGCATCAGTCTATGCTGTGCTACCCAGCTGTGTTACTACAGTGTATGCGTGTGCCGATTGTGCATTCGTTGACTCTCACTCCTTGCTCAGCATTCACAATGCCGTCTTCAACTACTGACTTCATCTCCATGTCCATTGTCTTGGCTGCTCCAGTATAGTTACTGTGAGACGACTATAAACTGTTATCTGACGTATGTCTGTCATCTTCTCCGAGCATCTGACATCCTTGCTGAGGTCCTCGTTTCTCTCCCCCATCTGCATGATCAGCCCTGATTCCCAATCATCCACTGAAAAAGCTCACTAGGCTTGTATCGACTTTGCTGGGTCATTCCAGTCATGATGGTATCCCAAGGTTGGATACTCCTGATCTGCAATACTGTCAGACAGAGTGGTTACAATGAACCTTTAATGAAGACAGAAATGGAGTTCATTCCAATATTCAAACCTATCAAAATACAAGCCAAGAACTGTTGGGAAAGGGTTCTTGGCTGCTCTGCCTTTTGGCTAAGGTCCGGTGTAGTATGTGTTCTTCTCGGTGTCCAGTAGGAGTGCTCTACCATCACTCTGGCTGTATAGTAACCCTGCTGGTATGATGGGGGTTCTGAGGGATCTTCCTTGTGGGAAGGAAGCTGAATTGAGTGCCCACCAGACAAGATGGTGACCTTGTGAAGCCCGCCCCCCGTGTTTTCTCTCTCTGTGAATGGAGGAGAGAGATACATTGTATCTCTCTCTCCTTGCAGAAAAAAAAAATAATAATACAAAAATAAAAAATAAATAAAATACCTAAAAACTAGAAAAACAAAGGATTGTTGCACTTAAAATGTATTAAAGAATTTAATATTAATGATAAACTTAAAGTGCAGCAATCCTTTGTTTTTCTTATCTATATATTGCCTGTGGGAAGGCTTGATTGTGTTGCACTGGGAACAATTACCGGAGCACATTTCACTTTATTGGAGTATATATATATATATATATATATATATATATATATATTCACTATATTGTCAAAAGTATTGGGACACCTGCCTTTACACACACATGAACTTTAATGACATCCCAGTCTTAGTCCGTAGGGTTCAATATTGAGTTGGCTCCGCCCTTTGTAGCTATAACAGCTTCACCTCTTCTGGGAAGGCCGTCCACAAGGTTTAGGAGGGTGTCTATGGGAACGTTTGACCATTCTTCCAGAAGAGCATTTGTGAGGTCAGGCACTGATGTTGGACGAGAAGGTCTGGCTCGCAGCCTCCGCTCTAATTCATCCCAAAGGTGTTCTATGGGGTTGAGGTCAGAACTCTGTGCAGGCCAGTCAAGTTCCTCCACCCCAAACTCGCTCATCCTTGTCCCCTGTCTTTATGGGCCTTGCTTTGTGCACCGGTCCAAATCATTTGGTGGAGGGGGGGATTATGGTGTGTGTGTGTGGGGGGGATTATGGTGTGGGGGGAGGGGGGATTATGGTGGGGGTTGTTTTTCGGGGGTTGGGCTTGGCCCCTTAGTTCCAGTGAAGGGAACTCTTAAGGCGTCAGCATACCAAAACATTTTGGACAATTTCATGCTCCCAACTTTGTGGGAGGAGTTTGGGGATGGCCCCTTCCTGTCCCAACATGACTGCCCACCAGTGCACAAAGGTGGGTAAGGGGTGCGGAGACAAGGGGTGACTCAGAAAGGGGAAGTTCCTGCACCTATTCTCTGAGAAAAAAAAACATATATACTGTATGTATACATATGGATTGCAGATGATGCATAAAATCTGTATTTTAGTGTAGTCTTCTGGGAAAATCAGTGATCCAATCACACATTTCTGGGTTGCCATTGAGTTTTACAGAAAATTACAGCGGCAAATTACTGCATATGTGGCAATTGTATTTTATATTTTATATATATATATATATATATATATATATATATATATATATATATATATATATATATATATATATATATATATATATATTATATATATTGTTTTATTTGCTATATTTTTAACTTGAAAGGGGAGTTTCCTCTTAAATGCTACGACTCTAAGGCTGCATTCACACCTGAGCGTAGCGTCTTTGAGCGCTTTTCCGGCGTTTTTGGCACTTTTTTGCACAACTTGTGCATCTATATGTAGCGTTTTTGGGCTTTGGCGTTTTTTTTTTTTTATTATTAGCCAATAGAGAAAACTATTATCTGTTGCATCATTTGTTGCTGGGTATTTCAGCTTTTTTAGCTATTCCATTAGCTTTTATTTCTTCTATTATTATTATTCATTCATATTATTTTTTATAATGTTTGTTCGTTAGGATAAGGGGTTCGAGTTCAATTTAGGTTAGGGTTAGGATTAGGAGTTGGGGTTAGGGTTATGTATTATTATTTTATTTTATTTATTATTATATAAATAATAATAAATTATTAAATTAATGTAGTGGGTCGCACTCTCACCTAGCAGTAAAAAGAGGTCAATGGTTCGAATCCCAACCACGACACCACCTGCCTGGAGTTTGCATGTTCTCCCTGTGCCTGTGTGGGTTTCCTCCGGGTACTCCGGTTTCCTCCCACACTACAAAGACATGCTGGGAGGTTAATTGGCTTCTGTCCAAAAATTGGCCCAGGTATATGAATGTGAGTTAGGAGACCTTAGATTGTAAGCTCCTTGAGGGTGGGGACTGATGTGAATGTACAATGTATATGTAAAGCGCACTGCTTAAATTGACGACGCTTTATAAGTACCATAAATAATAAATACACAGGCAAATAAAAAGTAAATTAATTCAATAAATTAATACTAAGTAACAATAAATAATTACCCCTTTAAAAAAAAAAGTAATAAACAACTAAACACCCTAACACAAAATAAATTATTAATAATGTATTTTTTTATTTGGGTGTTTATTGTTATTTTAATATTATTATTATTATTATTATGATTAATAATGTATTTTTTTGTTTAAGTTTGGGTGTTTATTGTTATTTCATTATTATTGTTATTAGTATTATTATTATTATTATTATTATTATTATTAATAATAATAATAATAAAAATAATAACGTATTTCATATTTTTTTAAGGTTAGGTGAATTATTATTTATTAATATATTAAAAAAAAGTAATAAATAACTAAACACCCTAACACAAAATAAATTATTAATAATGTATTTTTTTATTTGGGTGTTTATTGTTATTTTAATATTATTATTATTATTATTATTATTATTATTATTGTATTTTTTTGTTTAAGTTTGGGTGTTTATTGTTATTTTATTATTATTATTATTATTATTATTATTATTGTTAATAATAATAATAATAACGTATTTCATATTTTTTTAAGGTTAGGTGAATTATTATTTATTAATGTATCAATACATATTATTCATTTGTTTTACTTATTTATGATGATTTTTAGTTATTTGTGTATTATTTTACATTTATTTATTCATATATTATTACTATTTTATTTTTTAAATTTTTTTACATTTTTTTGTAATCATGAATAGTGCACCATGCTGTTCCCTTTGTATCTGTGATAACGAAGACTCCATAAAATTCCAGCTAGCATAGGCAGAGGTCACCCAGGATCTCTATGTAGGCAGATAATGAAATTAGAGAAGTGTTCGGGGAGGTCACAAGAAGTTCAGCAGAGTCGCGGGGTGAGAGGGAATTGCATACTAATAATATTTCGTGGCGAGAGTCCAGCGTGGAAAGGTGAGGAATATGGAAGTCTTGTTGGAGGAGAACTGACAGTCCTGGGGGGGGGGGATCTAAAATGAAATCTCAGCAGAAGATATGCAGAGAAGAGGGAGAAGTGCTGATGGGACAAGAAGAAATGAAGGGCGAGCGAGGAGCGCGCTCCGTATTATTGGTCACCTTCAATACGAGGAAAGCTGAATTCCTCCACGACGTCTTCCGGACGACACCAGAGACGGGAGACACTCACAGCACACAGCCTACTATAGCTCAATAATAATTCTGGGAGGAATGTGTTATACTCCAAGCATAATAAAGAGGGCCTGTCACAGCTTCAACCCCTTCAATTCCGGGGACTTTCACCCCTCTTCCGGCCCAGGACAATTCTCTGCTTTCAGTGCTGTCACACTTTGAATGACAATTACTCAGCCATGTAACACTGTACTCATATGATATTTTTTATCATTTTTTTCACACAAATAGAGCTTTCTGTTGGTGGTATTTATTCACCACAGGGGAGGGGTGGGGGGGGGTTATTTTTTGCTAAACAAATGAAAAAAGACTGAACATTTTGAAAAAAAAAGGTTTTCTTGGTTTCTGTTATAAAATTTTGTAAATAGGTAATTTTTTCTCCTTCACTGATGGGCACTGATAAGGAGGCACTAATATGCTGCACTGATGGGCACTGATAGGCAGCATTCATGGGCACTGATGGGCGGCACCGATAGTGGCACTGAAGAGGTAGCACTGATTAAGGCAATACTGATTGGCACTGATATGCAGCACTGATGGGCACTGATAGGCAGCACTGATAGGCAATGCTAAGGAGGCACTAATATGCAGCACTGATAGGCGGCATTGATGGGCAGCATTTATGGACACTGATGGGCGGCACTGATAGATGGCACTGATGAGAAGGCACTCATGGGCACTGACGGGCATCACTGATGGGCACTGATTGACATCACTGATGGGCACTGATTGACATCACTGATGGGCACTGATTGACATCACTGATGGGGACTGATTGACATCACTGATGGGCAGCATTGATGGACACTGATGGGCAGCACTGATAGACAGCACTGATGAGGGGCTACTGATGGGCATTGATTGGCATAACTGGTGGACACTGATGGGAATTAGTTGTAAACACTGATGGGCATCACTGGTGGGCACTGAGAGGCATTACCAATGGGGAAGATCTCTCCTGTGAGGAAAGCCTCTTATCAGCTGTCCTTTCCTCACGCGCTGTCAGTGTGAAGAGAGGAATGCCGATAACCGCGCCGATTGGACACAGCTGATCACATGGGTAAAGACCGAGATCGGTGATGGGGTGTGTCTACAAGGGACACACCACGGATTGCCATGCTGCACACATAATTCAAGAGAGCCTCCGGGTTCCGATAAGTTCTCCCCTACCCCCGCCTACAGACCCCCACAACCACCGGCCAGGGTTGTGGGGAAGAGGCCCTTGTTGTCGTCAACGCTGGGACAAGGTGCCCCAAAACCAAAAAGTCAAACTCAATTTCATGGCGGGTCACACCGCATTCTGGTTGTTCTGAAAGGGCCAGTTATATCTGTAAGACTAAATGTCCATAGAACCCCCTCCCCCTTATATCAGTTGTGGAGAACCCCTCCCCCCACCATCAGAAGTTCCCCACCTTAACTAACATGACAATACACCCCCTTACCTTGTGCTGCTAGGGGCAGAACTGGGAAGCAGAAAGTGCAGGGTCTGGAGGAGGACCAGAGGAGGGCTGAAGTCAGCTGCTGGAGTCCAGGGAAGGCGGAAAGGAGGAGGGGTTGCGGCTGCACAAAGAGGAGCAGGATTTGTAGGAGGAGTTCCGTCCTCCTTCCTGAGACCAGGGGAGGCAGAGACGAGGAGGGTGCTGCAGCTGCACAGAGAGGAGCAGGATCGAGGAGGAGTTCTGTCCTCCTCTCTGCTGAGACCAGGAGAGGCGGAGACAAGGAGGGGCTGCTGCTGCATAGAGAGGAGCAGGATCTGTAGGAGGAATTCTGTCCTCTTCTCTGCTATGACCAGGGGAAAGGGAGACAAGGAGGGTCTGCGGCTGCATAGAGAGGAGCCGGATTTGTAGGAGGAATTCTGTCCTCTTCCCTACTATGACCAGGGGAGGAGGAGACGAGGAAGGGCTGCGGCTGCACAGAGAGGAGCAGGATCTGTAGGAGGATTTCTGTCCTCCTCTCTGCTCAGACCAGAGGAGGCGGAGACAAGGAGGAGCTGTGGCTGCACAGAGAGGAGCAGAATCTGTAGGAGCAGTTCTGTCCTCCTCTCTACTGAGACCAGGAGAGGTGGAGACAAGTAGGGGCTGCAGCTGCACAGAGAGGAGCAGGATCTGTAGGAGAAGTTCTGACCTTCCTCTCTGCTGAGACCAGGGGAGGCGGAGACAATGAGGGGCTGTGGCTGCATAGAGAGGAGCGGGGTCTATAAGAGGAATTCTGTCCTCTTTTCTGCTATGACCAGCGAAGGTGGAGATGAAGAGGGGCTGCGGCTGCACAGAGAGGAGCAGGATCTGTAGGAGGAGTTCTGACCTTCCTCTCTGCTGAGACCAGGGGAGGCGGAGACAAGGGGATGCTGCAGCTGCACACAGAGGAGCAAGATCTGTAGGAGGAGTTCTGACCTTCCTCTCTGCTGCCAACTGCTGAGGCAAGGTAGAGACGAAGCTGGGGTGGGGGGCGGAGACAATGTGGGGAAAAAAATGGGATGAGGGGGAAGATGGGATGGAGAGGGTGCCACAATTGCAGAAGAGGTACGAGAGCCACATTAAATGACCTGGAGGGCCGGACTTGACCAGTGGGCCTTGTGTTTGACACATGTGTCCACCCCCCACCATACTTTTGTTATTTTACACCCCTTTCCTATTAGCCTCCCATTGATATCATTGGAGTTAAGCATCCAAATTTCTTTGATTGCACCAAACCGATCAGTAAAGTGAACTCGGGGGAGGGGTTTAAAGCGATATTAAACCCAAAACTAGAAATATCATATATTGCAGCTTACTAATTGTTAGATGTGGCGGCTGCATTCATTTTCTTTTTTTGGGCTTTTTCCCCTCTGTTTTCACCTGCTGATCTGGCCAGTGACACCCCTTTTATATTAGAGCGCCCTCCACTCTGGATGAAGGAGCACAGGGGGCAGGTTTAGATACACTAACAATTGAAGCCAAACTCCACCTCACACTTTATAATCAGTTACAGTAACAGTTTTTGGTCCTTTTGGGATAAAAGATTTACATAAATAAATACAATCTGATCATTGTAAGCACCCCTGTCAGTGGTAAATGATTTGTTTATCTCATCTCTGTAACTGATACATTCTACGGGAGAGCTTGTGCTTTTGAAGATCAACAGACTTACTGGCTGGATCACTAGGTGGAAACAGAAAAAAAGAAAATGAATGCAGCCATCACATGTAATAATTGGTAAGCTGCAATATAATAAATGTTGGCTTTTGGGTTTAATACCACTTTAAATATATTATAGCCAAGTAAGAGGCCTAACTTTAATACAGTTGAAATGCTGTGGGTCGATTGTGGGTTTAATACTGCTTTAAAAATATTGATGGTGTTCCACTTTATCTGTTACTGAGAATGAAAAAAAAGGCAATTTGGAAAGTTCTAACAAGGCTTAAAAATGCACCTTTACAAATATTGATTAGTCAGCAATCAATGGCTCGCTTCATTCCGGATCATTCAACGAGCGATACGTTTTCCTGCGCTCTTCACTCCGAGCCGCAAGTCTAAGTGCTTCAGGACAAATGAGCTTCGCTCGGGATTTCTGCCACACCCCTCCACTTCCTCCGCACCCCTCCACTCCCTCCGCACCCCTCCGTACCCCTCCACTCTCTCCGTACCCCTCCACTCCCTCCGTACCCCTCCACTCCCTCCGTACCCCTCCACTCCCTCCGTACCCCCCTGTACCCCTCCACGCCCTCTGTACCCCTCTGTACCCCTCCACTATCTCCGTACCCCTCTGTACCCCTCCACTATCTCCGTACCCCTCTGTACCCCTCAACTCTCTCCGTACCCCTCCACACCCCTCTGTACCCCTCTACTCTCTCCGTACCCCTCCACTCCCTCTGTACCCCTCCACTCCCTCCGTACCCCCCTGTACCCCTCCACTCCCTCTGTACCCCTCCACTCCCTCCGTACCCCTCTGTACCCCTCCACTATCTCCGTACCCCTCTGTACCCCTACACTATCTCCGTACCCCTCTGTACCCCTCAACTCTCTCCGTACCCCTCCACACCCCTCTGTACCCCTCTACTCTCTCCGTACCCCTCCACTCCCTCCGTACCCCTCCACTTTCTCCGCACCCCTCTGTACCCATCCACTATCTCCGTACCCCTCTACTCTCTCCGTACCCCTCCACTTTCTCCGCACCCCTCTGTACCCATCCACTCTCTCCATACCCCTCTGTACCCATCCACTCTCTCCACACCCCTCCTCTCCCTCTGCACCCCCCGCTCCTTCCGCACCCGTCCACTCCCTCTGCACCCCTCTGTACCCCTCCACTCCCTCCGTACCCCTTAGCACCCCTCCACTCCCTCTGCACCCCTCTGTACCCATGCACTCTCTCTGCACCCCTCTGTACCCCTCCACTCCCTCCATACCCCTTCGCACCCCTCCGTACCCCTCCACTCCCTCTGCACCCCTCTGTACCCACCCACACTCTCTGCACCCCTCCACTCCCTCTGCACCCCTCTGTACCCACCCACACTCTCTGCACCCCTCCACTCTCTTCGTACCCCTCCACTTCCTCCGCACCCCTCTGTACCGCTCCTCACCCTCCACACCCCTCCTCTCCCTCTGCACCCCCCGCTCCCTCTGTACCCCTCCACTCCCTCTACACCCCCCCTGCTCCCACCTCACCCCTCCACTCCCTCCTCACCCCACCACTCCCTCTGCATCCCTCTGCTCCCTCTGCACCCCTCCGCACCCCTCCACACCCCTTCGCACCCTCCAAACCCCTCCGCTCCCCTTCACATCCCCTGCACCCCTACACACCCCTTCGCACCCTCCAAACCCCTCAGCACCCCTCCACTCCCTCCACACCCCCCTGCTCCCTCCTCACCCCTCCACTCCCTCCACACCCCTCTGCTCCCTCTGCACCCCTCCTCTCCCTCTGCACCCCCCGCTCCTTCCGCACCCGTCCACTCCCTCTGCACCCCTCAGCACCCCTCCACTCCCTCTGCACCCCTCTATACCCCTCCACTTCCTCCGCACCCCTCTGTACCCGTGCACTCTCTCTGCACCCCTCTGTACCCCTCCACTCCCTCCATACCCCTCCACACCCCTCCACTCCCTCTGCACCCCTCTATACCCCTCCACTTCCTCCATACCCCTTCGCGCCCCTCCGTACCCCTCCACTCCCTCTGCACCCCTCTGTACCCACCCACACTCTCTGCACCCCTCCACTCTCTTCGTACCCCTCCACTTCCTCCGCACCCCTCTGTACCCCTCCTCACCCTCCACACCCCTCTGCTCCCTCTGCACCCCTCCACTCCCTCCACACCCCTCCTCTCCCTCCACACCCCTCCTCTCCCTCTGAACCCCCCACTCCCTCTGTACCCCTCCACTCCCTCTACACCCCCCCCCGCTCCCTCCTCACCCCTCCACTCCCTCTGCACCCCTCGGCTCCCTCTGCACCCCTCTGCTCCCTCTGCACCCCTCGGCACCCCTCCACACCCCTTCGCACCCTCCAAACCCCTCCACTCCCCTCCACATCCCCTGCACCCCTACACACCCCTCCGCTTCCTCCACACCCCTTCGCACCCTCCAAACCCCTCCTCTCCCTCTGCATCCCCCCTGCTCCCTCCTCACCCCTCCGCTCCCTCTGCACCCCTCCACTCCCTCTGCACCCCCCTGCTCCCTCCACACCCCTTCGCACCCCTCCAAACCCCTCCACTTCCCTCCGCATCCCCTGCACCCCTACACACCTCTTTGCACCCTCCAAACTCCTCAGCACCCCTCCGCATGCTCCACACCCCTCCACTTTCTCTGAACCCTCCACACCCCTCCACTCCCTCCATACCCCTCTGTACCTCTCCACTCCCTCCGTACCCCTCCACTCTCTGCACCCCTCTCCGTTCTCTCCACACTCCTCCGCACCCCTCTGTACCCCTCCGCTCCTTCATTAGTATGCCTAAAATACAAGACAAATACAAATGCCAAGAAGCTGTAATGCTGACATTTAATTTGATTATATTTGGCTTTCCCTGCCCCCCCCCCCCAATTAAAAAAAAAAAACACTTTCTATTTTCATTACATACCTTTATTTTAGACATTTTGATATCATCACTGGGTCTCTGTGCTTCTCTATGCAATGAAGGCAGATTGAGGCTGGTGGGAGGGGCCAACAGGGGGCTGGACATAGCTTCCTGAAAACATCAGATGTCATCACCTATATCATTACTGGGCCTCTGCGCTTCTCTAGGCAATGCAGGCAGGTCATGGATGGTGGAAGGAGGCTGCCAGGGGGCTGGACATAGCTTCCTGGGTCTCTGTGCTGCTGTATGCAATGCAGGCAGCTGGTGGGAGGGGCTAGTAGGGGAAGCTGTTCATAGCTTTCCTAAAACATCCCAGCACCCGACCTCTCTACTCCTCCCACAAGCCCTCAGTCCTGATGCAAGCAGTGGGAGGAGTAATGCCAATAATAAAAGGCTTTAATAGGTGGATGACAGGCTGGTGGGGTGGGCCACGCTGCATCTGCATGCAAACCTCCCACAGCTGAGAATCTGCAAGTGAAAGAACTGAAATCCAATGAATGAAAAGGATTGGCCAGAGACAGTCTGGGGAGGAAAGGGCTGGATGATGATGGGCGTCCTCCAGCCAGGAAATGAGACCGGCTCTATCTGACTTGCCGTAGCTTTTAATGTACATTGTGAGGGGCTCACAGTGTGCGGTGAAATCAAAGTAAGCTGTTTTATAAGCAATGCAGATAATAGCTGGGATTTAGTCGAGCATGTTGGAGATTCAGACCTTCCCATCAGAGGGTTTGCTTTACAAAAGTATCAGAAATTCATCCCTAAATTTTAATGGCATGTAAATAATTAGAACGGTAAATAAGTCATCAAGTTTGTAAACTTCTAACCTCAAATAAATAAATACATTTAAACTGAAGAGGGGGAGGAGCTAGGAGACAACTTCCACAGCAGGGGTGTGTCTGAAGTGAGCGGGGGAGGGGTTAAGTCTTGACTTTGCTTAAAGTCAACAGTTTTCTATTGGATTTCCAGAGTCCCCTTTTAAATGAGAGAACACGAAAACTGTGCATAATTGAATTATAATAATTAAATGTTGTTATTTATTTATAATTAATGTAATTTAATAACCACTTGAAGACCCCGCCTTTTCTGACACTTTTTGTTTACCAGTTTAAATCAGTATTTTTTTATTTGCTAGAAAATTACTTAGAACCCCCAAAGATCATCGATTTTTTATTTTTTTTTAGCAGAGACCATAGAGAATAAAATGGCGATTGCTGCGATATTTTACGTCACGTGGTATTTGCGCAGCGGTTTTTCAAACGCAATTTTTTTGGGGGAAAAAATACACTTTAATGAATTGTAATGCAAGAAAACACAATATAATACCCAATTTTTTTGGTAAAATCTAAAAGATGATGATACGCTGAGTAAATAGATACCTAACATGTCGCGCTTAAAAATTGTGCGCGCTCCTGGAATGGCGACAAACAACGGTACTTAAAAATCTCCACAGGCGACGCTTTAACTGTTTACAGAGGAGATCTAGCGCTAGAATTATTGCTCTCACTCTAACATTCGCGGCGATACCTCACATGTGTGGGGCGATCACCAAATATGCGTTCGCTTCTGCGCATGAGCGCAGAGAGATAATAATTTTATATTTTTTTTAATTCAGTTTTATAATCTATAATTTTTTTTATGCCATCTCTTTCATTTTTTTTAGTTATCATTTTTATTCTTAGAATTTTTTATATTTTTTATTATTTTTATTATTTTATGTAAACATTCCTTTTAATAGAAATAAGGTCCTCTTTATCGAGAGATCTGGGGCCAATAAGACCACAGATCTCTCCTCTACCTTTAAGCAAAAGATCAAAAAACCTTTTTTTGATCTTTTGCCAAAAAAAAAAAGAAAAATGGTTTACTTCCTCCCTAGACAGGAAGTGACATCACTCTGGTCCTCCAAGATCATAGAGGTGATCAGAGACAATCTGGTCTTTGGTACCCTCTATGGCCAGCCGGGAGAACCGCCGGATCGTTTCCCCAGTAAGAACGGTAAGCCCGTGAAACACTGGTGAGCGCCGAGCGGGAGGGGACCCCTCCTGCTTTTTCTGAAAGCGATCCAGCGGCTAATTAGCCACTCGGACTGCATTCATAATAAAGCCAGCCACTGGCTGAAAAGAAATTACCGGGGTTATGGCTGATAGCTTCATCCATAAACCCGGTAAACCACTTGCAGACGGCAATGTATATACAAGTATTGCGGTTGGCAAGTGGATATGCTGTAAACTGTAAAAGGATATACATTATAATATAGATAAATTGAGGGGAAAAAAGTATTTGACCCCCTGCTGATTTTGTACGTTTGCCCACTAACAAAGAAACGATCGGTCTATCATTTTATTGGTCGGTTTATTATAACAGTGAGAGACAGAATACCAACAAAAATATCCTTTTCAAAAAAAGTTATCAATTGATTTGCATTTTAATGAGTGAATTAAGTATTTGATCGCCTATCAATCAGCAAGATTTCTGGCTCCCAGGTGTCTTCTATACAGGTAACGAGCTGAAGGGAGTGCTCCTAATCTCAGCTTGTTACCTGTATAAAAGACACCTGTCCACAGAAGCAATCAATCAGATTCCAATCTCTCCACCATGGCCAAGACCAAAGATCTGTCCAAGGATGTCGGGGACAAGATTGTAGACCTACACAAGGCTGGAATGGGCTACAAGACCATCGCCAAGCAGCTTGGTGAGAGGGTGACAACAGTTGGTGCGATTATTCGCAAATGGAAGAAACACAAAATAACTGTCAATCTCCCTCTGTCTGGGGCTCCATGGAAGATCTCACCTTGTGGAGTTTCAATGATGATGAGAACGGTGAGGAATCGGCCCAGAACTACACAGGAGAATCTTGTCAATGATCTCAGCTGGGACCATAGTCACCAAGAAAACAATCGGTAACACACTACACCGTGAAGGACTCAAATCCTGCAGCCCCCGCAAGGTCCCCCTGGCTCAAGAAAGCTCATGTACAGGTCCGTCTGAAGTTTGCTAATGAACATCTGAATGATTCAGAGGAGAACTGGGTGAAAGTGTTGTGCTCAGATGAGACCAAAATCGAGCTCTTTGGCATCAACTCAACTCACCGTGTTTGGAGGAGGAGGAATGCTGCCTATGACCCCAAGAACACCATCCCCCACCGTCATACATGGAGGTGGAAACATTATGCTTTGGGAGTGTTTTTCTGCTAAGGGGACAGAAGAACTTCACCGCATCAAAGGGACCATGGATGGGGCCATGTACCATCAAATCTTGGGTGAGAACCTCCTTCCCTCAGCCAGGGCATTGAAAATGGGTCATGGATGGGTCTTCCAGCATGACAATGACCCAAAACATACGGCCAAGGCAACAAAGGAGTGGTTCGAGAAAAAGCACACAAAGGTCCTGGAGTGGCCTAACCAGTCTCCAGATCTTAATCCCATAGAAAATATGTGGAGGGAGCTAAAGGTTCGAGTTACCAAACGTCAGCCTCAAAACCTTAATGACTTGGAGAGGATCTGCAAAGAGGACAAAATCCCTCCTGAGATGTGTGCAAACCTGGAGGCCAACTGCAAGAAACGTCTGACCTCTGTGATTACCAACAAGGGTTTTGCCACCATCTACTAAGTCGTGTTTTGTGAAGGGGTCAAATACTTATTTTACTGATTAAAATGCAAATCACTTTATAACTTTTTTGATATTTTTGTTGTTATTTTGTCTTTCACTGTTATAATAAACCGACCATTAAAATTATAGACTGATCGTTTTTTTGTCAGTGGGCGAACGTACAAAATCAGCAGGGGGAGCAAATCATTTTTTCCCTCACATTATATATATTCTAATGTATATCCTTTTACAGTTTACAGTGTATCCACTTGCCAACCGCAATACTTGTTGTATGTAAATCTTTACCTGGTTCTTCACAGGCGGCTTTGTGTTGGAGGAACGGCGTAAATTATGAAATACTGGCAATTAAAGTGGCGTCATCCCGCCAGCGATGAAAGCTCTAGAAAATATCGACTTCTTCAATACCTTCAATCCTCGGGCTCTGATTTTTCTCCGTCCCGGCTTTAGGAATTGTGCGCCGCGTCTTCATAAAAAGTTGACCCGTAACATTTTATTTTATTAAAAAAATGGGGAAAAGTTCCTTCTAGCTTAAATCTCATAAATTGATTGTCTCTTGCTCTGTAGAAGATAAAAGAACACAAAAAATCGACATTTCTGTCTTCTTCTCTTTTTTTTTTTTTAATAAAAAGGCTGCAAATATCACAAATGGAAAATAAGGTGGAAGAGGCCAAAGAGTCTGAAATGTCCTCCATAATTAAGAGAGATTCCCTTCAAAGTAAAAGGATTCTTCTTTTTTTTTTTTTTTTTTTCGTAGGACCATTACAGGCGCACAGATTTATATATTTTTTTACCATTATCGGATTTGATGATTCTCTAACAACAGAGATTTAGAACAATTTTCTCCAGGAGGGCCCAAAGTTCATTCCATAAATGACAGCTAAATGTGTATACGGGTCAGCATGTTCTTCCTAAAGTTTATTCGAGAAGAGAGGATTTATATACCCCAAAAAATATCTACACTGAGCAAGTAGGTCTTTGCTTTAGATTTAAAGGAACACTCCAGTCAAAACAGAGAAATAAAGCCCAATTAAAGTCCCAGCAAAAAAAAAAAAAGAAAAGAAACATTTTTAGTAGAGGTTGCTTAGCCTCTTCCATACTGGGCACTTTCACCCCTTCCTGCCCCCCCTTACCGGGCACTTTCCCCCCTTCCTGCCCCCCCAATACCGGGCACTTTCACCCCTTCCTGCCCCCCCCAATACCGGGCACTTTCACCCCCTTCCTGCCCCCCCAATACCGGGCAATTTCCCCCCTTCCTGCCCCCCCCAATACCGGGCACTTTCACCCCCTTCCTGCCCCCCCAATACCTGGCACTTTCACCCCCTTCCTGCCCCCCCCAATACCGGGCACTTTCACCCCCTTCCTGCCCCCCCAATACCTGGCACTTTCACCCCCTTCCTGCCCCCCCAATACCGGGCACTTTCACCCCCTTCCTGCCCCCCCAATGCCGGGCACTTTCACCCCCTTCCTGCCCCCCCAATACCGGGCACGTTCCCCCTTCCTGCCCCCCCAATACCTGGCACTTTCACCCCCTTCCTGCCCCCCCAATGCCGGGCACTTTCACCCCCTTCCTGCCCCCCCAATACCGGGCACGTTCCCCCTTCCTGCCCCCCAATACCTGGCACTTTCCCCCCATCCTGCCCCCCAATACCGGACACTTTCTACCCCTTCCTGCCCCCCCAATACCGGGCACTTTCACCCCCTTCCTGCCCCCCAATACCGGGCACTTTCCCTCCTTCCTGCCCCCCCAATACCATGCACTTTCACCCCTTCCTCCCTCCCCAATACCGGGTGCTTCCCCCCTTCCTGCCCCCCCAATACCGCTCACTTTCCCCCCTTCCTCCCCCCCAATACCGGGTGCTTCCCCCCCTTCCTGCCCCCCAATACCGCTCACTTTCACCCCCTTCCTGCCCTCCCAGTACTGGGCACTTTCACCCCTTTCCTGCCCCCCCAATACCGGGCACTTTCACCCCCTTCCTGCCCCCCAATACCGGGCACTTTCACCCCCTTCTTGTCCCCCCTATACCATGCACTTTCACCCCCTTCCTGCCCCCCAATACCGGGCACTTTCACCCCTTCCTGCCCCCCCAATACCAGGCACTTTCCCCCCTTCCTGCCCCCCCAATACCAGGCACTTTCACCCCTTCCTGCCCCCCCAATACCGGGCATTTTCATCCCCTTCCTGCCCCCCCAATACCGGGCACTTTCCCCCTTCCTGCCCCCCCAATACTGGGCACTTTCACCCCCTTCCTGCCCCCCAATACCTGGCACTTTCACCCCCTTCCTGCCCCCGCAATACTGGGCACTTTCACCCCCTTCCTGCCCCCCCAATACCGGGCACTTTCACCCCCTTCCTGCCCCCCCAATACCGGCACTTTCACCCCCTTCCTGCCCCCCCCAATACCGGGCAGTTTCACCCCTTTCCTGCCCCCCCCAATACCGGGCACTTTCACCCCCTTCCTGCCCCCCCCATACCGGCACTTTCACCCCCTTCCTGCCCCCCCAATACCGGGCACTTTCACCCCTTCCTGCCCCCCCAATACCGGGCACTTTAACCCCCTTCCTGCCCCCCCAATACCGGCACTTTCACCCCCTTCCTGCCCCCCCAATACTTGGCACTTTCACCCCCTTCCTGCCCCCGCAATACCGGGCACTTTCACCCCCTTCCTGCCCCCCCAATGCCGGGCACTTTCACCCCCTTCCTGCCCCCCCAATACCGGGCACTTTCCCCCCTTCCTGCCCCCCAATACCTGGCACTTTTCCCCCACCCTGCCCCCAATACCGGGCACTTTCTACCCCTTCCTGCCCCCCCCCAATACCGGGCACTTTCACCCCCTTCCTGCCCCCCCAATACCGGGCACTTCCCCCCTTCCTGCCCCCCCCAATACCATGCACTTTCCCCCCTTCCTGCCCTACCAATACTGGGCACTTTCCCCCCTGCCTGCCCCCCCAATACCATGCACTTTCCCCCCTTCCTCCCCCCCCAATACAGGGTGCTTCCCCCATTCCTGCCCCCCCAATACCGCTCACTTCCCCCCCTTCCTCCCCCCAATACTGGGTGCTTCCCCCCCCTTCCTGCCCCCCCAATACCGCTCACTTTCACCCCCTTCCTGCCCCCCCAATACCGGGCACTTTCACCCCCTTCCTGCCCCCCCAATACCGGGCACTTCCACCCCCTTCTAGCCCCCCCTATACCGTGCACTTTCACCCCTTCCTGCCCCCCAATACCTGGCACTTTCACCCCCTTCCTGCCCCCCTATACCGGGCACTTTCACCCCCTTCCTGCCCCCCCAATACCGGGCACTTTCTCCCCCTTCCTGCCCCCCAATACCGGGCACTTTCACCCCCTTCCTGCCCCCCCAATACCGGCACTTTCACCCCCTTCCTGCCCCCCCCAATACTGGCACTTTCACCCCCTTCCTGCCCCCCCCAATACCGGGCACTTTCACCCCTTCCTGCCCCCCCAATACTGGGCACTTTAACCCCCTTCCTGCCCAGAACAATTCTCAGCTTTCAGCGCTGTCACACTTTAAATGCCAATTGCGCGGTCATGTGACACTGTACACATAGGACATTTTCATCATTTTTTTTAACACAGATAGAGATTTCTTTGGTGGTATTTAATCACCACTGGGGTTTTTATTTTTTTTGCTAAAAAAATTAAAAAATAAAAGGCGGAAAATGTAAAAAAAAAAAAAAAAAAGGTTTTCTTAGTTTCTGTCAGAAAATTTTGTAAATAAGTAATTTTCCTCCTTTGATGAGGCTGCACTGATGGGCACTAATGGGGTGGCACTGATATGCAGCACTAATGAGCACTGATAGACGGCACTGATAGGCAGCACTAATGAGCACTGATAGACGGCACTGATTGGCAGCACAGATGGGCACTGATAGGTGGCATTGATGGGCACTAATAGGCGGCACTTATGGGCAATGATAGGTTGCACTGATGGGCGGCAGTGATGGGCACAAATAGGCGGCACTTATGGGCAATGATAGGTGGCACTGATGGGCGGCACTGATGGGCACGGGAAAATTGGCATCGTTATTGGGCACTGACTGGCGTTATGATGGGTACAGGTTGGCATCGCAGATGGGCACTGTTGGGGCTGCACTGATAATCAGTGCCCTGATTACCTATACAGGTGTCCCCTGTGAGGAGATGCCACTGATTGGCTCGCCTCACACTCTGTCAGTGTGAGGCGAGGAGAGAGGATAAACGGCATCTCCTTGTTTTCATGTGATTCGGCTGTGATTGGACACCACTGATCACATGGGTAAAGAGTCAAGATCAGGGACACAGCGCACCTGCGATTGCCGTGCTGCGCGCCCCCCGCGGGCACGCGATCGCAGCAAGACTGGGCGACATCATATGACGTCGGCCCAGAACGAGAGCCTCCCCTCCACCGTCATTTGTCTATATGGTGGGCGGGAGGCGGTTTTCTACATTTGCTTAAAATTTCCCATTATTGAAATGTTTGAATTTCAAATGGTTAGTAGGGGGTCAACTTGACTTCATTTTTATACAATGCAGGGACATTGCACACCGACAGCTCAGCACGTGACGCTATCCGCACCATCCGCCACCTTGTAGTGTGTGAGCCTTCAACTATCACCTCCACCATAAGCAGAGCGCTCACTTACCAACTTGCACAGACCTCCTACCACGAGAGGTCAGTGACACTTGTGGCTCAAAACCCAGCCAGGGCCTTTAACCGGTCCGAGGAACCTCTTTGGGCATATGGAGCCACCATCCGTATGACGTTATCACAGGAGTTTCCCAAAATCCCCCAAATAGCAACAACCCGTCCTTCCGGGAGCACGGTGACGTCACCACGTCGCCCCGCCGTACGCGTTTCATCATAAGATGGTGCGTTGACGTCACCGCACTCCTCAAATCCCGGGAAGGATGGGTTGCTGCTATTTGGCCGGCTGGTTTGTTTGTTCTTAATGCAAATATACATTTCCTTTGATCTGAGTGCAATACTTTATATGCTTTGAATAAAGTTTTTAAAGCGGAGTTTTGCTAAAATTTTTTTTTAGATGTCAGCAGCTGCAAATACTGCAGCTGCTGGCTTTTAAAATAAGGACACTCACCTGTCCCGGGGTCCAGCGATGTCGGCACCCGAGGCCGAACCGTCCCTCGATCCTCGGGTGCTGCCGCCGCCATTCTCACTGAGGGAATCGGGAAGTGAAGCGTTGCGGCTTCACTGCCGGTTCCCTACTGCGCATGCGCGAGTCGCGCTGCGCGTTTACACTGGTCCCCGTTGTGTTGTGGGAACTGTGTATTTCCCACAACACAACGGGGTGGGCGGGGAGTCTGCGGCTAGCTGCGGCTAGCTATACCCGGAAGTGGGTGCAGATACCTGTATTATACAGGTATCTGCACCCCCCTCCCCCCTGAAAGGTGCCAGTTGTGACACCGGAGGGGGGGAGGAATCCGATGAGCGGAAGTTCCACTTTAGGGTGGAACTCCGCTTTAAGGATTTTATACTAGGGCGAGACTTCTGTATTTTGGGGATCTCCTGTGATAACGTCACCCGGATGGTGGCTCCATATGCCCAAAGAGGTTCCTCGGACAATTAAAGGACCTGGCTGGGTTTAGAGCCATACCTATGAGGAAGGCTGCAAAAAGCCGAAACGCGTTAGCATATTTTGTATCTTGCTTTTATACCAATAAAGAATTTTCTTTGCAAGAGCACTCCGAGCTTTAATTTTATTAGTAGCTGAAAAGATGATCCATACAGCTGTGTTTTCCCGACATGACTACTGCAATGCTCTACTCGCTGGTGTACCTAAATCCACTATTAATGGACTTCAATATGTTCAAGGTTCTTCAGCCAGAATCCTGACTAGGTCAGGTACAAGTGACCATATTACGCCTCTCCTGGAGACCTTGCACTGGATACCTGTCAGGTTTCCCATAGACTTTAAGATCCTCTCACTCACCTATGAGGCTCTTCATGGCTTGGTACCCCATTATCTGTCTGAACTTTTATCAGGTTACCCCCCCCCCCACCCTCGTAACCTCCGCTCCTCAAATTCTGGTCTTCTGTGTGTCCCCCACTCACCTACACTCAATGGGGGACAGAGCCTTCTCCTGCTACGCTCCAAAACTCCGGAATTCACTTCCAAAGAACATCAGAGAGTCATCTTCTCTAAAACTCATTCCAATCAAATCTAAAAACCTTTTATTTTAGACAAGATTTCACTTAATTTTCTTTTTTTTCCTTTATGTTATCCTGTGTATTTCTTGTGTTTTCTTTTTGAAGCACTTTGAGTAGCTACTTTTGAAGACGCTATATAAAACAACGTTTATTATTATTATTATTCTTTATTTTTTTATAATTCTCCTTTAAGGGGGGTGTCCTTGGGTCGGCCCTGGTCAGGTCAAGAGAGTGGGGAGGAGTAGCCCTGCATGCAGGAAAAGCTGCTGTAGACTTTCTGTCCCATATGGAGGTGGGGCTAGGGCCGGTTGCAAAAGGCCTTTTAGGCCAAGCCAGGTGAGGCTGGTTCCCTGGAGGGTCCCGGGAGAGGTGTACCTAAGGGGAAGGTCAGAGAGCCCAGTCCTGGGGGTACTAATGACCCCGGGCTAGAGGAGAAACTGTTAGAGGGAGATGGCTGCTGAGGTGCGGCATATGCTTTCACATGTGACTACTGTGGACCGTCCACTAAATGGGATTGACTGTGTAATGTCAAGGGACTCTGGGATGAATGTCCCGGTGAAGAGTGCCGGGAAAAGGTCATCTAGAGCACACGGCGAACATGCCACACCGCGTCCCCCTCCCCGCCTTCCCAAGATGCATGAGCATTATGTGTCAGCAAAAACTCCCTCCCCAAAAAAAACTGAGTCCTAATCTGCATGATTACCCCCTAAGCATAAATCCTTCCTCCTCCCAGTACAAATACACCCCCTGCTGAAATCCCCCTTCCCAGAACAAATCTTTGTCCACCATCCCCCAAATCCCCCCCCCCCAAAAAAAAATCACCCCTCCTAGCACAAATCCTCTACCCCTAAAATTTCCCCTTTCTCTACCCCACTTCAAACCCCCCCAGCACAAATCCCCCCAATCTTTCCTCCTAGAACAAGTCCCCTTCCTACCATATCACCTCTATAAAGACAAAAAACGCCAATCTCACTTCCTAGCACAAATCCTCTTCCCCTACCCCCCTCTCAACACAGATCCCTCTAAATCACCACACCAAGCACACACATAACCCAAATTCCCCCTCCTAGAACAATTCTTACCTCCTGCTGCCCCCCCAAATCCCCCCTTCCAACACAAATCCCCTCCCCCATTCTCCTCATGGTGCCCTCCTACCTCACATGATTCCACAGTGCCCAGGGCAGCCGTCCCTTCTGCCCACCCCTTGTCCCGGACCCTCCGGTGATGTGACTGTTATGCCATTTCCAGAATTTCATCAGTAAAGTGCAGCAAACTATCTTATGCATGGACATTCCTTTGGGCATGGAAAGGTCAATGGCTGGGAACGTGGTGTCTCTCTGGCATGGAGTGGGGCACAAGATGGCGGAGGGAGTAGAGGACAGGATCGGGGGTAGGGACTTGTGCTCTTGCCGCCAGTTCTAGCCAATCAATGAGCCCCTCTTACAAGTATGACACAAAGTCCGTAGACTTTTGTAGGGGTGGCCCACCAAACGTGACCTAAGCGTGTGTCTCATTCAAAATTCTATACCGCGCGTAATTCTGGTCTTGCCACGGCATTTTTCTTGAGAAATAAGGAACAAAAAATAAACTGAAATGGCATTCAGCTATTCGGTATATTTTGTAACATCAGAGGTTGAAGGCTCTGTGATCATGATGTGAGTTAATTGCTCCAACAGATTAGCATGCTCCGATGATTAAAAGTATGTAGGTGGAGAAACGGCAGCTTAGCTTTGCTTTCATGTGCATCTCTTTTTTGTCAGAAATTCAGTTCCAAAAAATCCCACGCTCTCTGTTCCTAAGCGAGAAATTTGGCACTGATGGATCACTGAATAGAAAATAAAAAAAGTAGGCTTTTAGACGCAACGGCAGGCAACAAGGACAGCCAACCGGTGAGCTACGAATGCTATTCAGAAAACATCACACCTCTGGCGGGATCAGGAACTCCGCTCTGTATTCCCCAAAGGCCCATTCCACCCAAAACAGAGTGTTGTGATCAGTAAACCCTCCATGCAGTGCCGGGACAAGAACATCTAGAGGCAGGGCCGTCTTTGATTGGACCCTGGGCAAAAAATTTTTTGGGTCATCCCCACCCCTCCATGCAGTTCGCTCTCCACCTGCTTTGAGACATACAATAAAAAGCAGCTAGACTCAAAATCAGTTTACTGAATCAGATCAGACAGCGATTGCGATTGGTTGCCAGAGGTTACAGTGTATCATTACCACTCACTGACTGGTTGCTAGAGGTTACAGCACATAATTTCTATTTGTTGATTGGTTGTTAGAGATTACTGTACATCAATGCTGCTCACTGATTGGTTGCTGTAGGTTACTGCACATCATTACCGCTTACTGATTGGTTGTTAGAGGTTACAGCACATCATTTCTGCTTGTTGATTGGTTGCTAGAGATTACTGTACATCAATACTGCTCACTGATTGGTTGCTATAGGTTACTGCACATCATTACTGCTTACTGATTGGTTGCTAGAGGTCACAGCACATGATTTCTGCTTGTTGATTGGTTGCTAGAGATTACTGTACATCAATACTGCTCACTGATTGGTTGCTATAGGTTACTGCACATCATTACTGCTTACTGATTGGTTGCAAGAGGTTACAGCATATAATCTCCTCACTGCCTGCACACCATGGACTGGGGAGATGAGGGGGCCCATTAATAGACAGACAACTCCTAAGGATCCTATTACTCCTGGGATCAGTGGCAGTGCTGGGGGGAGGGGAGGGTGTGATCAATGGCAATGCTGATTTTTTTTTTATACTGACTACCAAAATAAAGAGGAGTTTCAACACTGGCCACCAATGTAATAGGGGTTTACACTGACCACTAATGTAATAGGAGCATTCACAGTAACCATCAATGTAAGGAGGGATTTACACTGACCACCAATGTAGGGGGGACATTCACACTAACAAATAGTGTGAATAAAAGGATTTTACACCAAGCACTAATGTATGAGCATTATGTGTGAGCAAAAATCCCCCCCCTAAAAGAAAAGAGCACTAATCTGAATGCTCAAACCCAGTGGCGGCTGGTGCTGTATATTTTTAAGGGGGGGCAGCAAACAAGACAACCCACCGTCACTCCGGAATCCAGAAAACTGGCTGTGCCATATCCAAAGCGGCAGCAGCAACAAAAAGGGAGGCCTGGGTAGGTACTCACACTGCTCCTCCGCCCGTCCGATCAGGCTCCCCGCTCTCCACACCAGCTCAACGCATGGTCCACTTCGTCTCTTCCCTCCCATTACAGGCATTGCTTCTCCTCCCAGCCGAACAGGAGGCAGGTCCTGAGACCCTGAGAAGGAAGTGTCCTCTCCAAAATTGGGTCCAAAACTTTAATTACATGGTATCAAAAGAATAAATAGAAGCAACGTTTCGGATCCACACAGGACCCCTTTCATCAGGCATGTGACCGGTCACATGCCTGATGAAGGGTCCTGCATGGCTCCGAAACGTTGCTTCTATTTTCCTTTTTTGATACTTTGTGATTAAAGTTTTGGACCCAATTTTGGAGATCCTGGTGTGCTGGTGACACTTCCTTCTCATGATTGCAGTCGGTTCAGCCGTGGTAATTTCAGCACCCAATCTAAGATACAGCTGTTTGTGCAGGAACGTTGCATTGGAGGTCCTGAGACCCGTCCTAAGACTCCCTAGCCAATCGGGTCTCAGGAACCGCTTCCTTATGGCCAGGAGGAGAATCAGGAAGACATTAATGAATATTAATTCGCCAATGTCACACAATGCCACACAACTGGGTGGGCTCGGGGCGCAGAGCACTGCGCCCCAAGTCCACCCTTTTTTTAAGCCAATTAGAGCCTCAGGCTCTAATCATGTGCTTAAAAAAAAACAAACATTCAAATCCATGCGTCCAGCGCCATGCATGTATATTAGGGGCCGGGCGCATGGACTAGGGGTGCGGCGCCCTTACGCCCCTAATGGACGGACCGCCACTGCTCAAACCCTAAGCATAAATTCTCCCTCCCCCAGTACAAATCTGCCCCCCCCTACTGAAATGCCCCACCCCAGCAAAAATCTTTGCCCCCTCCCCAGCTCTAATCCTGTCTCTCCCCTATGCCACCCAGCACAAATCCCGCCCCGCCCCAAAAAAATCCCCCCCCCCCTAGGCCCCAAATCCCCCCCCCCCACTCAGGTCCATCTTAATAGTATCATGGGCCCCAGGGCTAAGTACTGCTCTGGGGCCCCTGCCAGCCTGCCCTGATTTACCCACCTACTTTCAAGAATGAAAGAAGAACTAGTTGATAGAATTAAGCATATACTGTATTTATTAGTACTTTCCAATCAAATAATTTTTAAACAAGTACCAGGGTAAGATGTCATTTTGAATTGTAGATTTAGCCCAGTGACAGGATGCTGCTGCTCCCCCCCCCCCCCCCCCCCGGGGCCAGATTTTGGGATGCTACCAAGGACATGCCCATCCTGGGACAGCTTAGTAAAAAGTGTGACTGTCCTGGAAAGTTCGGGACAGTTAGCATATATGGAGTAATGCAGTGGTCTCCAAACTGCGGTCCGGGGGCCAGATATGGCCCTTTGCTTGCTCTTATCCGGCCCTTGGGGCATTTTTCCCCTCAGTGTTGGCTTCAATGAGGTATAGTACCTGCCACTGACACCGCCAATGGGGCACTATTCCTCCCACTGATACCAATGATGGGGCACTATTCCTCCCACTGACACCAATGATGGGACACTATTCCTCTCCATGGATACCAATGATGGGACACTATTCCTCCCACTGACACCAATGAGGGGGACCCATTCCTCCCACTGACACCAATGATGGGACACTATTCCTCCCACTGACACCAATGAGGGGGACCCATTCCTCCCACTGACACCAATGATGGGGCACTATTCCTCCCACTGACACTAATGATGGGGCACTATTCCTCCCACTGACACCAATGATGGGGCACTATTCCTTCCACTGACACCAATGATGGGACACTATTCCTCCCACTGACACCAATGATGGGGACACTGTTTCTCCCACTGACACCAATGATGGGGACACTGTTTCTCCACTGACACCAATGATGGGGCACTATTCCTCCCACTGACACCAATGATGGGTCACTATTCCTCCTACTGACACCAATGATGGACACTATTCCTCCCACTGACACCAATGATGGGACACTATTCCTCTCCATGGATACCAATGATGGGGCACTATTCCTCCCACTGACACCAATGAGGGGGACCCATTCCTCCCACTGATACCAATGATGGTACACTATTCCTCCCACTGACACCAATGATGGGGACACTATTCCTCCCACTGACACCAATGATGGGGACACTGTTTCTCCCACTGACACCAATGGCGGGGGCACTATTCCTCCTCCTAATAGCAAAGAGGGGACACTGTTTACTCCCACTGACACAAGGACATTTTCTACTCCCAATGGCCACAGTTCGGCCCCCCCAAAGTTTGAAGGACGGTAAACTGTCCCTTTGTTTAGAATGTTTGGAGACCCCTGCTCTATGGGGATGAGGAGCGATATTACAGTTTTATCCATTCATGGGGGGGATTCATCGATGTTGTAAGGCTGAGGAACATTGATGCTGCTAAGTTAACAAACTCCCATTCCGGAGCTCCAGCATCCCCATATGTGACGCGGCTGACATTTTATCCATGGACCTGTTCTCCGCGTTGACTGTCGGCTGAACCAAGTCCCCCAGGTGTCTCGGCGGAAGGCATTAGTCAACAAAGTTAAGCCGCTGTTGCCGGGGATATGGAAAGCTTGTCCTAGTTTTCGGCTCAGTGCTGAAATTTCCTTTCTTCCAGTAAATCAGAGCGTTTAGCAAGTCAAGACGTTCTATGGCTTTCGGCAGACAACCTTTATCTCTTAGTGGTTATGTAATGCGCTGGAAACCTTTCCTACAAACTTTGTGCGGCCCCCGAGGAATAGGAAATTAGTAAGAACGGTGAAGCCGGATTAGGAGGACGAGGTTTATTTGCCCTGCTAAATTTCCACCTACATTACGTGAAAATGAAATCTCAAATGGCGGAGGAGGATCTTTTTAACCCCTTTATGACGGCCTTGGGCGGGAAGGCCTTAACACCCAGCAGGACGCACTCTATATGTGTCACTGTGATGTTCTGGGGGTGACCAAGCTGTCACCAACAGCTCACAGTCAACTACCAAAGATCAAGAGCCGGTAGGCAGGGTCTAATGACCCAAGCACTGTGCAGCCAATCACAGTACTGCATAATTGGTCACCCCAGAACATGCCACCGCCAAGTGCTAGCCCTTTAAGTGGTCCACGACACCCAAGGCTGGTAGGTAGGGAGGGGGTTATCTCTGCCCACAGTACAAGAAAAGTCCCAGCCTTGGAAGAGAGAGCGGAGCAGAGGAGTGTAAAGGGAAAGTGATCATCGATGGGGGGATGGGGATTAACTGCCATGACCACCAGTTCTCTGGGGAATAGGATGGGGGGGGGGTACTTTCTCGGCCACTAATAACTATGCAGGGAAATGGGGTTAAGTAATTTCACTCCCAGTGACCCACAATGCAGGGGGGTGGGGGGCTTAAATATCACTGCCAGTGACCAGCAATGCGGGGGGGGTTCAATATCACTGCCAGTGACCAGCAATGCGGGGGGGGTTCAATATCACTGCCAGTGACCAGCAATGCGGGGGGGGTGGGGTTTACACTCACTGTCACTGGTCACTAATGTTGGGAGGGGTTGACTTTCACTCCCACTGACCATCAATGGAGGGAGAGGGGGAGTTTTAACAGTAATGACATCATTGCTGGGTGTTATTATTGCACTCACTGGCATCCCAATCCCTGGGATTATTATGGAACATGCTGACACAAATCTTAGGGGTTATTATTACACTCAAGGGCAGCAATGCTAGAGGTTATTATTATGTCCACTGACAACAATTCTGGGGGTTATTATTACACTCAATTGTACCAATCTTGGGGGTTATTATTGCACTCACTGATACCAATTCTGGGGGTTATTATTGTGTCCACTGACAACAATGTTGGGGGTTATTATTGAACATACTGATACCAATTCTGGGGGTTATTATTGCACTCACTGACAGCAATGCTGGGATCTATTATGGCGCTCACTAACACCAATGCTGGGGGTTATTATTGTGTGCATTGAGACCAGTGATGGGGGTTATTATTACACTCAATGGCACCAATGTTGGGGGTTATTATTGAACATACTGACACAAATGTTGGTAGTTACTATTGTGTCCACTGACACTAATGCTTGGGTTATTATTGCACTCACTGACACCAATGCTGGGAGTTATTATTGAACATACTGATACCAATGCTGGGAGTTATTATTGAACATACTGATACCAATGCTGGGGGTTATTATTGAACATACTGACACCAATGTTGGGGGTTATTATTGAACAAACTGATACCAATGTTGGGGGTTATTATTGAACAAACTGATACCAATGCTGGGGGTTATTATTGAACAAACTGATACCAATTCTGGGGGTTATTATTGCACTCACTGACAGCAATGCTGGGATTTATTATTGCACTCACTAACACCAATGCTGGGGGTTATTATTGTGTGCATTGACACCAGTGATGGGGGTTATTATTGCACTCAATGGCACCAATGCTGGGGGTTATTATTGTGTCCCCTGACAGCAATGCTGGGGGTTATTATTGTGTCCACTGACTGGGGGTTATCGAACTCCAAATAAAAAAAATGCGGCAGGAACATAATTTTTGGCTGCTGAGTTGTGAAATGCGCTGCTATTGGGTGGCCCTTTGAAGTTGTTGGGGGGGGGGGGCTGCAATTGAGGCCCCTATGCCTATCATTTATAGATTGACTGACACTGGTGTAGAAGACACAACCCTAGTCCCGGCATACAGGGGTGGCTCCATAAGATGCTGCAGGAGAAAGGAGCCACCCTGAAGACATAGACTAGGACTAACGATGAAGTTGTATAGTCAGTAAGAGATGACATCATCTGCGGGAACTGAGGGGGTGATGTCACTTTAACAAAGATCGGTAACATTTTTTGTGATAGAAATCCTTGAACTGGATCATTGCCCCAATTTCTAGTCAGCTCCATACGGATCCCTTGTATTTGTACCTTTACATTTAAATGTACTTAGCTTATATAACCGTCTTTTTCACACATTAATATAATCCAGGGAGTTCGGAGCGCTGACAACTTGAAGAAATCATATGACATTTGCATAAACTGATGCCGATTACCATAATTGTTAATAAACGACATTTCCATACGTGGGACCTGTGCTGGGCGGAGAGGTTCACCATTTATTGCAGATCTATTCAACTTGCTGAGGGCCAGAACCGCTCCGGTGGGGGGGGGATTTTTTTTGGGTCCGCGGTGTGCGGTCTACACTATATCACTTCCAGTTAGCGCTGTTTATCTGAATCGTGGATTTTAATTTGATGATTGCTGTTGGCGGTATCGCAGAAGAGGGAGAAAAAAAAAACCTGACAAATTATTAATATCGAGAGGCAAACAAGTCAATATCTCATTGGGGTAACCGGCGAGGATGGAAATACTGAGGGATGATGGATAGTGCCTGGAATATATTATAACTAACATGATATAAAAATCTAGAGAGAAAATGGGAGATCAGTAATTGAGAAACAGACACATATCTAGAGGAAATCCTGTGGGAAAAAATAATAATAATAATAATGTCAAGTAGAAGGAAAATGAATGGTTTTCAAAATGTTTTACAAATAAATATGTGAAAAGTGTGGGGGGGAGGGGCATTTGTATTCAGCCCCCTTTAATCTGATACCCCTAACTAAAATCTAGAGGAACCAATTGCCTTCAGAAGTCACCTAATTAGTAAATAGAGTCCACCTGTGTGTCATTTAATCTCAGTATAAATACAGCTGTTCTGTGAAGCCCTCAGAGGTTTGTTAGTGAACAAACAGCATCATGAAGGCCAAGGAACACACCAGACAGGTCAGGGATAAAGTTGTGGAGAAGTATAAAGCAGGGTTAGGTTATAAAAAAATCTCCCAAGCTTTGAACATCTCACGGAGCTCTGTTCAATCCATCATCGGAAAATGGAAAGAGTATGGCACAACTGCAAACCTACCAAGACATGGCCGTCCACCTAAACTGACCGGCCGGGCAAGGAGAGCATTCATCAGAGAAGAGCCAAGAGGTCCATGGTAACTCTGGAGGAGCTGCAGAGATCCACAGCTCAGGTGGGAGAATCTGTCCACAGGACAACTATTAGTCGTGTTCTCCACAAATCTGCCCTTTATGGAAGAGTGACAAGAAGAAAGACATTGGTGAAAGAAAGTCATAAGAAGTCCTGTTTGTAGTTTGTGAGAAGCCATGTGGAGGACACAGCAAACATGTGGAAGAAGGTGATCTGGTCAGATGAGACCAAAATTCAACTTTATGGCCTAAAAGCAAAACGCTATGTGGGGGGAAAACTAACACTGCACATCACCCTGAACACACCATCCACACTGTGAAACATGGTGGTGGCAGCATCATGTGGTGGGGATGCTTTTCTTCAGCAGGGACAGGGAAGCTGGTCAGAGTTGATGGGAAGATGGATGCAGACAAATACAGGACAATCTTAGAAGAAAACCTGTTAGAGTCTGGAAAAGACTTGAGACTGGGGCGGAGGTTCACCTTCCAGCAGGACAACGACCCGAAACATCCAGCCAGAGCTACAATGGAATGGTTTAGATCAAAGCATATTCATGTGTTAGAATGGCCCAGTCACAGTCCAGACCTAAATCACATTGAGAATCTGTGGCAAGACTTGAAAATTGCTGTTCACAGACGCTCTCCATCCAATCTGACAGAGCTTGAGATATTTTACAAAGAAGAATGGGCAGAAATGTCCTCTCTAGATGTGCAAAGCTGGTAGAGACATCCCCAAAAAGACTTGTAGAGAAAGGGGGTTCTACAAAGTATTGACTCCGGGGGGCGCCATACAAATGCCCCCCCTCCCCCCACTATTCACATATTTATTTGTATCATTTATCATTTTCCTTCCACTTCACAATTATGTGACACTTTGTGTTGGTCTATCACATAAAATCCCAATAAAATCCATTTACGTTTTTGGGTGTAACATGACAAAATGTGGGAAATTTCAAGGGGTATGAATACTTTTTCAAGGCACTGTATCTATCTATATACACTGATCAGCCATAACTTAATGACCACTGACAGGTAAAGTGAATAACAATGATTATTTAATTACAAGGACTTCTGTGTTTACAAGTGATAGTGGTGAGCAGGGAGCAGAGGGCCTGAGCCAGAGGAAGTGGAACTGAGTTCCACCAAGTTCCAGCTGAAAAAAAAGCCCTGTATGTGTGTATATATATATATATATATATATATATATATATATATATATATATATATATATAGTGTATTGTCTCATACTATGGTGTGCTCTGTGTTGGGCCGTTTGGGGTGTGGCTGTATTCCATTGTTCTATTGTGTCTGTCTGCCTTGGGTATTATGGGATGTGTATGTAGATTAGCTGTGAGAGGGGATGAGGGGGATTCCTCCAACAGCTCTCCCTGCTGATTGGACAGTCTACCCCGCCCTGAATACAAAGGGGGGGATTGTCCTGAGTGTTACCTCTGTGTACCTGTGTTTCAATAAACAGTTTCATGTTTAGCAACCAAAACGAGTACTGTCTAGTTATTGGTTGTCAATGGTTTGGAATATCTGATATCTATATTCAGACTGGGAGGAAGCGGTATATGACGAACGTACTCACTTTTTCACTTTTGTTCCCAGCCGTTTATACATTAATGGCTGTGTGTTGAGTTTTTTTTGAGGGGACAGCAAATTTACACTGTTATACAAGCTGTACACTCACTACTTTACATTGTAGCAAAGTGTCATTTCTTCAGTGTTGTCACATGAAAAGATAGAAGAAAAGATTTACACAAATGTGACTAAGGGGTGTACTTACTTTTGTAAGATACTGTATATATATATATATATATTGTCTCATACTATAGTGTGCTCTGTGTTGGGTCTTTGGGGTGTGGCTGTATTCCATTGTTCTTGTGTGTCTGCCTTGGGTATTATGGGAAGTGTATGAAGATTATCCGTGAGAGGGGAGGGGGGGAATTCCTCCAACAGATCTCCCTGCTGATTGGACAGTCTACCCCGCCCTGAATGCAAAGGGGGGGGGGGGGGATTGTCCCGAGTGTTACCTCTGTGTACCTGTGTTTCAATAAACATTTTAATATTTAGCAACCAAAACGAGTACTGTCTAGTTATTGGTTGTCAATGGTTTGGAATATCTGATATCTATATCAAGCGGAGTGTGGAACGTTTCGTTACATCCAGTAATTCAAAAGAACTTATGTGAGGTCAGGTACTGATGTTGGATGAATAGTCTTTTCTAACAATTGGCGTTCCAGTTCATTCCTACTCCAGTTCAGTAGGTTTAAGGTCAGGACTCTTGAGTTCCTCCACTCTTTTCGGAAGACTTTCCACAAGATTTTGGAGTGTTTGTGGGAATTTGTACCTATTTGTGAGGTCAGGTACTGATGCTGGAGGCCTGGCTCACAGTTGATGCTCCAAAGGTATTCAGTAGGGTTGAGGGCAGGGCTCTGTGCAGGACACTCACGTTCATTCACACCAAACTGGTCACACCATGTCTTTATGGAGCTGGCTTTGTACACAGGGGCACAGTCATGCTGGAAAAAAAAAAACTTTCCATGAGTGGTGCCATGAGGCTGGAAGTGAAGGGGAAGGCTAGAACCATGTCATCCAAAAAAGCATTTCTGAGGTCAGGTACTGATGTTGGGTGAGAAGGCTCACAGTTGACATTCCAATTCATCCTAAAGGTGTTCAGTAGGGTTGAGGTCAGGGCTCTGTGCAGGACACTCCAGTTCCTGCACACCAAACTGGTGAAACCATGTCTTTATGGAGCTGGTTTTGTACACAGGGGCACAGTCATGGTGGAACCGAAAATAACCTTTTCCAAGCTGTTACCACAAGGTTGGAGAAGCACAATTGTCCAAAACAGGGGTAGACAATCTAAATTGTTAAACTGGTTGTAATCCGTTCCATATGCCCAGTGAAGTGACTGGCCTCAGGTGATACACAGGGATGAAACAAATCCTCTTACATAAATTGTGCATGTTTATCTGCAGTTTTCTTTTGTCTATATCCATTCAAAGTGAACACAGGATCTCTCAGCTCTGAAAAGCAGGGGGTGGGGAGCTGAAGTTGCACTCTGTGGAGCTTAGTGAGAGCTAATTGGAGGGAAGGGGCACACCTCCATCACACAGCACACAGGAATAGAGCTGAGGCTGTCAATCACAGGCTGTGTGCTCCCCTGTCACCATTTTTCTCTTGGTGTCAGGAAAACTTGTCAGAAGTGATTCATGCAGCAGACAAAAATGACACCTAGTGTTCTGGACTGAGACAAGTACACACTATAGAGGGATATGCTGTGTTCATATTTCATGTTTGAGGTTTACAACCACTTTTAGTACCTCCAACAGGTCATGTTTTTGGATTTTTTTTCTTAGATAAAATAGCAGGCATAAATACCATTGATATTGATGGAAAACATGACCTGTTGGGGGTACTTGAGGATTGAGGTTGGAAATGCAGGTTCCAACATAAAACACATCACACCATGTCTTTGTGGAACTGGCTGTGTACGGGGGGGGGGGGCACAGTCATGGAAGAGCACAACTGTCTACAAGGTCTTTGTATGATGGAGTGTTACCAGGACCCTTCACTGGAGACACCTGAACCCATCATTTGGAGGGCATTACACACACCTTTCCCCATACACTATTTGTAGACAGATGGACTCAGAATTATAATCAAGCATCGTCTGAAGAAAATACAATTTTCTTTTTTTTCTTCTTCTTCCATTATTTGTACTTTATTGAAGGAAAGTCATCATGTCTCTACATTAATGATTACTGCACGTTAAATGCAGATTTGTTATCCGTCGCTGTTCCTGCGCACTTCTCCAAGGACAAGAAAGAAAGACAAATCAGTGCTGATCATTTCATATCATATTCAATGCAGGTGCAAGAAATATAGACCGTATATATGTAGAGAGGGAGAGAGAGAGAGACATACCCAACCAACTTCTTTAATACAATAGCTGATGACAGTCATTATTCATTTTTCGTGTATTATGGGATGTCATGTGTCCTGTATATCTGACATATGCAATGCTTTCTGTTTATCATTTTCATATGGTAGCTTGTTTTCGCCCTCTACAGGCCAAGACAGTCATCACCACCACCATGAACCTCCAACATTTCTAACCAGTCCAACTGTCACAGTCCTTTGTTCTGCGTTTCTTTGTAAGTGTTCTCCATCGTTCATCTCTCTTTTTTTGTGATGGTATTTGCTTATTGGTTGGTGGTTAAAGTTGGTAATCCAGTACATATGTACTTTTTTTTTTCTTCTTTCTCTCATCTATCTATCTATCTATCTATCTTCTATCTATCTATCTATCTATCTATCTATCTATCTATCTATCTATCTATCTATAAGTTTGTCTGTCTGGCTATGACTTCCTTTCCTTTTCTTTCCCTTTCACGTTCCCCTTCCCTTATTCTTCCTTTTTTTTTCTCTTTCTCTTTCTTTCCTTCCTTCTCGTTCCTTTCTTCCTTTCCTTTTCCTTAACTTTCCTTTCCTCTTTTTCCTTTCCTTTCCTTTCATCTTTTCCTTTCCTTCCTTTCCTTTTTTTCCTTTCCTCTCTTTCTTTCTTTCCTTTCCTTTCTTCCCCTTCCTTTCTTCTCTTTTTCCTTTCCTTTCCTCTTTCCTTTCCTTTCCTTTCTTTCCTTTCCTTTCCTTTCATTTCCTTTTCTTTCTTATCTTTCCTTTCCTCTTTCCTTTCCTTTCCTCCTTCCTCTTTTTCCTTTTCCTTCCTTTCCTTTCCTTTCCTTTCCTTTCCTTTCCTTTCCTTCCTTTCCTTTCTCCTTTTCCTTTCCTTTCCTTTCCTTTCCTTTCCTTTCCTTCCTTCTCTTTCTTTCTTTCCTTTACTCTTTTCCTTTCCTTTCCTTTCCTTCTCTTTCTTTCCTTTACTCTTTTCCTTCCTTTCCTTTCTTTCTTTCTTTCTCTTTCCTTTCCTTTCTCTTTCCTTTCCTTACTTCTCTTTCTCTTTCTTCCTTTCCTTACCTTTCATTTCCCTTCCTCCTTTTCCTTCCTTTCCTTTCCTTTCCTTTCCTTTCCTTTCCTTTCCTTCCTTTCCTTTCTTCTCTTTTCTTTCTTTACTCTTTTTCCTTTCCTTTCCTTCTCTTTCTTTTCCTTTACTCTTTTCCTTTCCTTTCCTTTCCTTTCCTTTCCTTTCCTTTCCTTTCCTTCCCTTCTCTTTCTTTCTTTCCTTTACTCTTTTTCCTTTCCTTTCCTTTCCTTTCCTTTCCTTTCCTTTCCTTTCCTTTCCTTTCCTTTCCTTCTCTTTCTTTCTTTCCTTTACTCTTTTTCCTTTCCCTTCCTTTCCTTTCCTTTCCTCCTCTTCTCTTTCTTTCCTTTCCTTTCCTTTCCTTTCCTTTCCTTTCCTTTCCTTTCCTTTCCTTTCCTTTCCTTTCCTTTCTTTCTTTCCTTTACTCTTTTTCCTTTCCTTTCCTTTCCTTTCCTTTCCTTTCCTTTCCTTTCCTTTCCTTTCCTTTCCTTTCCTTTCTCTTTCCTTTCCTTCCTTCTCTTTCTCTTTCTTTTCTTCTCTTTCCTTTCCTTCCTTCTCTTTCTCTTTCTTTCCTTCTCTTTCCTTTCCATCCTTCCTTCTCTTTCTCTTTCTTTCCTTTCCTTTCCTTTCCTCTTTTTCCTATCCTTTCCTTTCCTCTTTTTCCTTTCATTTTCCTTTCCTTTCCTTTCCTTTCCTTTCCTTTCCTTTCCTTTCCTTTCCTTTCCTTCCTTCTCTTTCTTTCTTTCCTTTACTCTTTTTCCTTTTCCTTTCCTTTGCTTCCCTTTCCTTTCCTTTCCTTTCCTTTCCTTTCTTTCCTTTCCTTTCCTTTCCTTTCTCTTTCCTTTCCTTTCTCTTTCTCTTTCTCTTTCCTTCCTTCTCTTTCTCTTTCTTTCCTTTCCTTTCCTTTCTCTCTTTTTCCTATCCTTACCTTTCCTTTCCTCTTTTTCCTTTCATTTTCCTTTCCTTTCCTTTCCTTTCCTTTCCTTTCCTTTCCTTTCCTTTCCTTTCCTTTCCTTTCCTTTCTCTTTCCATCCCTTCCTTCTCTTTCTCTTTCTTCCTTTTCTTTCTTTTCCTCTTTTTTTCTTTCTTCTCTTTCTCTTCTTCCTTTTCCTTTACTTTCCTTCCTTTTCTTTCTCTTTCTCTTTCTTTTTCCTTCCCTTCACTTCTCTGTCTATCTTCCTCTCTTTCTATCTATCAGTCCATGTGTCTGGCTATGTATGTACTGGAAGAACACTTTAACTGTATCCATTGTGTTATTTTTTAATTGCTTTACATCTTTATGTTTCAGTCCATGATTTTATTTTTTTATTGTCAATGTATTTTACACCGATCATTCACTGGAAGGTTTATTTTCTGGGCTTCTGTTACCTGTCTATGTATTTCAGAGGGAAGTTATGTTGTATTTTCCACTACTCGATTTTTTATTGTATGTATGGAAACAATGATGGGATTTTCCTATTGTTATATTTGCTCTGTGGTATTTTTTTATGATTATGTTTTATGTAGATTTGAATTTTCTCACTCTAGAATGTATTTCAGTTTATTTTAAACCTTTGCTGTCAGCAATGACCTGAAATTCTTCTCCCTGGTCCTTCCTTCCTCTGTACATCGCCCTTCACTGCTAGTCAGGAGCATCATATTATTATTATTATTATTATACACGATTTATATAGCACCAACAGTTTACGCAGCGCTTTACAATCTATAAGAGGGACAGCACAATTACTATACTGTTCAATACAGAAGGGACAGGAGGGCCCGGCTCGTAGAGCTTACATTCTAAAGGGAGGGGGTGGTGGTACAAAAGGTAATAGATGAGGGGAATGATTTGATGGGGGTGGCTCGGGGACAGTAGTTAGGTGGGTGTGGGATAGGCTTCCGTGAATAAATGAGTTTTCAGGGATTTCCTAAAGGTGGACAGGTTAGGGGCTGATTGGATATACCGGGGCAGGGAGTTCCAGAGGATGGGAGAGGCTCTGGAGAAGTCCTGAAGGCGAGCATGGGAAGAGGTAACAAGGGAGCTAGAGAGCAGGAGGTCCTGGGAGGGGCGGAGAGGACAATTTGGGCGATATCTGCAGATGAGGTTGGTGATGTAGATGGGGGCGATGTTGTGGATGGCCTTGTATGTTGTGGTTAGCATTTTGAATTATAGAAATATAGAAAAGAATCCTGTCATATGGCATAAATACAGTCAATTAAATAAAGAGACATCACATATCACAGCCTGCATTTATTCTGTAGCATTAAATGGTGCTTCTATACATCCGTGTTAATCAGTGTCATATCAGAGCCCCTTGGGGGGCAGAAAGATGCTTCATCCCATATGGCTACAAACTGGAGTATGTAGTGGAGGAGAGGCGGCAACATTTGGACACATTTCACAATTCACTTCTCCTGAAAACACAGCCATGAGCTATAATGACATGCAAATAAATCACATTAGTTCTTATATAATAATACATTGTAATAAATATGAATACTGTAGATAACAATACATAGTGATACATAGTAATACATAACAATACATAGTAATACATTACAATACATAGTGATACATTACAATACATAGTCATACATAACAATACATAGTAATACATAGTAATACATTACAATACATAGTAATACATAACAATACATAATGATACATAGTAATACATAACAATACATAGTAATACATTACAATACATAGTAATACATTACAATACATAGTGATACATAGTAATACACAGTGATAAATAACAATACATAATAATACATAATGGTAAATAACAATACATAGTAATACATAGTGATAAATAACAATACATAATAATACATAGTGATGCATAGTAGTACATAACAATACATAGTAATACATTACAATACATAGTAATACATTACAATACATAGTAATACATTACAATACATAGTGATACATAGTAATACACAGTGATAAATAACAATACATAATAATACATAATGGTAAATAACAATACATAGTAATACATAGTGATAAATAACAATACATAATAATACATAGTGATGCATAGTAGTACATAACAATACATAGTGATACATAATAATATATATTGATACATAGAAATACATAACAATATATAGTAATACATAATAATAAATAGTGATACATAACAATAGACAATAATATATAGTGATACATAAAAATACATAGTAATAGATAATAATACATAACAATACATAGTAATAGATAATAATACATAACAATACATAGTAATAGATAATAATACATAACAATACATAGTAATAGATAATAATAATACATAATAATACATAGTGATACATAATAATACATAACAATACATAGTGATACATAATAATACATAGTAATACATAGTAATACGTAATAATACTAAGTGATGCATAGTACATGGAAAGGCAAACAGAGCTTTTATTCCTCAGACTTCTTTACATTATTACTTACTGAGAATAAAGTTATATTAAAACCAAAAACAAAAATGCTATATATTGCAGCTTACCAATTCTTAGATGTGATGGCTGCATTAGTTGTCTTATTTATTTTGTTTTCTTTATTTTAGCTTAGCGGTCCTGTTAGTAAATCTGTTATATTTCAGCTTCTTTTACCAGACCAAGCTGTCCAGACAAAGCAGCAGTTGAAGGGTTGAGACAAACCATTTGCCAATGACAGGGGTGCTTACAATGATCAGCTTTTATTTATTTATGTAAAACCCTTATTACAAAAGAAAAAAAAAAAAAAGATAACTGTTTGCTGGAACCGGTTACAATGTATTGGCTGGAGTTTGGCTTCAGTTTGCTAGTGTATCTAAATCTGCTAGCCCATGATCTAACACTCCCCTCCCCCCAGACTGACGATGCTGCGGTCCAAAGGTGCCCCTGTGCTCCTTCATCCAGAATGGGGGGGGGGGGGTCTAATACAGGAGATGTGTAACTGGCTGGATTGGTGAAAACAGAGGAGAATAAAGCTTAAAAAAGAAAACGAATGCAGCCACCACATCTACTGATTGCTAAGCTGACATATGTGACATTTTTGTTTTGGGGTTTAAAACTATTTTAATGTGTGTATGTACTGTATCACAAAAAAAGGGGGGTAACACTCCCTAGTTGGGCCCAAAAGGGGGGGGGGAGAGAGATATGCAGATGGCTGGAACCGCAATATATATAATCATTTCTTTTTTGTTATCACACAAAATGATAAAACTCATCCTTACAGATCATATTAGTAAAGAAAGAATACGTGGATTAGATCTCACCCACCCTATTGAGGCCAAGTCATTCCATTTTAGTCTCATCTGACCAGAAGACCTTATTCCATGTGGCCTCAGAATCTTCGCGGTACGTTTTGGCAGAGCTCAGTGGTGGCTCCATGTGGCCTCAGAATCTTCGGGGTTCGTTTTTTGGCAGAGCTCAGTGGTGGCTCCATGTGGCCTCAGAATCTTCGCGGTGCGTTTTGGCAGAGCTCAGTAGTGGCTCCATGTGGCCTCAGAATCTTCGTGGTACGTTTTGGCAGAGCTCAGTGGTGGCTCCATGTGGCCTCAGAATTTACGCGGTGCGTTTTGGCAGAGCTCAGTGGTGGCTCCATGTGGCCTCAGAATCTTCGGGGTTCGTTTTTTGGCAGAGCTCAGTGGTGGCTCCATGTGGCCTCAGAATCTTCGCGGTGCATTTTGGCAGAGCTCAGTGGTGGCTCCATGTGGCCTCAGAATCTTCGTGGTACGTTTTGGCAGAGCTCAGTGGTGGCTCCATGTGGCCTCAGAATTTACGCGGTGCGTTTTGGCAGAGCTCAGTGGTGGCTCCATGTGGCCTCAGAATCTTCGGGGTTCGTTTTTTGGCAGAGCTCAGTGGTGGCTCCATGTGGCCTCAGAATCTTCGCGGTGCGTTTTGGCAGAGCTCAGTGGTGGCTCCATGCGGCCTCAGAATCTTCGCAGTGCGTTTTGGCAGAGCTCAGTGGTGGCTCCATGTGGCCTCAGAATCTTCGCGGTGCGTTTTGGCAGAGCTCAGTGGTGGCTCCATGTGGCCTCAGAATTTACGCGGTGCGTTTTGGCAGAGCTCAGTGGTGGCTCCATGTGGCCTCAGAATCTTCGGGGTTTGTTTTTTGGCAGAGCTCAGTGGTGGCTCCATGTGGCCTTTCTTGAGTGGCTTTTTTCTTGCACCCCTCCCCCCATACAAGCCCCATTGGTGGAGATTGGGTGATCTTGGTGTCCCATGCACACAATGACCACTCTTTGTCAGAGTCGCTGTTGGCCTCTTGGTCGCCTCTCTGACCAGTTTCCTCCAGTTTGGAGTAACGTTCTGATCCAGGGAGGGTCTGGGTTCTACCAAATACCTTCCCCTTCTAAACCACTGGCCGACCAGCCGCCACAGTTATACTGCAGCAGGTTGGCTCGACTGGGCAAATTGCCGTAGCTTTACGTCGCTTCTCGAAGACGTGACAGCAGGCGCACGATCGCTGATGTAGGCGCATGTCCCCGGAGCCGATGCACGTCCCCGGTGGGTGCGATAGCCACTGGGCTCCCGCGATCGCTCATGACAGAGCGAGAACCGGGATCTGTGTGTGTAAACATCCCTGTTCTCTCAGGGGAGAGGAGACAGACCTTGTGTTCATACTAAGTACGAACACCGATCTCTCTCCTCCCCTAGTCAGTCCCATCCCCCCTACAGTTAGAACACACCCAGGGAACACTTAACCCCTTGATCGCCCCCTAGTGTTAACCCCTTCCCTGCCAGTGACATTTATGCAGTAATCAGTGGCTATTTTTAGTTCTGATCACTGTATTATATGTCAATGGTCCCAAAATAGTGTCAAAAGTGTCTGATCTGTCCGTCGCAATGTCGCAGTCCCGATAAAAATCGCAGATCGCCGCCATTATTAGTAAAAAAATAAATAAAAAAATGTAAAATGACAAAACTACCCCCTATTTTGTAGACACTATAACTTTTGTGCAAACCAATCAATAAACGCCTATTGCAATTTTTTTTTTTTAACAAAAATATGTAGAAGAATACGTATCGGCCTAAACTGAGGAAAAAAATTTTATTTTTTTTTTAATTTGAGATATTTATTATAGCAAAAACTACAAAATATTGTGTTTTTTTTTTTTTCAAAATTGTCGCTCTTTTTTTGTTTATAGCTCAAAAAATAAAAACCTGCAGAGGTGATCAAATACCACCAAAAGAAAGCTCCATTTGTGGGGAAAAAAGGACGTCAAATTTGTTTGGGAACCACGTCGCACGACCGCGCAATTGTCAGTTAAAGCGACGCAGTGCCGAATCGCAAAAAAATTGCTGTGGTCAGGAAGGGGGCAAATCCTTTCCGGGGCTGAAGTGGTTAATAATAGACGTCACTCTGCTTCTAGGCATTGATGAAGCCTTTGTATCCATCTCCTGGCTTGTGCCTGTCCACAACTTTATCCCGGAGATCCTGGTGACAGCGCCACCCATAGGTGATTGCTTGCTTCAGTTGCACGACCAGGGACTGAAATGCTCCAGGAAAGCACCTTTCATGCCGAGCTAATCAAAATAACCACAGCATGATCACAGGTGAAAGTCAAATGGCTTTGTGTGCCATCGAGGAGGTGATTAGCTACACCTGATTGAGTTTTTCTGTACTTGCTGAAAATGTTAATAAAACGAATCTAAGAGCTGGAAAGCGGCAAAAGATGACATTTTGGATTTAGGTTTAGATACAACGTAACAGACTCAAAGGGTCCAATAAGAGACATCTATTGTTGGGTTGACATTGTAACAATAATGTAGCTGAGTGTGTTGTTGTCTTATCAATAATTACTTCGTACATGGCTCTTGGTCGCCGTGGCGGCATGGCGGCCATTGTCCGGATGCGGCGGCACGCCGGCTGAAAAAGGAAATCTGTGACATTTAGTCGATTGTGCAGAATCCCGATCTTCGGAGGTTTTAGAGGTTCTTTTATAGAACATGCTGTTAGCATGAAAGTGACTTTTTAAAGGTCAGCGTCTCCCATGTCAGAAGACATTTCTCATGCTTTGCTTGGCTCAGTCAGTTTTTTTTTTTTGGGAGCTGATATATAGAATCCCAAATCCCATCTCTATACCATCTCTCCTATTCTACAACTGTATACCAGAGATGAAGTGTAATCTGCTTACAGGGCCTTGAAAAAGTATTCATACCCCCTGACATTTCCCACATTTTGACATGTTACAGCCAAAAATGTAATTTTATTGGGATTTTATGTGATAGACCAACACAAAGTGGCTCATAATTGTGAAGTGGAAGGAAAATGATAAATGATACAAATAAATATGTGAAAAGTGTGGGGGGGGGATTTGTATTCAGCCCCCTTTACTCTGATACCCCTAACTAAAATCTAGAGGAACCAATTGCCTTCAGAAGTCACCTAATTAGTAAATAGAGTCCACCTGTGTGTCATTTATTCTCAGTATAAATACCGCTGTTCTGTGAAGCCCTCAGAGGTTTGTTAGAGAACCTTAGTGAACAAACAGCATCATGAAGGCCAAGGAACACACCAGACAGGTCAGGGATAAAGTTGTGGAGAAGTATAAAGCAGGGTTAGGTTATAAAAAAATCTCCCAAGCTTTGAACATCTCACGGAGCTCTGGTCAATCCATCATCGGAAAATGGAAAGAGTATGGCACAGCTGCAAACCTACCAAGACATGGCCGTCCACCTAAACTGACCGGCCGGGCAAGGAGAGCATTCATCAGAGAAGAGCCAAGAGGTCCATGGTAACTCTGGAGGAGCTGCAGAGATCCACAGCTCAGGTGGGAGAATCTGTCCACAGGACAACTATTAGTCGTGTTCTCCACAAATCTGCCCTTTATGGAAGAGTGACAAGAAGAAAGACATTGGTGAAAGAAAGTCATAAGAAGTCCTGTTTGTAGTTTGTGAGAAGCCATGTGGAGGACACAGCAAACATGTGGAAGAAGGTGATCTGGTCAGAGGAGACCAAAATTCAACTTTATGGCCTAAAAGTAAAACGCTATGTGTGGGGGAAAACTAACACTGTACATCACCCTGAACACACCATCCCCACCGTGAAACATGGTGGTGGCAGCATCATGTGGTGGGGATGGTTTTCTTCAGCAGGGACAGGGAAGCTGGTCAGAGTTGATGGGAAGATGGATGGAGACAAATACAGGACAATCTTAGAAGAAAACCTGTTAGAGTCTACAAAAGACTTGAGACTGGGGCGGAGGTTCACCTTCCAGCAGGACAACGACCCGAAACATCCAGCCAGAGCTACAATGGAATGGTTTAGATCAAAGCATATTCATGTGTTAGAATGGCCCAGTCACAGTCCAGACCTAAATCACATTGAGAATCTGTGGCAAGACTTGAAAATTGCTGTTCACAGACGCTCTCCATCCAATCTGACAGAGCTTGAGATATTTTACAAAGAAGAATGGGCAGAAATGTCCTCTCTAGATGTGCAAAGCTGGTAGAGACATCCCCAAAAAGACTTGTAGAGAAAGGGGGTTCTACAAAGTATTGACTCCGGGGGGCGCCATACAAATGCCCCCACACACTTTTCACATATTTATTTGTATCATTTATCATTTTCCTTCCACTTCACAATTATGTGACACTTTGTGTTGGTCTATCACATAAAATCCCAATAAAAGACATTTACGTTTTTGGTTGTAACATGACAACATGTGGGGAATTTCAAGGGGTATGAATACTTTTTCAAGGCACTGTATATTTTTATATCTATGTAGGCCATTGGTATCAGTGGTCCCACAATCAACCTTTTATACTGATGTTTGGTTGTGTGTCCTGCTGGGTCTGCGATCCCTGGACAGTGTTTTTGATATCGCTGATCTGTCTGCATTTGCTTGCCTCCGTTGGCTGCGGTGTTTCATGTGGGTCTCCTACCCCTCTCCCTGCCCGTGGTTGTCAGGGAGGGGGCGGATGCATGGTCCTTCCCTCTCTGCGTCACGTCACATCCGCCGGTCGCAGGGCGTCCTTGCGGCGCTATGTTTCCGGCGGTGTGTCGCTGTTCGGTGGACACACTGGGGAGATGGACTGGCGCTAATCGCCCGACGGCTGAGCCGCCCAGGTGAAAGTGCTCCACTCCCAGGTGTTGTCTGCTGACTTGATGTGGGGGGCTGGGCCATGATGGAACACCTATATAGGCATCTCCAAGGCTGGCCTCCACACACTGCACTTTCCTTCCTGTTCAGCATCACACTCACATGCATGGAGTTGTCCACTCTGTGCACCCCAGGTAATATTCCTTCCTTCCTTTTTTTTCTAATTTTCCTTTTTATTTTTGCTTTTTCTCCACCCCTTCCTATCCCACTCTCTCTCCCTATTTCAACCTTTGTCCCCACATCACTCTTTTTTAAATTTTTTTCACACACCTACACACATCACTATGATTTGTTTCATCTAGATTTCCCACACGGAGGTCCGCAGCCCACACTCATTGCACCCACCAGCAATGGTTTTGCCTACAGCTGTTGTTCCCGTTCCCGCAGACCACCCCGGCGTCGGGCGGCTTTGCATTGCAGCTCTCTGCCATTCTGGATACTGTTTCACTGGATGGCTGATGCAGACGTGAGTTTGGACGCACAACCTTTAATTCATTTTATACAAGTAAAATATTTGTATACAAAACCTTTTTTCATTTCCTGTTTACTTACTGAAAATATATATATATTTTTTTTTTATAAAAATATATTTTTTAGAATTATTCCATGACGTATGCTCCTGATGAGCGGTTGCTATACCGCGAAACGCGTAGAGCTTTGATTATTACCAATCTTCACATATAATGGAATACCAAGATTTCAATGATTCCATTTACCTCCATAAGTATCTGTCATGGCATTAAATCCTTTTTATTATCTGCTTAATTTGTCCTAATTTTCATGGCTCTCTTTGGGTCTAATCACAGTAATAATTGTACACATGTATGTTTGATTGTTATCTTTGCTCTTTGTGTGACAATGGATCATGGCTTATTGTGCAACTTATGTGTATCTTATGTATAATCAATCCATGGTTTATTATATAGAGGCTTGATGCCCACAGCATTTTAGAGGTTGGATGCCCGAAATGTTTTTTACACACCATGGATTATACCAAATAAATGAATTTTGGTCACTTGACCTGCGTTGTGCTGCTGTGTGCTTCATTTAAAGTCCCACTTCTTCTCCTTTTTTTTTTTTTTTTTTTTTATAACCACTGTATATTTTGTTTCACCAGGTCCCCCCCCCCCCTCAATTTTAAATACAACTTTCCCCTTTTCATCACATACTTTATTTTGGACCCAGTGATGACATCACTGGATCTCTGTGCTTCTCTATGCAATGCATGCAGATTATGGCTGATGGGAGGGGCTAGCAGGGTTCTAAGCTTCCTGAAAACATCACAGCACCCTGTCTCAGTACTCCTCTCAAGACTCATTAGTCCTGATATAAGCAGTGGGATGGATCTTTGGTGGAGTTGGGCAAATATCAAAATGCCTTGATGGGTGGGTGACTATCTGGGGGAGTGAGCGTAGATTAGGTAGGTAGATTGGTAGATTGTATTTGCATGCAGACTGGCCTAGATAATGACCACATGTAATGCTGAGCCTCCATGATCAAAAGAACTGAAATCCAAAGAATGATAGGGGGGAGCCAGGGACAGTCAGACAGGGGAAGAAAGAGCTAGATGATGCTGGACATTCTCCAGCCAGTAAATGATGAAGCGATGTTGGACTCACGATGGGCACTAAGAAAGATCTGGCTCACTATTAGCATTCCAAAGGTGTTCAGTAGGGTTGAGGTCAGGGCTCTGTGCAGGAGACTCAAGTTCCTCCACCCCAAACTGGCCAAACCATGTCTTTATGAAGCTGGTCCAAACTGGTCAAACCATGGGGACATTTACTAAAGGCAGATAGTCTGTGCACTGCAAGTGCTGTCAATCTGAGGGATACATGCAAGGAAAATAAAAAAATAAAAAAAACACATTTTTGCTTGCACATGATTGGATGATAGAAATTAGCAGAGCGTCCCTTCATTTCAGCGCTTCCCTCAGATCTAGAGCAACTACACTTGCAGTGCACTTCTAGTGCACAGTATATTTGCCTTTAGAAAATCAACCTCCATGCCCTTATGGAGCTGGTCCAAATGAGTCAAACCATGTCTTTATGGAGATGGTCCAAACTAGTCAAACCATGTCTTTATGGAGATGGTCCAAACTGGTCAAACCATGTCTTTATAGAGGTGGCCCAAACTGGTCAAACCATGTCTTTATGGAGCTGGTCCAAACTGGTCAAACCATGTCTTTATAGAGGTGGCCCAAACTGGTCAAACCATGTCTTTATAGAGGTGGCCCAAACTGGTCAAACCATGTCTTTATGGAGGTGGTCCAAACTGGTGACCCATGTCTTTATGGAGGTGGTCCAAACTGGTCAAACCATGTCTTTATGGAGGTGGTCCAAACTGGTGACCCATGTCTTTATGGAGGTGGTCCAAACTGGTGACCCATGTCTTTATGGAGGTGGTACAAACTGGTCAAACCAGGTCTTTATGGAGGTGGTACAAGCTGGTCAAGCTATGTCTTTATAGAGGTGGCCCAAACTAGTCAAACCATGTCTTTATGGAGGTGGTACAAACTCGTCAAACCATGTCTTTATGTAGGTGGTACAAGCTGGTAAACCATGTCTTAATGGAGGTGGTATAAAGTGGTGGAACCATGTCTTTATGGAGGTGGTATAAAGTGGTGGAACCATGTCTTTATGGAGGTGGTATAAAGTGGTGGAACCATATCTTTACAAAGCTGGTCCAAACTGTTTAAACCATGCCTTTGTGGAGGTGGTACAAGCTGGTGAACCATGTCTTTATGGAGGTGGTACAAACTGGTCAAATCATGTCTTTATGGAGGTGGTACAAGTTGGTAAACCATGTCTTAATGGAGGTGGTATAAAGTGGTGGAACCATATCTTTACAAAGCTGGTCCAAACTGGTTGAACCATGTCTTTTGTGGAGGTGCCTTTGTACACGGGGGGGGGGGGGCAGTCATGCTGAAGCAGAAAAGGGTCTTCACCAAACTGTTCTCACAAGGTTGGAAGGACACAATTGTCAAGATGCCTTCATATACAGTAGAGTGTGGGGGTATCCACATATTTTCGGTCATATAATGCAGATTGAGGGTATATGTGAAGACCATCGTATAGTAACTCAAGGTTAATAACTCCATAACACAACTGATCCATTTGAGGTTCACCTTAAATATATAAGATACATTCACATGACAGATTTGTAACAGGTGGGATGCATGGAAGGAAATAAAAAATTGCAATGTATCGCTATAAAATTGGAGCTTGAAACGTTTAATGATTACTGAAGCAAGATAATTGTTAGTAGACAGTAAAAGACAGTGACTCAGAGAGGAAACAGAGCAGAGATAATGGGAATCAGCAACCTTATTGAGTCTTAACAATCAAAAACTGCAGTTCTGTCTGCGACTTCAGTGAGTCACCAGCAGTACTGCATGAGTGTGCTGTCAGTAACTATTACCCTGAACACTGATTCATGCGATCCAAGGAAGCCCGACTCCGATATTTAGGGCAAAGTACTGTATTCTCCGCTACTTCACAGTGAAATACATTTCCAGTTTCCAACACAACCTTGGCTCATGTGTTCTACGGGGGGAGTCATCGCAGGTGGAATTCACCCAGCTGGACTGCAGGGCATATTATATGAATGGAGGAGGAGGAGTCTGTAGATTAAATTACAATTTTGAATCCTGCGGACCACTAGCATGAATTATACATGGCCCCCCACCGCCCTCCCCCGGCGCACTCTGCATCACACTGCTGCCTTACACAGACTCATTATTGGATCTCACCTCCTTATCCAGCCATGTGCTCGAGCCCCACGCTCCCTCCCACAGTCTGTAATCAGTGATGTCATTGTAAGTCTCCTCCTTCTTCACCTCCCGCTCTCTGCACTACTCCCAGCGCCTCCCTCTGAGTTCACAGGAGCCGGAACTACAGAGGAAGCATCCAATACCTCATTGAGGACAACACTGGAAACAACATTGGGTGGTATACATCCGCCACAGTGTTGAATTGTGGCAGAACCTCTGGGGACCACCAACATTTTCCACAGACCACTGGTTGGTGACTGTTGGTCTAGATTGGAATATATGTTTTTTTTTATTTATTTATTTTTTTATTGGTTTTAGTAACATTTTAAATCTGAAGTGTAATTAAAACATTTGTTTTTCTACAGCTTTAGTTCCATTACTTACCTGTAATGAAGGATGTCCCATGATGTGCAGGCTGCTGGATTCTGTAGAAATCTTCACTACAGGGCTGCCCTGTCCTCTTCCTGTTGCTGAGCTTCCAGTGCTGTGGGCTGCCCCGTCCTCTTCCTGTTGCTGAGCTTCCAGTGCTGTGGGCTGCCCCGTCCTCTTCCTGTTGCTGAGCTCCCAGTGCTGTGGGCTGCCCCGTCCTCTTCCTGTTTCTGAGCTCCCAGCGCTGTGGGCTGCCCCGTCCTCTTCCTGTTGCTGAGCTTCCAGTGCTGTGGGCTGCCCCGTCCTCTTCCTGTTGCTGAGCTTCCAGTGCTGTGGGCTGCCCCGTCCTCTTCCTGTTGCTGAGCTTCCAGTGCTGTGGGCTGCCCCATCCTCTTCCTGTTTCTGAGCTCCCAGCGCTGTGGGCTGCCCCGTCCTCTTCCTGTTGCTGAGCTTCCAGTGCTGTGGGCTGCCCCGTCCTCTTCCTGTTGCTGAGCTCCCAGTGCTGTGGGCTGCCCCGTCCTCTTCCTGTTTCTGAGCTCCCAGCGCTGTGGGCTGCCCCGTCCTCTTCCTGTTGCTGAGCTTCCAGTGCTGTGGGCTGCCCCGTCCTCTTCCTGTTGCTGAGCTTCCAGTGCTGTGGGCTGCCCCGTCCTCTTCCTGTTGCTGAGCTTCCAGTGCTGTGGGCTGCCCCATCCTCTTCCTGTTTCTGAGCTCCCAGTGCTGTGGGCTGCCCCGTCCTCTTCCTGTTGCTGAGCTTCCAGTGCTGTGGGCTGCCCCGTCCTCTTCCTGTTGCTGAGCTTCCAGTGCTGTGGGCTGCCCCATCCTCTTCCTGTTTCTGAGCTCCCAGTGCTGTGGGCTGCCCCGTCCTCTTCCTGTTGCTGAGCTTCCAGTGCTGTGGGCTGCCCCGTCCTCTTCCTGTTGCTGAGCTTCCAGTGCTGTGGGCTGCCCCATCCTCTTCCTGTTTCTGAGCTCCCAGTGCTGTGGGCTGCCCCGTCCTCTTCCTGTTGCTGAGCTTCCAGTGCTGTGGGCTGCCCCGTCCTCTTCCTGTTTCTGAGCTCCCAGTGCTGTGGGCTGCCCCGTCCTCTTCCTGTTGCTGAGCTTCCAGTGCTGTGGGCTGCCCCGTCCTCTTCCTGTTGCTGAGCTCCCAGTGCTGTGGGCTGCCCCGTCCTCTTCCTGTTTCTGAGCTCCCAGCGCTGTGGGCTGCCCCGTCCTCTTCCTGTTGCTGAGCTTCCAGTGCTGTGGGCTGCCCCGTCCTCTTCCTGTTTCTGAGCTCCCAGTGCTGTGGGCTGCCCCGTCCTCTTCCTGTTGCTGAGCTTCCAGTGCTGTGGGCTGCCCCCTCCTCTTCCTGTTTCTGAGCTCCCAGCGCTGTGGGCTGCCCCGTCCTCTTCCTGTTGCTGAGCTTCCAGTGCTGTGGGCTGCCCCGTCCTCTTCCTGTTGCTGAGCTTCCAGTGCTGTTGGCTGCCCCATCCTCTTCCTGTTGCTGAGCTTCCAGTGCTGTGGGCTGCCCCATCCTCTTCCTGTTTCTGAGCTCCCAGTGCTGTGGGCTGCCCCGTCCTCTTCCTGTTGCTGAGCTTCCAGTGCTGTGGGCTGCCCCATCCTCTTCCTGTTTCTGAGCTCCCAGTGCTGTGGGCTGCCCCGTCCTCTTCCTGTTGCTGAGCTTCCAGTGCTGTGGGCTGCCCCGTCCTCTTCCTGTTTCTGAGCTCCCAGTGCTGTGGGCTGCCCTGTCCTCTTCCTGTTGCTGAGCTTCCAGTGCTGTGGGCTGCCCCGTCCTCTTCCTGTTGCTGAGCTCCCAGTGCTGTGGGCTGCCCCGTCCTCTTCCTGTTTCTGAGCTCCCAGCGCTGTGGGCTGCCCCGTCCTCTTCCTGTTGCTGAGCTTCCAGTGCTGTGGGCTGCCCCGTCCTCTTCCTGTTTCTGAGCTCCCAGTGCTGTGGGCTGCCCCGTCCTCTTCCTGTTGCTGAGCTTCCAGTGCTGTGGGCTGCCCCCTCCTCTTCCTGTTTCTGAGCTCCCAGCGCTGTGAGCTGCCCCGTCCTCTTCCTGTTGCTGAGCTTCCAGTGCTGTGGGCTGCCCCGTCCTCTTCCTGTTGCTGAGCTTCCAGTGCTGTTGGCTGCCCCATCCTCTTCCTGTTGCTGAGCTTCCAGTGCTGTGGGCTGCCCCATCCTCTTCCTGTTTCTGAGCTCCCAGTGCTGTGGGCTGCCCCGTCCTCTTCCTGTTGCTGAGCTTCCAGTGCTGTTGGCTGCCCCGTCCTCTTCCTGTTGCTGAGCTTCCAGTGCTGTGGGCTGCCCCATCCTCTTCCTGTTGCTGAGCTTCCAGTGCTGTGGGCTGCCCCCTCCTCTTCCTGTTTCTGAGCTCCCAGCGCTGTGGGCTGCCCCCTCCTCTTCCTGTTTCTGAGCTCCCAGTGCTGTGGGCTGCCCTGTCCTCTTCCTGTTGCTGAGCTTCCAGTGCTGTGGGCTGCCCCCTCCTCTTCCTGTTTCTGAGCTCCCAGCGCTGTGGGCTGCCCCCTCCTCTTCCTGTTTCTGAGCTCCCAGTGCTGTGGGCTGCCCTGTCCTCTTCCTGTTTCTGAGCTCCCAGTGCTGTGGGCTGCCCTGTCCTCTTCCTGTTGCTGAGCTTCCAGTGCTGTGGGCTGCCTCGTCTTCTTCCTGTTGCTGAGCTTCCAGTGCTGTGGGCTGCCCCGTCCTCTTCCTGTTGCTGAGCTTCCAGTGCTGTGGGCTGCCCCCTCCTCTTCCTGTTTCTGAGCTCCCAGCGCTGTGGGCTGCCCCGTCCTCTTCCTGTTTCTGAGCTCCCAGTGCTGTGGGCTGCCCCGTCCTCTTCCTGTTGCTGAGCTTCCAGTGCTGTGGGCTGCCCCGTCTTCTTCCTGTTGCTGAGCTTCCAGTGCTGTGGACTGCTTCGTCCTCTTCCTGCCTGTTTCTGAGCTTCCAGTGCTGTGGACTGCTTCATCCTCTTCCTGCCTGTTTCTGAGCTTCCAGTGCTGTGGGCTGCCCCGTTCTCTTCCTGTTGCTGAGCTTCCAGTGCTGTGGGCTGCCCCGTTCTCTTCCTGTTGCTGAGCTTCCAGTGCTGTGGGCTGCCCGTCCTCTTCCTGTTGCTGAGCTTCCAGTGCTGTGGGGGGTTAACAGCTTTGGGTCTCCAGGATCAGCTGCTCTAAAGATGTTCCAATGAGGACACCCCCCCTGCGTCCACTACAGGACCGCCCACCGCACTTATTCTTCGGCAGGGCGGGCCCAACTGCGCCAAATCACGCACGTCTACATGACTTTGTACTTATGGGTACGGGGTGCGCTGCCCTGGCTGCGCGGTCATACGCCACAGCACAAGTTAATCAGCAGGTCCCGGACAATGATATATGGCCGAAACCTGCCGTTCGGCTGAACAAATGACGGCAAAGAGCTCTGTGTAGGTAAACAACACAGAGCTCTCAACAGACAGCAATGATGTGCCATTTTTTTTTCTCTCCCTGCAAAGCAAGTAGTAATAACCGGCACATTGCACAGTAAAAGCACCACACATTACACATAGTTACTAGTGGCGGCCTGTCCCCTTTGATCCATGCGCCTCGACCCCTAATCTACATGCGGGGGCGCCGGACGCATGGATTTCTATAAGTTTTTTTTTTTTTTTAAGCACATGATTACAGCCTGAGGCATTAATTGTCTTCAAAAAACGGGTGGGCTCGGGGTGCAGTGCTTGTGTGACAATAGAGAATGAATACTCTCTATTGTCTTCCTGATTCTCCTCCCAGCCAATCAGGAAGCGGGTCCTGAGACCCGACTGGCAATGGGAGTGTCTTAGGACTCCCGGCCAATCAGGAATCGGGTCCTGAGACCCGACTGGCAATGGTAATGCCTTAGGACTCCCGGCCAATCAGGAAGCAGGTCCTGATACACGACTGGCAATGGTAATGCCTTAGGACTCCCGGCCAATCAGGAAGCGGGTCCTGAGACCTGACTGGCAATGGGAATGCCTTAGGACTCCCGGCCAATCAGGTCTCATGACCCACTTCCTGTTCAGGCCAGGAGGAGAAGTAACGGACCCGGAGCGGGGAGTGGCAGCACGGATGATCTCCACCCTTCCGTCTGTCTCCCGGGGGGAGGGATTTAGAGTATAGCCGCCTTCCCGTCCATCTCCTGCGGGTGGGGGTTTGTGTCGTTGCTTTGCCCCCCCAAAAGATATTAAGCACCAGCCACCACTGATAGTTAGGCACACGATTAACCCCTTGATCACCCTAGATGTTAACCCCTTCCCAGCCAGTGTCATTAGTACAGTGACAGTGTATATTTTTAGCACTGATCACTGTATTAGTGTCACTGGTGATGTCAGTGTCAGTCAGTCTCCGCCAAGCGTCAGTTAATGTCAGATTGTCCACCGCAGTCCTGCAGTCCCATTATAATCGCTGATCACCGCCATTACTAGTATAAAAAAAAAAAATGTATACAAATTCCAGTATATATCCCATAGTTTGTAGAGGCTATAACATTCACGCAAACCAATCAATATACATTTACTGGGATTTTTTTTAACCAGAGACATGTAGCAAAATACAATTTGGCCTAAATTTAAGAATTTTTTTTTTCTATGGTATCTGTGTTATAACAGAAATAATTTTTTTTTTTTTTTTGGTATTTTTTCATTTTTATCACAAAAAATAAAAACCCCAGTGGTGATCAAATACCACCAAAAGAAAGCTCAATTTGTGTGGAAAAAAAAGACGCTGATATAAATGTTATTTGGGTACAGGGTTGTATGACCGTGTAATTACCAGTTAAAGTAGCGCAGTGCTGAATAGAAAAAAATCATGAAGGGGGGTAAAACCTTCCACAGCTCAAGCGGTTCAATTTGAATCAAAGAGATAAAAAAAAAAAAAAAATGAATAAAAGTTAGAAAACGAACACTTGTGTGGCGAGCCGGGAAACTCTCGTTCTGTGTTTTTACCTTTTGTAATATTTGCAGTCTATTTTTTGTGAATGCCGTTAATCTGTTTTCTAATTATGTTTTCTGATTAAAGTTTTGTCCTGAATTAAAAAAAAAAAGAAAAGAATGCAGCATATAAAAGCGAATCAAATATTCATGAACTCCTCTTTAAATAAGTAATGAAGCAAATAATAATAATATGATCATTTATTTATCTTATTATTATTATCATTTATTTATGAACTATTTCCTGTAGTCTGTCGCTTCCAATCTTGCTGCTGCCAGTAGATTGGTCTTGGGGGTGTGGGTGGGGGGGGGGGGTTTGTAGCGGTTGACGAGCTTTGGGTGGTGAATGTAGTCTGGGCAGCATGTGCCCCCCTTAGTAAAGACACTTTCCTGTTCATAGTACATATACATAAAGGAAGAAGCTGATTGGCTATTGGGGCTAATAGAAAGAACAACACTTATTTATTGAATTTTTTTCTTAGATTTCTGATTATTATTATTGTTGTTATTATTATCAGGGCCGCTGATATGGTGGTATCACCAGTCTTCCTGTACGGGGTCCAGGCCCCATCAGTTCAGCAGGGGGGTTCAAGCAGCAAGAGGAACCGAATCATAGACAAGAGGGGGTGACTAGTGTGGTGGTGGTGGGGGTAGGGGGGCAATTACTGGCACTAAGACTTAGCTCAGAGGGACGGAGCGAAACACGTTGGGAGGGTGGCCTGGTTGGAGGAGGATCTAAACACCTCACTCTAGAGAGCCTGAGCGGTACTACACCGAGTTGTGTTATTAGATAACAACATCTAGATGCTCTCCCTGCAGCAGCTGAAAGCCGCCTTCTCTTTTTTTCCTTCCCGCTGGCTTCCAGCTGCTGCAAGGAGATCCATACAGGGGATCAGTTCCACTAATTGCTCCCCTGCTGAACCGATCACCCCCTCCTGTCCATGATTGGATTCCCCCCTGCCTCAGCTGCCTAGCCCCCTCCTGTATGACACCCCCTGCCCCCCTCACCTTCCTTGTACTGCTGGCTTCATCTCCTGTCCCTCCCACCAACTTTCAGCTGCTGCAGGGGAAAACTACAGCGGACCTGTCCTAGCCCCCCCCCCCACAGCACAGATCACCCCTCTAGTAGATAATCTCCTTCCCCCTACTGCCGGGCCCCTCCAGCAACGCTCGCGGCATCTTCTCTTCTCCCTACCGCCGGATGCTGCAGGGTACAAGGGATCGCTTCAGGATGGAGAGACGATCAGGTAGGCTGCACTGGGCCCCGTGATTTCTAACAGCAGCCCTGATTATTATTATTATTATTTGTGTTGGATTCTGGCTCACCCAAAGTATAGCTAGCACTAGATGTAACTTATAACACAACTCAGTGTGCCTTTTAGGCTCTCTAGAGTAAGGTGTGTGGATCCCCCTCCAACCAGGCCACAATACCTACGCGTTTCGCCCCTCCCTTTGGAGCTTAGTCATGGATGTTGCTATGTCCAAGCATGCTGAGTAATGTCATTGTAACACTTCCAATTATTTTTTTTTTTTTTCACATCAAAAGAAGTTTATTCAGAAAATGTAATATCATTACAAATCAGAAAATTCCACAATTAAACTTGTAGCCAAACATATGTTTCAGTAAATCGACCTGAGTTTACATTTATCTATGGTGAACTTGTGTAGAACACAACATAAAGTAAATTCTGTACTATCGGTTGTGACCATCAATGGAATGCTTTCTCAGTATTAATACACCTTTACTGCCACATCCTATCTTGTCTAAAACCTCTTAATCTAATATTTGTGTTGGTAGGATCAACCCTCTGATTTGTTCGCTATATCAAGGAAAGAGGAAAAAAAACAAAAACAGTAACACAAGAAGGAAAGTTAGAATTTATGACCAGTGTATCTTCTAAAGTGTCAGTATGAGAAGGAGACCATCCACGCCATCCATCTGACCATTCCATCGCAATTCTAATGTTACACCTAAAGCAGAACTAGCTCCGACCCAGTGCCTGAGTCTGAACATTGATAATGTCGGTGAAGGTTTGGGAATATTTAAAAACAATCCATGGGCGCCAGGTTTCAAGAAAGCTTTCAACCTGTTCGTTCGCTTGTGCCAGAGTGTCTTCCATTTCATAGAGTTCTGTGACCCTATGGAGCCAATCCGCCACTCTTGGTACCCGACTTGATTTCCAGTGAATTGGAATGAGGGATTTGGCAGCATTCAACAAATGTTTTGTGAGCGAACGCTTGTATTTCTTTAAAGGCCAGCTTGATATGTGCAGTAGACAACAAGCAGCATCTAGTGTTAGAGAAGTTTCTGTGATTGTTTTTATGAGATCTCATATAATGGGCAATCAAGGGGGCAATGCCACCAAATGTGCAGCAGGGAACCACTATCACCCAGGCATCTCCAGCAACGGTCCGATGTCTGAGGGAACCATTTATTTAATTTTGCTGGGGTTAAGTACCATTGAGTCAGCAATTTGTAGGCTGTCTCTTGTACTTTGGTGCTGATAGAGCACTTATGTGATAAAATGCAAGCGTTCCTCCACTGTTTAGGGGTTATGTTTACCTGTAAAGCATCCGACCACCGCTCTCTGAGTCTGTCATCAAGGGGCGCTTTTGCATTCTGTAGCCACGCATAAATAATTGAGGTAGCTCTACTGACTGGGTCTCCCAAGTGGCACACCGACTCAAAGTCCGTTAGAGGTCTGGAAAAGTCACCCACCTTGTGATTGCTGCTAATATAGCTTCTGACTTGTAAGTAGGTCCAAAAGGGTAAGTTAGTCACGTTGTCATTCTGTTTAAGTGTCTGATAGTCTTTCATTTTGGCCTGTTGGTAACAGTCTCCTTCCAAAAGGGGTCTGTCATTTTGGGAAGACTTGAGGTGAGAGTTACTTACCCCCGGGATAAACTCCAGGTTGTCCCTCAGTGGGGTTAATGGGCCTAATGCAGACGTAATCCCTGTGTCTTTAGGTATAAACTGAATCAGTTTCAAGGTAGCCCCTGTTAAAGGGTGTTGCTTTAGATCGTCAGGGTATGTATGCCAATGTCGCCAAGGAGCAAAAGTGAGTGGTGAGGTATGAAGGTCCATATCTAGTTTCACCCAATCTTTAGTGTCACGATGGCAATGCCAATCTATGACCCTCGTTAAGTGGGAAGCTCTGTAGTAGTCCCTTAAAATGGGTACTCCCAACCCCCCAGACACCTTCACTCCCTGTAAGGTTTCAAATTTGATTCTTGGCTTTTTATGTGCCCAAATGAATTTCAAAAACATAGCTCTCAGAGTCCCGAACATGACGGCCGGCCGGCAATTTAATCAGCAGTGTACGCATTAAATATAAGAGCTTAGGCAGAACTGCCATTTTGATAATGGCAGCTCTTCCGAACCCACGAGAAGGTTCCAGAATGCCATTTGCGTAGGTCGCTGTCAATAGTTTTTAGAAGAGGGGGAAAATTTTGTTCGTAAATTGCCGCTATTTGGGGCGTCAAATTCACTCCCAAATATTTCAGTCTTTTATGATCCCATTTGAAGGGCGAGTTCTCCATCACAGATGTAAGTGAATGGTTGGACAGGGATAAATTCATGGCTTCCGATTTTTAATAATTTATCTTTAAGTTTGATACATAACCGTAATGTTCAAAAGCTTTCATAAGATTGGGGAGAGTGATATGAGGTCTAGAAATAAAAAATAGCAAGTCGTCAGTGTAGGCGGCCACCTTGAACTCCCGTTCCCCCAGCTGAAATCCTCTTACCGAGGAGTTTGCATTGATCTGTCTAATAAATGGTTCCAGGGATAAAATAAATAAGAGGGGGGAAAGAGGGCATCCCTGTCTTGTGCCATTCGCAATATGTACCCGTTCTGACAGAGTGCCGTTTATTTTTAATCTTGCCGTAGGGTTGTGATAAAGTGCAGAAATCCAAGCCAACATCCTATCACCCAATTTAATATGTCTACAAGTAGACAGCATGTAGTCCCATGCCACACGATCGCAGGCCTTCTCCGCGTCCGTGGACAGGAAAAGGCCCTCTGTGTTGTCGGAACCAATTTTGTGGATTAGTAGCAGGGACTTGGTGACATTGTCTTTGGCTTCGCGGTCAGGCATGAATCCGACCTGTTCTGGGCCAATTACTTTTTGCAGGAAGGGTCTCAGTCTGTCGGCAAGTATTCTCGCGAAAATTTTCACGTCCAAGTTCAGCAAGGAAATAGGACGATAGCCGGCACATTCAGAAGGATCCTTGCCCGCTTTCGGTATGACTGTTATGTAAGCTGAAATTAAGTCTGGAGTCGTAGCCCTAGAGTCAGACATGGAGTTCAAGGCCGCCGCCAAGGGATCAGCCAACAGATCTACAAACGTTTTATAATAGATGGCCGTGTACCCGTCAGGTCCAGGACTCTTACAAAGCTTCAGATTTTTAATAGCCAGTCTAATTTCAGTCGTGTCTATTGGGCCCTCGAGGGTGTTGGCTTCTGTGATATCAAGGGATGGGAGGCCACTCTTACTTAGGTAGTCTCGAATGACCTGCGATCTGTCTCCCTTCATTCCCGGCTGTTTGTGCTGTTGTGGTAAATTATAGAGATCCGAGTAGAACGTGTGAAAGTGCTTAGCAATCACCTCTGTGGTGACGTCTAGTGTACCATTTTTTTCGTCTAATGCCTAGAATGTTATTACTGTGAGTGTTTACTCGTAATGCCCTCGCCAGTGTCTTACCAGGTTTGTTACCCTCCTCATAATAGATCTTTTTCTTGAAAAATAAAAAGCGTTTGGCTTTTGCGTCGAAAAGTGTCTGTAGCTGTTTCCTGGCTTCTAGTAACTCCGTAGCGGTATCCACTGCGAGGGATTGTTTGTGTAGGGATTCTAGTTTATGGATGCGATCGATCAGATTTTTGGTCTCCCTTTCCCTATCTTTTTTCCGTCGGGCTCCTATCGAGATCAACTCCCCCCTCAGGGTGCATTTATGGGCCTCCCAAATCATCAATGGATCCATCCCTGGGGTGTTGTTTTGGACAAAGAAATTCGTCAGGGACTCCCTGATTTTGGGTAAGTGAATGGGATCTGAAATTATCGAGGAATTAAGTCTCCATGTCTGGGACTTTGGCGGCAACTTCGTCAAGTCTAAGGTTACTGCTACTGGTGCGTGATCTGAAATGGATTGTGTACCTATGCAAGCTTCTGTAAGAGCGGAGAGATCCTTCTGGGTTATGAAAAGGTAATCTATCCGCGTATATTTCTCGTGGGGTGCTGAGTAAAATGTGTAATCCCGACCGTGTGGATTGAGAAATCTCCATGAGTCTATCAATCCTGAGAGAGTGGAGAAGATTTTTAATGCCTTTCAGGGTTTTGTACCTAATGCTGGTGTTTCCGTTTGAAGTGTCTGTCAAAGGATTCAAGGGGATGTTGAAGTCCCCTCCTAGTATCAAACACCCCGTGGAAAATTCCTGCAGCTTATGGATCATCTGTTTACAAAATACTAAGTGAGCCGAGTTCGGGAAGTATGCATTTGCTATTGTGATGGGTACCCCACCCTGTATCTACCTCAGGGTCTGTCATTTGTTCTGTCAAGTTCAATGGTGAGTTCTTACTAACAAGGATTGAAACCCCTTTAGTTTTAGCATGGTCATTTGTGGCGTGATAAGCCCTCGTGAAGTTTGAGTCGGTGAGCCTAGGCACATGTCCAGTCTTGAAGTGAGTCTCCTGTAGCATTATAAAATGCGGCTTACCTTTTTTAATTTCTCTGAGTAGTGTAGTTCGCTTTTCAGGAGTGTTCAACCCCTGCACGTTGTGCGAGATTACTGTGGGATTGCGTCCTAGTAATGAGTAGGCCATGATGCAGACTCAGGAGCAGTAATCTGAAAAAGAAACACTAATACTCAGTTAGAGTGCTCTTAAAAACGGACAACGTGGATGGTCAACAATCTAAATAAAAAAAAAAAAAAAAAAGAGAAAAGAAGAAATAAAAAGAGAATTAATTTCAACCTCTAGATAGGGCCCTATCTAGAGAACTGTAGTGAGTCTGTAATGCTACGTGCAATGCCAGACCACTTGTGGGGTAGGGGGAGGCGGCCGCCTGGTATGAGAACCAATAAATGCAGTATACTAAGTCTAAAATTTAAACTTAAGGAAAATGTAACTGGCAGAACCGTGCCTCCAATGAACACACAGCCTATAACTGGAAAAAATACTTTTTCTCTTATCTGATATATGATTGATCCACCCTAACGGTCAAGGGATCTTCCCAGCTCTCAAGTAAGAGGGCCAAGAATCCCCAGCCGCTACTGTCCCCTTTGAGATTGGTCATTCCATTTGGTCACCACCTCTAAAGTGTCATGACCACTTGGGTTCCCTCTACACAATGGGTGACAACATTGTTATCATTAAGTCCAATGCTCAATGCAGCGTGGTAAGAGCTGCAGACTGATAGCACGCTTATATCTGCCTGTGCATAACTTGAGTCAGAAGGATAATACACTAATAATAAGTGCATTAAAAAAAAAAAAAGGAAACAAAAAGTGCAAAATAATAAAATAAAATAAGGCAAAAAGGACCCCCTCTGATGGCTGTGCTCGCAGTCAGTCCACAGTGGATGGTTTTGAAATGTTCAGCCGAACTTTAATCCTCTGCGTGATCTTGGTCCCACAAAGGTCTTGGATTCGGTGTGCCTGATTTGGATCCTCCTGATGTGCCATGTCTCATTTTCTTGGAGAACCTTTTTTCCGGTGTGGAGAATGGCGATCTGGATGGGCTCCTGTCATGAGGTGGTAGTGTAAAATCAGCGTACCACTCAGGTAAATCCACTAGGTCTAGGCCAAGTCCTGCGCAGAAATCCAGAAGATCCAATGGGGTGCGTAGTACATGTTGGTGGCCATTTGTCGCTACAATAAGTGCAAAGGGGAAGCGCCAAGTGTACCTGAGTTCCCTTTCTCTGAGTTTGTCCAGTAGGGGACGCAGAGCCCTGCGGTTTTTAAGAGTGATCTGGGACAAGTCTTGCTCTGCACATTATGTCCTCCTTTAATTGAAAGCTCTGAAGACAACAGATTATATCACGCGGCGGCGCAGTGTCAGGGCTTCTAGGCCTAAGAGCTCTGTGTGCCCGGATGAATTCAATCACAGTCTCCTCTTGTCTGTCCAGGAGGCTATTAAAAACTCTCTGGAGTGCTGGGGCTATTTGGTCTGCCTCCACAGTTTCAGGGATCCCCCGCACCCTGATATTATTCCTCCTGCCTCTGTTGTCGAGGTCTTCCAGGTGTCTGTTTATGTCTATGAAGTGCTGTGCGTGCGAAACTGCGATCTTATCCATCCTGTCAAGGGCTTTATCCCTCTGTCTCCCTGCATGCTCCGTCGCTGCTAGTTTCTCAGTAAGGACAACAAGGTTCGTTTTGAGATCGGTAATTGCGTCTGAGAAAGCTGATTTGATGTCCGCAGTGAAACCGGACATATCCGCATAAGTCAGGGGTTTGTTGAGTCTCGATTTCCCCCTACCTGTGTCCTCACTATTTTCTGAATCGCCACTGAGATCCTCCTCGTGGAGCTCTGCCTGTTGCGTCGGCGCTATCTTGGATTCGGCCTTGCTGCTCTCTGCCGCCGACTTTTGTCTTAACAAATCCACAATATTCCTGGCTGCGGATGGCGTCAGCCCTCTGCGGGAACGGGTTTGTGGGGTGCTGTGAAGCTTTCTGGCCTGCATTGAGGGTTCTGTGAAAGGGTGTCAGGCTGTAAGGCTGTGTGTCTGACGGAGCTCCTCTAGTGTGCTGCCATCCAAGCCGCGCGCCAAGCCACGCCCTCCAATTATTTATTACCTCTCACAGAGATTACAGTATCCAACCTGACAATGCCTTCGTCTGCTTTTCTCTCCTGAAGGACAACGCCATATTTGTTCAGGCATCGTCCAGGGTCACCATCTGCTTCCTGGACTGAGATGGCGGCTCGGAGATGATGCAATCATGTAAATCCCGGTGCCTGTGCAGCTCTTGGTTGTGTTCACAAATGTCTGACACAGATTTGCAGCCTGTCACCTTGTGACAAAGTTACAATGTACAGTCTGATCACTGAGGGAGGGGAGACTAATGAAAATGTTTCCTCCTGTCTGCAAACTGAGGGGCCTCTATTACAAAGTTACAATGTACAGTTTGATCACTGAGGGGGAGGAGACTTAGGGAATGGCTGCAGTCTGATCACCAGGGTACCTACAAAGATACAATGTTGCAGGCTAATCACTGGGGGGAGGGTTGAAACAAAAGCGTTCAAAAGCCAAGTGCATTATCAACAGCACTTTTCAAGGATAAACAAGTACATTCTCACAAAGGCAATGGATGTGACAGCGCTGTACGTAAACTCAAGAACCAAGGGTCTTCAACACAACGGAACTCCAAGTGAACATCGTGAACCATCCTACGCGTTTCAGGTTTGCTCGGAAGAATGGGGTATATCCCCAGGCTTAAAAAAGAGGTGGTGCCACCTTGAAATGCGCAGCTCGTTTTACCATACTGATGTACAATAGGACTATGGTAAAACTGACCTGTCACAAACTGACTACACGTTTCAAAGCGACATCACTTCTTTTTCAAGCCTGCCTATCAGCACGTCCCCTCCATATATGCTTATAGGCAGGCTTGAAAAAGAGGTGGTGCTGCCTCAAAACATGTAGCCACACTCTCGGTGACTGTGACAGCTCGTTTTACCATACTGATACAATAGGACTATGGTAAAAACAAGCTGTCACAAATTGACTACGTGTTTCAAAGCAGAACCGCCTCTTAGCCCAAGCCTGCCTGTCAGCATATATAGAGGGAATGTGCTGATAGGCAGGCTCAAAAAAGAGGTGGTGCCACCTTGAAACGTGAAGCCAGTTTGTGGCAGCTCATTTTGCCATATTGATGTATAATAGGACTAAGGTAAAACCGTGCTGTCAAAAACTGACTATGCTTTTTTGAAGCGGAATTTCCTCTTTCTCAAGCCTGCCTATCAGCACATCCTCTCTATATATGCTGATAGGCAGGCTTGAAAAAAAGGTAGTGCCACCTTGTAATGTGCAGCCATGCGCTCGGCATCTAACGTCACTCAGAGGTTTCCCACTCTGTTTGTGACAGCCCGTTTTACCATACTGATATACAGTAGGACTATGGTAAAAACAAGCTGTCACAAACTGACCAGCATATATAAAGGGGATGTGCAAATAGGCAGGTTTTAAAAAGAGGTGGTGCTGTCTTGAAACGTGTAGCCAGTTTGTGGTAGCTCATTTTGTCATACTGATGTACAATAGGACTATGGTAAAACCCAGCTTTCACAAACTAGCTACGTGTTTCAAAGCGGCATCACCTCTTTTTCCAGCCTGCCTATCAGCATGTCCCCTCTATATATGCTGATAGGCAGGCTTAAAAAAGAGGTGGTGCCACCTTGAAACATGTAGCCACGCTCCCGGAGTCTGACATCACTCAGAGCTTTCCCATTCTGTCAGTTTGTGACAGCTCATTTTACCATACTGATGCAGTCACAAACTGACTATAAATTTGCTGATAGGCAGGCTTGAAAAAGAGGTAGTGTCACCTTGCAATGTGCAGCCATGCTCCCGGCATCTGACGTCACTCAGAGGTTTCCCACTGTGTTTGTGACAGCCCATTTTACCATACTGATATACAGTCGGACTATGGTAAAAATAAGCTGTCACAAACTGACTACGTGTTTCGAAGCAGAACCGCCTCTTTTTCAAGCCTACCTATTAGCGTATATATATATAGGCGATGTGCAGATAGGCGTGCTTGATAAAGAGGTGGCTCCTCCTTGAAACACATAGCCAGTTTGTGACAACTCGTTTTACCATACTGATGTACAGTAGTACTATGGTAAAACCCAGCTGTCACAAACTAGCTACGTGTTTCAAAGTGGCATCAACTCTTTTTCAAGCCTGCCTATCAGCATTTCCCCTTTATATATGCTGATAGGCAGGCTTAAAGAAGAGGTGGTGCCACCTTGAAACATGTAGCCACGCTCCCGGAGTCTGACATCACTCAGAGCCTTCCCATTCCGTCAGTTTGCGACAGCTCATTTTACCATTACTGATGTACATAGGACTATGGCAAAAACAAGCTGTCACAAACCAACTACGTGTTTAGAAGCAGAACCACCACTTTTTTAAGCCTGCCCATCAGCATATATAGAGGGGATGTGCTGATAGGCAGGCTTGAAAAAGAAGTGGTGCCACCTTGCAACGTGCAGCCAGTAGGACTATGGTAAAAACAACCTGTCACAAACTGACCAGCATATATAAAGGGGATGTGCAGATAGGTAGGCTTGATAAAGAGGTTGCGCCACCAACCAGTTTGTGATAGCTCGTTTTACCATTCTAATGTACAGTAGGACCATGGTAATACTGGGCTGTCACAAACTGGCTACGTGTTTCAGCGCGGCATTGCCTCTTTTTCAAGCCTGCCTATCAGCACGTCCCCTCTATATATGCTTTAGGCAGGCTTGAAAAAGAGACCGTGCCGCCTTGAAACGTGAAGTCACACTCCTGACGTCTGACATCACTCAGAGGTTAACCACTCTCTCAGTTTGTGACAGCTCGGTTTTACCATATTCCTGCTGCTTGTACATCGGTGCCACTTATACTGAAACACCCATCAGCGGCTCTGCGCTGTTCATTTAGATTAGAACCCTCTGTTGCCTGTGACCTGGATGACTAGTTGGTGTACACGATTTTCTTGCACATCTCCTACAAAACATGAGTGGATATATTATTTCTTTTAATCACTCGATTTTCTATTGCTGCACTCAGAGGCGCCCTCTTGTGTTTCCTTAATACTTGTCTCATTCCATCACATATCCCATAAATAAGGGGCCTGTGATGGTTCCTCGGTGGTCAGTATCCTTTGAAGAGAAATAACCGTAATCTGCACATGACACGGGCATGCAGTGGGCATCAGACATTTCTCGATTTTCCCGCGAAAAGGTTTAAGGCTTTCTATCAGCATGCGGCTGCGTCTCTAGTCATTTTTCAGCAGCTGCCCGGGGGGGCGCAGAGGAAACGACACATTCAGCAAAAAAGTACACTGCTGCTAAATGAAATAATATCAGCTGTTCTCTGTCGCTCCTCAGCGGCGTTTTAATACGCCGTATGCCAACGCAATATTGAATTGCCATATACACATCATCATATAATATTACAGCATAGAAGGTCTATGGAATGTTCAGAAAAAGTTAGATAACAGTTTGTAGGAACATATTTTTTTTGCCATATCTATGTAATTCAGATGTCTATAGCCACCTATTGATCCAAATTTTTAATTGTTTATATTTCAATACATTTTGTATACTCCTTTCACACATTCTTTGTATACTACTACTTGGCCCATTAAAGTCCCATAAGGGGATTTCCTTCTCCAATCTACTGTCTTTTTTTGGGATGTAGGCCCAGCCCAATCGGTCAACCATATCACCCCTCTCCTCTTGGTATGGTTCAGGAATGAGGAGGGGGCGGGGGCGCTCGCTCGTCCTCCCCCTTTCTTGACCCGCCATGCTGCATGCCCAGATAAGAGTCTGATGTGGATTTATTTTTTTACATTTTGGTATGCGATTCCCCTTAAAATCCATACCAGAAACAAAGGGCTTGGTATGGATAGGGGGGACCCCCATGTTGTTTTTTTTTTTTGTTTTTTTTTAATGCTGGCACTGGTGTGTTTATAATCTGCTGACAGCAGAGGAGTCATGGTTGTTAAGGACACGGCGGGCCACTCTGCTCCTTAGCCACTTCAATACCGGGCACTTTCGCCCCTTCCTGCCCAGGACAATTTTCAGCTTTCAGCGCTGTCACACTTTGAATGACAATTGCGGAGTCGTGTAACATTGTACTCATATGACATTTGTATCATTTTTTTCCCACAAATGGAGCTTTCTTTTGGTGGTATTTGATCACCTCTGGGGGGTTTTATTTTTTGCTAAACAAGGTAAAAAAAATAAAAACTTTTGAAAAAAAAAAGTTTTTCTTCGTTTTGGTTATAAAATTTTGTTTTTTCCTTCACTGACGGGCACTGATGAGGACGCACTGATATGCAGACTTGATGGGCACTGATAGGCGGCACTGATATGCAGCACTGATGGGCACTAATAGGCGGCACTGACAGGAGGCTGTGATGGGCACTGAAAGGCGGCTTTGATGGGCACTGATTGGCACTGATAGGCGGTACTGACAGGTGGCACTGATGGGAAGCAATGATGATGAGGTACAGATGAGGTTCTGCCAGGTGTTACTGTAGGGTACTGATTGGCAATGTGATGAGCACTGACTGGCACTGTGGTGGGCACTAATTGGCACTGATTGGCACTTTATTGGGCACTGACAGGCGATCCTGAGGAGGCACTGACTGGCAGCTGATGAGCACCTTTTTGGCAGCTGTGGTGGCCATTCTGATGGGGCTGTGGTGATAATCAATGTGCTAATTATCAGCACAGACCCTCAATATGACAGGGAGAGCCAATCGAGTCTCCCTGTCAGCGCGAAACGAGAAATGCCATTTACCGGCACTTCCTGGTTCACACGATGATCAGCTGTGATTGGTCACAGCTGATCACGTGGTAAGAAGCCTCTGTTAGAGGCTTCTTACCACGATCGGAGATGCGGCGTGTCGCGATCGCCGCGTGCCCCAATGGGGGCGCGGCGGCATGTTATCCTGCTGGACGTCATATGAAGCCTAGTCAGGATAACAGAACCCCTTCCCGGCCATCAATCTGCTATAAGCTGGGTGGGAAGTGGTTAAAGTGGATGTAAACCCGGGACAATTAAGGCATGCACCTTGTACAGTATAGGATTTCATGTCATCTGTGCCCAGTCTTGCCACGAAGAGTGAATCCAGCCCTGAGCAATCCTCTTATCTTTTTTCAGTGAGATAAAAACTGACACACAGAGGAATAAGAGTCTGCCCCCCCCCCCCCCCGTGACCGACAGGTGATTTACATATCTCATGCACGAGCCTGAGAGAGACATTCCGTGTACTTCCGATCCCCTCCTCCTTTCTTCTTCAGCTCTCCCAGGATTGGCTGCTCCACACCTCATCATGATTGGGCATGCTGAAGTCATGTGGTGACTTTTCTGGGTTTTTCACTGGATGTTAGTGATCATAGCAGAAGTTCAGTGTAAGAAATACACAGAGGAGAAAATGCATGTTGACAAAGAGAGTGTAGAGGTGGGCGGGGAGTCTGACATCACTGCTCTGCCCACCGAGCTCCAGACAACAGACCCGCCCACAGAATTTGCAGTTTTTCGGGAGGGGGAGACATTTAACAGGAAAGGATACATGCAGGAGGCGTGTCTATCCTTATCCACTTCAGCCCCGGACCATTTGGTTGCCCAAAGACCAGAGCACTTTTTGCGATTCGGCACTGCCTTGCTTTAACTGACAATTGCGCGGTCGTGCGACGTTGCTCCCAAACAAAATTGACATCCTTTTTTCCCCACAAATAGAGCTTTCTTTTGGTGATATTTGATTGTCTCTGCGGTTTTTATTTTTTGCGCTTTAAACAAAAAAAGAGCATCAATTTTGAAAAAAACGCATTATTTTTTACTTTTTGCTATAATAAATATCCCCCAAAAATATATAAAAAAACATTTTTTTTCCCCAGTTTAGGCCGATACGTATTCTTCTACATATTTTTATTAAAAAAAAGTCACAATAAGCGTTTATTGATTGGTTTGCGCAAAGGTTATAGCGTCTAAAAAATTGGGGGATAGTTTTATGACATTTTTATTAATAATTTTTTTTTTTTTTTACTAGTAATGGCAGCGATCTGCGATTTTTATCATGACTGTGACATTACGGCGGACACATCGGACACTTTTGGCGCGATTTTGGGACCATTGTCATTTATACAGCGATCAGTGCGATTAAAAATACATTGATTACTGTGTAAATGTGACTGGCGGTGAAGGGGTTAACCACTAGGTGGCAGTGAAGGGGTTAAGTGTGTCCTAGGGGGTGATTCTAATTGTGGGGGGGGCGTGGCTATGTGTGACATGACACTGATCACCGCCCCCGATTACAGGGAGCGGTGATCAGTGTCCTGTCACTAGGCAGAACGGGGAAGTGCTTGTTTACATCAGCCTTTCAGCCCGATCACACTCATGGAGGTCGTGGTGGGCGTGCGTGCCTACGGCGGCACGCGTGCGCCCGCGCCTACGGCGGCATGCGTGCGCCCGCAAACCGCTTCTTTAAGGGCAACATACAGGTACTTTAATCTGCCTGTACGTGCCCTTTTGCCGACGTATATCGGCAAGCGGTTATAGATCACCACTATGGCGGGAGTTTAGAAAGGACGAGATTGGCTTTACATCCACTTTAACAACCGGCTATTCTTCACACAGAATTCAGATTGGATCGATATTTTAAAATTGATTTGAATCCTTCTGAAAAGTGGGACTACGAATAAACGAAATGAAACAACAAATCAACAAAACAAATTTAGTAACATAACAAATCTATCCGAAACGAAACAATTTTTTCCGTTCCGCACTTGTCTCCTTGTGAGTTATCGGGGGAATCCGGCCTGAATGCCGTTTTTCCTTGTTGCGTGCGGTAGGTTCGTTGGTTCCTTGGCCCTGGTATGAGAGATAGAGACCTTACCCTGTTTCCCCCGAAAATAAGACCTAGCGTGATTGCCGGTGATGGCTGCAATATAAGCACTACCCCCCAAATAAGCCCTAGTTAAAGTCCTTGTAGGTCTTATTTTCAGGGTAGGGCTTATTTTTGGGGAAACAGGGTAGGGCTTATTTGGGGGGTAGGGCTTATATTGCAGCCATCACTGACAATCACGCTAGGTCTTATTTTCGGGGAAACAGGGTAGATTGTAGGTGCCTTAAGGGCACAATGTGTATGGATGGACAGAGGGGGCGGAGCCAGAACCAGGGAACTCGTTGCTCGGCTATCATTCAGAACAGCGGCCGGATTAGGCCGGATTCGTCTGTCCGATTAGGATGAACATTGGCACCACTCAGCGGCTAAATGACATTTTTTGGATGACGTGAACCTTTAAGGTTAATTGAGGAGACTTTGGCATCATTGGAATGTTTCCTGGATGGCGATGGCGGCATGTAAATCCTTCTTCTGCTCCAAAACACGATGCATGGCACGCCGCATATGTCCAGCCCCTGCTGCACCGCTCGACCAGGACTGTCAGCGACGAGCAGAGAGAAGGAACGTAATTCGGGGAATTGGTCCAATATGAGGAAAACACAAAGGAGCGTGCCAGGGACATGAATTTCGAGAACAGATTTTGAAAACAACGAGCCGGGACAGCCGGGGACAATTGGCAATCACCGAATGTTCTTTTTTTCCGATCCGATAGACTGGAAGTTTGTCCCAATTTGAGGAGACCTTCGTGTAACGAGCAAAAAAATGTCCTTCTCCTTTGTGACGTGAAACGTGTTGGGTTTTTTGTGGTTTTTAGCTATTTTTTTTGTATTTTGAATTGATTTTTATACTGAAGTTCCTTTCTGCGGTTGGGCTGATCTCAGGTACCATTCGGCACACATTGAGGCTCCTGGCACACAGTACGGGTGAATTTTTTACGTCGGATCTTTTTGGCAAAAAGTTTTTGAGTAAAAAAAACACCGGTATGTTCCATATATAGTGCTTGCCTTTACGCACATATAGACGCCAATCCATGTCACGGAATGGGCAGGCACGCTCTCCCCCTTCCCCCCCCTGAACCCTACCAGGCTTCATGCCCTCATCATCAAGCAATGTAGATCTATGATGAATGACCCCTCCCCCCCCTCCTCCTCCTGACCTGCCAAAACCAAACACCGCTCCTGCTGCACTCCTAGCTGCAACTGACAGACCCCCCGATCCGGCAGCATGGTTGGGGGGTGTTGGCTAATGTCATTGTCCAAATATGATCATGGCCCCGTTTGGCCAATGATTCCAACCAGCATCCCCGTCACTTTGTTTGCATTCAGCCAGGAATCTCCCAGCTAACAGATAAATGGGGCCAGGGCTGCATCATGCGTTGCTAGGACGCTGGTGGCAGCTGACTTCTTAGCAACCAGGGACCCTGAGTGGGAAGCTGTCATGTTTAGAATGTATAATTCTTACGTCATTACCTCAGACAGGTATAAAAGGTCACATCAGGTGAGACTGAATAGATAATCAGCATACAAGAACCTCCAAGAGACCTGAATAATCGGCCATCAATCGTTATCCTGTCTACTCAATAAACCTGAAAGTGTTAAAACTGCGTTTGTGAATATTCCGTGTCCGGACTACAGATCAGAACGCAGCGCGCCAATAAATGGATTCTGCAGCTTTGAAAAATAAAACTGTAACATGCCTCAGCATGACGAGCGGATCAAAGACAATAAAAGCAAGCCGGCACGTCTCCCATCCGTATCCTGGTATGAGAACGGGGCGTAGAGGAGTGCCCAGTCCCTCCGCTCAGCTCTTCTTCTCTTAGGCATCATTTAGATACAGATCATTACTTGTAATAATGTCATTTCATTGTTACTATTTCATCTTCTCTTCTCGTACACAAAGCTAATAAATAGAATATCGCTCTTCCCTTATTATGCTAATTACATGACAATGAACACTTGTGTTCTGTAGAGGCGTTCAGCTACCATTTGTTCATAAAAAGATATTTGGGGAGCCTTTTAAACAGACAGCAAAGCCCTCTGGTGATTGCAGCATTTAAGTCCCCATGTTAAAGCTGAATACAGATTTATGGGAGATATTTTTTTTTATTATTATTATTTTATATTTTATTTGTATTATTTATTTATTTTATTATTTTATCACTCATATTACTATTATCATTTTTTGCATTTTTTTTTTTTATTTTATTATTTTATATTTTATCATTTGGATTATTATTATTATCATCATCATGATTAGTAGTAGTATTCTTCTTCTTATTATTATTATTATGCAGGATTTATATAGCGCCAACAGTTTGTGCAGCGCTTTACAACATCGGGGAAGACAGTACAGTTACAATACAAATCAATACAGGAGGGATCAGAGGGCCCGGCTCGTTAGAGCTTACAATCTAGAAGGGAGGGTCAAGTGGAAACAAAAGGTAACAACTGTGGGGGATGAGCTGATGGAGACAATGAAAAGACACATAGGTTGGACTTGATGGACTTGTGTCTTTTTTCAACCTCACCTACTATGTAACTATGTAACTTGTTAGGTGTGGGTAGGTATTATTATCTTATTAATAATAATAATACTTTATTGTATTATTACTATTTATTTTAATACATTAATTGTATTATTTTATATTTTATCATATGTATTATTATTATTCATTTTTATTATTATTTTGTTTTATTATTTTATTTATTTTTTATGAGAGCTGCCTTACCATTTGCGATTCTCTACAGCTAATCCTGAGTTTTACACGGCTTTGCCAGGTTGGTAGCCTGATTTTTTTTTTTTTTGTGCTTCACTTAAGGGATACAGCTTGGTTACCATCCATTATTATTATTGGGCAATAAAGGAGCAGCTGCTGTTATTGGGTAGTAAAGGAGCAGCTGCAGACTGATGAGCTCATCCTTCTGCTCTCTATTGCTGTCAGCAAGTTCCTTGACAGAAAAGGAGCACTGCACCAGAGAGCTTGGTCACCTCCAATTTTATCATTTGTATTATTATTATTATTATTATTATTATTATTATTATTAATAATAATAATAATAATAATAATACTTTATTTTATTATTACTATTTACCTTATTATTATTTTGTAGTATTATTTTATTATTATTTTATTGTGTATTTTATATTTTATGATTTGTATTATTATTATTATTTATTTTTAATACTATTTCATTTTATTTATTTTTATGGGAGCTACCTTACCATTTACAATTCTGTACAGCTAGTGTTGAGATTTACACGGCTTTGCCAGGTTGGTAGCCTGATTTTTTTTTTTGTGCTTCAGTTAAGGCAGTGGTTCTCAACTCCTGTCCTCAGTACCCACCAACAGGCCAGGTTTTATGTATTGCCTTGGTGGGGGAGATGCAGACTAGAATACAGCAATCACTGAGCAGCAAATGATATCACCTGGGGATACAGCTTGGTTACCGTCCATTATTATTATTGGGCAGTAAAGGAGCAGCTGCAGAATGATGAGCTCATCCTTCTGCTCTCTATTGCTGTCAGCAAGTTCCTTGACAGAAAAGGTGCACCAGAGAGCTTGGTCACCTCCAATTTTATCATTTGTATTATTATTATTATTAATAATAATAATAATAATAATAATAATAATAATAATAATACTTTTATTATTTATTATTTTATTATTTTATTATTACTGTTTACCTTATTATTATTTTGTAGTATTATTTTATTATTATTTTATTGTTGTGTTTTATTTTATATTTTATGATTTATATTATTATTATTTATTTTTAATACTACGGTATTTAATTTTATTTATTTTATGGGAGCTACCTTACCATTTACAATTCTGTACAGCTAGTGTTGAGATTTACACAGCATTGCCAGGTTGGTAACCTGATTTTTTTTTTTTCTGCTTCAGTAGGGATACAGCTTGGTTAACGTCCAGCCCCCAGCCTGTTATTGGCCCAATTTGGAGACTTTCACTTAGGGGTGTACTGACTTTTGTTGCCAGCGGTTTAGACATTAATGGCTGTGTGTTGAGTTATTTTGAGGGGACAGCAAATTTATACTGTTATACAAGCTGTACACTCACTACTTTACATTGTAGACAAGTGTCATTTCTTCAGTGTTGTTGTATAAATATAAAACGGACATAAAGAAAAAATAATAATAATAAAAAATAAACTATATATATATATATAAAACAAATGCCGTTACAACATCTAAGGACTGCAAAGCTGCAATTTTTGACATTCTCTCTTTTGAGTTGAGATCCGTTTTAATAATTTCTGATAAGATAATAAATAATTCAATGAGCTGTTTTTCCTTCTCTGGTGTAATTAATCGCATCATGGTGTAACAAAGTTTTGATTAAATAGTGTGAAATATTCATAAAAAGCTGATTTCTGTGGGGATGTCTTCAATTAATAACGATGGATCGATGTAAAGAATTTTCATATGCAAAAATAAAAAAGAAAAGATTTTTTTTGGACCACGCATGCTATAACCTGTTCCATGTCTCTCCGCAGATCAGGCCCTCCGATAGGAAGCCATGCTTGGATATTGATAGCCATTTTTCAACTAGCCATGGATTTTATAATTTGCGAATCGGGGTCACCGAGTACGGCCTACAGATACCTCCAGCGCCCCTCGCTGGAACGTAGGATACAAAACACAGCATTATGGAACCCAAAGGGAAGGCCAAAGCCAAGAAGTCGGAGGTATTTTTGGAGTCTGTTTACAAACTTACAGCAGGGCGGGGCTTCTGTAGAATCGCAGCATTTAAATTTGTACCACAAAGACTCGGGCAGCAGTTTTTCTAGACACGTGCCATTACGGGACTCCACGGGAGCAAAAACAGTTCCTTCAAGGCGAGGACTAAGAGACTCGCTTCCAATTCCTCATTTGAGGAGGGGGAAGAGGCAGCTCCAAAGAAGAAGTTGGAATAATGTCAGGCCTTTCTTGGAAAGTCAGCCCACCACCGTTTCGGAGTTTATTTTATGGGGGCCGACTGGGGATGATGACTATGTGGAGTCCAGCACCATCCCTGGGATTTACGAGACCACAAGAACCTCCACGACGCAAGCCAGGGCGACGCCGGTGGGGACCTTGATATCCACCACCGGCTCCACCACCACGCAGTCTAAGGACATGACGTCACAGAACCCCGTGGTACACAAGGGCAAAGTACCTGGAAGGATTAGCACAACAGAACCGTACCCTGGGAATGGGAAAGCTGCTAGACCACCAAGGATACCCAATGAAACCTCAGGTACAGTACACAATTACATGGGTTCTTCATTCTGCCATTTGATTTAAAGTGGTTGTACCCCCTTCCATATTTTCAGGCCCAGACTGGGACAAAAAACAGGCCTGGGCATTCGAGACTGAGTAACCAATTCCTCCATAGCCCGAGGGGTTAGGTGGGTTTTATGGGACACCCATGGAGCCACACACTGCCCCCCAAAAGACCCCTACCCCAATTACCGCCCCCTCCCACCACTGACAGACCCCCTCCCCCAACCTCCGCTCACAGACCTTCACCACCCAACTACCGACCCCAACCCCCACTGACAGACCCCCCAATCACCCCAAATACCAACCCCTCCCTGCACTGGCAGATCCCCTCCCCCAGCCCCACACTCAAAGACCTTCACCACCCAACTACTGACCCCCCAACCCCCACTGACAGATCCCCAACCCCCTAAATACCACCCCCTCCCACCACCACTGACAGGCCCCCTCTCCCAACCACCATTCCCCGCTCCCAGACTTTCACCACCCAACTACCGAACCCCACTGATAGGCCCCAAATCCCCCCCAAATACCACCCCCTCCCTCCACTGACAGACCCCCTCCCCCAACCTCCTCTCACAGACCTTCACCACCCAACTACCGACCCCCAACCCCCATTGACAGATCCCCAACCCCCCAAATACCACCCACTCCCACCACCACTGACAGGCCCCCTCTCCCAACCACTGTCCCCCTCTCCCAGACTTTCACCACCCAACTACTGACCCCCACTGAAAGGCCTCAAATCCCCCCAAATACCACCCCCTCCCTCCACTGACTGACCCCCTTCCCCATCCCCCTTCCACCACTGACAGATCCCCTCTCCCAGCCCCCTACTCACAGACCTTCACCACTCAACTACTGACCCCCCAACCCCCACTGACAGATCCCCAACCCCCCCAAAAACCACCCCCTCCCATCACTGACAGACCCCCCTCTCCAAACCACCCCCCCCGCTCACAGACCTTTACCACCCGACTTCCGACCCCCATCCCCCACCGATAAACACCCCAAATCCCCCCAAACACCATCTCCTCCCTCCACTGACAGATCCTCCCGCCACCCAATCTTCATGCTACAGTTTCTGACTCGTGCCGTGTCCCCACCGACCATTCAGCATGTGAGGAGTTACAGTGCCTTGAAAAAAGTATTCATACCCCTTGACATTTTCCACATTTTGTCATTTTACAACCAAAAATGAAAATTTTATTGCCATTTTATCTGATAGACCAACACAAAGTGTCACATAATTGTGAAGTGGAAGGAAAATGATAAATGATACAAATAAATATGTGAAAAGTGGGGGGGGGGGCATTTGTATTCAGCCCCCTTTTCTCTGATACCCCTAACTAAAATCTAGTGGAACCAATTGCCTTGAACTTTTTGGCCTAAAAGCAAAACTCCATGTGTGGCGGAAAACTAACACTGCACATCACCCTGAACACACCATCCCCACTGTGAAACATGGTGGTGGCAGCATCATGTGGTGGGGATGCTTTTCTTTAGCAGGGACAGGGAAGCTGGTCAGAGTTGATGGGAAGATGGATGGAGACAAATACAGGACAATCTTAGAAGAAAACCTGTTAGAGTCTACAAAAGACTTGAGACCGGGGCGGAGGTTCACCTTCCAGCAGGAGAACGACCCGAAACATCCAGCCAGAGCTACAATGGAATGGTTTAGATCAAAGCATATTCATGTGTTAGAATGGCCCAGTCACAGTCCAGACCTAAATCACATTGAGAATCTGTGGCAAGACCTGAAAATTGCTGTTCACAGACGCTCTCCATCCAATCTGACAGAACTTGAGATATTTTACAAAGAAGAATGGGCAGAAATGTCCTCTCTAGATGTGCAAAGCTGGTAGAGACATCCCCAAAAAGACTTGTAGAGAAAGGGGGTTCTACAAAGTATTGACTCCGGGGGGCGCCATACAAATGCCCCCCCCCCACACTTTTCACAGATTTATTTGTATCATTTATCATTTTCCTTCCACTTCACAATTATGTGACACCTTGTGTTGGTCTATCACATAAAATCCCAATAAATTACATTTATGTTTTTGGGTGTAACATGACAACATGTGGGAAATTTCAAGGACAAGACAAACAGCTAAATGCATATAAATTACATACGTGAGAACTGTTTTACCTGCCAAGGATTTCTGTCCTTCCAGTCTTAAGATTTACACAGCTCTGCCACAGATCACAGACCTTAGACATCATCCACAGGCAGCCTAACTCTTCAATAAGAGCACAATTTTACTTTCGATAATTGCAGTACAGAGGATGTGTTTCCAGTCTTTTGAAGTGTAAGAAGACAATGACTTTCTTAAGTCCTGTCTCTGCAAAGAACAAACACTGACTGAGGGAGCTTGGAAGAAGAGGGGAAGGTCTAGCTAGAACTGAACCAACGAGCAGTGAAGGGGAGGACATAAGAAGATACAAAATCACAGTGTAAACATGTTGCAGTGGCTTAAAACTACCTCTAGATGGCAGTATCTGTGAACTCACTTTTGGGATCTTTCATGGAAAACTAAAGGTTTGTACAGTTCAGGTCAAACGTGTCTGACATTTTGATACATGATACAATAGGGGCATTGGTGTCAGTGGGAGGAATAGTGTCCCCATCTTTGTTGTTAGTGTAGAGAATAGTGCCCCATCATTAGTATCAGTGGGAGGAATAGTGCCCCATCATTAGTATCAGTGGGAGGAATAGTGCCCCATCATTGGTGTCAGTGGGAGGAATAGTGCCCCATCATTAGTATCAGTGGGAGGAATAGTGCCCCATCATTGGTGTCAGTGGGAGGAATAGTGTCCCATCATTGGTGTCAGTGGGAGGAATAGTGTCCCATCATTGGTGTCAGTGGGAGGAATAGTGCCCCATCATTGGTGACAGTGGTAGGGATAGTGCCCATCATTGGTGTCAGTGGGAAGAATAGTGCCCCATAATTGGTGTTGGGGGGGGGGGGAATGGTGCCCCATCATTGGTATCAGTGGGAGGAATAGTGCCACATCATTGGTGTCAGTGAGAAGAGCAGTGCCATATTTTTGCTGCTAGTGGGAGGAATAAGACCCCATACACACTAGATTTTTGTCTTCAGATTTACCAAAACCATATAATATAAGGTCAAACCTTAAGTTTCAATTTGTATGCAATCAGGCAGGCCCTTGCACTACATGTTTTTGGTAAATCTGAAGACAAAAATCTGCAAAAAATTTAATGGTGTGTATGGGGGTCTTAGAAATGTTACTAGTAGTTGTACAAGTTTATAAAACCCTTTCAAAAAAGATATAAAAAAAGCCATTTTACTGTAAATATAATGCATATGGACCAATGTGAATACCATTTTCCTGGAGTTTGTATTCTAAAATGCAATAAATAGTCCCTTCCAGAGTCTATAAAGTCTCTTTAGACTACATACCAGGTATATTGTGTGCTTTACAAAAAATACTGGGTTTTTGGGATATTTACCTTGCAAAATATGTATTTTTTTTTTTTTTTTAATGAGCAACATTTATTTCTGGAAAAAAAAAAACCTTAAACTTCTAAACGGTATTGTATACTGTTGGGAAAAATGTCCTTTCATGACTAAGCCTATTTTTGAAATTTGGTGTTTACAAGTTAAAATCCGTATTTTTTGCTAGATAATGACTTAGAACCCCCAAACATTATATATATTTTTTAGCAGAGAATCTAGAGAATAAAATGGCGATTGTTGCAATATTTTTTATCACACGGTATTTGTGCAGCGGTGTTTTAAACGCAAATTTTTGGAAAAGTGACACTTTCATGAATTTTAAAAAATCCAAACAGTAAAGTTACCCCAATTTCTTTGTATAATGTGAAAGATGATGTTACGCCGAGTAAATAGATACCAAACATGTCACCCTTTATAATTGCACGCACTCGTGGAATGGCGACGAACTACGGTACCTTTGAATTTCCATAGGCGATGATTTAAAACATTTTTACGGTTACCAGGTTTGAGCTACAGAGGAGGTCTAGGGCTAGAATTATTGCTCTCGCTCTGACGATCGTGGCGATACCTCACATGTGTGGTTTGAACACCGTTTACATATGCGGGCGTGACTTCCGTATGCGTTTTCTTCGCTGCGCGAGCTCGCGGGGACAGGGGCACTTTAAAAAAATTTTTTTTTTTTTTTTATTTAATTTATTTATTTTTGTACTTTATAAATTGTGTTTAACATTTTTTTTTTTTTTACTTTTATTGCTGTCACAAGCAATGTAAACATCCCTTGTGACAGTAATAGGTGGTGACAGGTACTCTTTATGGCCCATCCCTCCTTTACACTTCAAAGTATTCAGATCGCCGAAAACAGCGATTCTGAATACTGTGTACTTTTTTAAATTCGGCGCCATTGGCAGCCGAGTAAACGGGAAGTGACGTCATGACGTCGCTTCCGCATTTACAAGAAGAAGGCTGGAACGAAGCCGCTCGCAGCTTCGTTCCAGTCCGCCCCCAGCCGCCGAAGGCAGCCGAACGGACACCGGGCCTCCCGATCGCACGGGAGGCCCGGTAACAGCGACGGGAGGTGGCGGGAGGCGGCGGGAGGGGGGGATGTCCCCTCCCGCTCCTCCGGTATAACAGCCGAGCAGCTTTTAGCCGCATCGGTTGTTATACTCGGGTAGCTGATCGCCCGCTGAAAACAACGGTACCGGGATGATGCCTGCAGCTGCGGGCATCATCCCGGTATAACCCCGGAAAGCCGAGTACGCATATGTGCGTTCGGTCGGCGGGAAGGGGTTAAATCAAGCCCTTCCCATACATACACTATGAGACACATGGAGTTTTAAAGGTAACAAAACGTCAATCACATAGAAAACATCCAAGAAACGTATTACACTTAGAAGGACCTCATCAGGAGATACTTATAGATCTGTTGGATCATCTGGGACTATATTTGTGTCAGAAGCCATGAAGTCAGGCCGAGACAGAAGTACAGTTAAATCACACTTGTTTAATAATAAAAGTAAAAAGAACAAATGTAGTCAAAACAAAGCCAAAGTTCAGTAACTGGAATGAATAGTCAGCCAAGCCAGAAGTCAGGGATCAATGTAGTGGAACAGCAAGCAGTATCTGGAGCCAGAAGGGATGTCAGCAAAGCCAGTCTTCAAACAGGAACGCCGGAGATAGTTTCTTGTGATGTGACCAAGGCGAAGGCAGAGCTCCTCTGGACTGGATGGCTTAAGTAGGCAGGACTGACGAGCAGGATATCAACAACAGCTGAGTAACTGTGGAGAGAGATGGGAGCTGGCAATTAGCCGACAGCTGAGCGGCCAGCTCAGAGAAGGAAGGGCTGAGCCCAGCCCTGACAATTTGACAACTCTATAACCTGATAAACAGTTTAATCATAGTCCTTTATGTACGTGGTCTGGGATTCTATCTATTGTTATATAATACATCTGTGTAGGATACATTCATGGCCCCCTTTACGATTGTGATATTCTTGGTGGTTCATTTCCCCATGTGCACTAGGCAAAATGATCTTTGACCTCTTTTGTCCTGAAGAAGCAGATTTATAATATGGGAAACGTGTTGGGAAGCGATCTCCTCCATTTGCAAGCATCAGCTGGAAATGTGGACAATAATTTAACATCTATGGATTAATAAATAGATGACGTGTATATGTGCCGATCTTCAGCATCTTATATTTCTATAGATGATTGAGCATCCTGAGAGCCTACATCTTTAGGCCTCATGCACACTGGGCATTTTACAGCTGTTGGTTTGGACATCAGACATTTTTTTTTTTTAAATTGCCTCTAAACTCCCCTGCGTGTTATCATATGTGCTCATGTACAGCCGTGGCCAAAAGTTTTGAGAATGACACAAATATTAATTTTTACAAAGTCTGCTGCCTTAGTTTTTTTGATGGCAATTTGCATCTACTCCGGAATGTTATGAAGAGCGAGCAGATGAGTTGCAATTAATTGCAAAGTCACCTCTTTGCCATGAAAATGAACCTAATCCCATAAAAACCATTTCCACTGCATTTGTGAAGAAGGCTTCGGGGCGCCCAAAAAAGTCCAGCAAGCGCCAGGACCGTCTCCTACAGGTGATTCAGCTGCGGGATCGGGGGCACCACCAGTGATGAGGAGGTTGGTGATCGGGGCACCACCAGTGATGAGGAGGTTGGTGATCGGGGCACCACCAGTGCAGAGGGGGTTGGTAATCGGGGCACCACCAGTGCAGAGGAGGTTGGTGATCGGGGGCACCACCAGTGCAGAGTTTGCTCAGGAATGGCAGCAGGCAGGTGTGAGGACATCGGCACACACAGTGAGGAGAAGACTTTTGGAGGACGGTCTGGTGTCAAGAAGGGCAGCAAAGAAGTCATTTCTCTCCATGAAAGACATCAGGATAGACTGATATTCTTCAAGAGGTCCAGGGTTTGGACGGATGAGGACTGGGGGAAAGTCATTTTCTCTGACGAATCCCCTTTCCCATTGTTTGGGGCATCCGGAAAAAAACCTTTTCTGGAGAAGAAAAGGTGAGCGCTACCATCAGTCCTGTGTCATGCCTCCTGAGACCATTCATGTGTGGGGGCTGCCTCTCTGCCAAGGGAGTGGGGGTCTCACTCACACAGAACACCGCCATGAATAAAGAATGGTACAAAAACATCCTTCGAGACCAACTTCTCCCAACCACCCAAGAAGAGTTTGGTGATGCACAATGTCTTTTAGGCATGTGCAATTCATTTAGTTCCGAATTCGTTTTTTAACGAATTTCGACAAATTCGTTAATTCGGGAATATCCGAATTAACGAAAACCCGTTTAACGAATTTTTCCCGAATATTCGTAAATTCGATAAAATTGGACATTCGTAAATTCGGGCATTCGCACATTAGTAAATTAGTGAATTCGTAAATTTGTAAATTCGGAAATCTGAAATAATAGTTAACTAATAATAACTTAAAGTGGGGTTCCACCCAAAAAAACAAAAATACCTGAAAAATTCTAAAAAAAAAAAAACAAAAAAACATTTGGATATTTTTTTTTTTTTACTCACCTCTAAATGCCTGTTGCTAGGTGGTCCCTCGTAGTCTGCCTCTTCCAGTGCCTGGGCTGGTGACATCACTTCCCCCCCAGGCACAGGAAGGGCTCGGCTCTGCTCCCTCCCTCCTGTCAATCATCTGGGACCCAATACAGGTCCCAGGTGACTGAGCGGCCAATCGCGGCGCGCGGCGCCGCTCGCGCATGCGCAGTGGGTGCCCGGCTGTGAAGCCACAGCCCGGCGCCCACAGTTAAAATGCCGACGAGCGGAGGGGGGGATGAGCGGGGCTTCGATCTCCCGCATTGCTGGACTCAGGGACAGGTAAGTGTCCAATTAAAAGTCAGCAGCTGCAGTATTTGTAGCTGCTGACTTTTAATATATATATTTTTTTTTTTTTTTAATTAAAACTCCTCTTTAACTCCTCTTTAACTATTAGTAATTACTAGTAACTTTTAAATTATAGGTATTGTAATTTCCTTTCAAATTTGGCTGTTAGTGAACGTAACAAATACGAATTTATCCGAAGTTATGAATGATCCGAAAAAATGGAATGGAACGTAATGAATTAATAATAATAAATAACAATAATAACAACGTTTTATTATTATTATTTATTATTAATTTGTTCCGTTCCATTTGTTTAGATGCAGCATTCGTTTTGGATAATTCGTAACTTCGGATAAATTCGTATTTGTTACGTTCACTGACAGTCAAATTTGAAAGGAAATTACAATACCTATAATTTAATAGTTAGTTACTATTTCAGATTTTTGAATTTTCAGGTTTTTGGATTTTCAAACTTAGAATTTACAAATTTCCGAATTTTCTAATTTTTAAATGTACGATTTTACGAATTTACGAATGTACAAATTTACGAATCGCGATCATAACGAATGACCCGAAAAACGAAAAAAAATAATAAACTAATGAAATGAAAACGAAAATGAACGAATTTTTTGGCTGTGCACATGTCTAATGTCTTTTCCAGCATGATGGAGCACCTTGCCAAAAGTCATAACTAAAGTGGCTTGTATCGAAATTTTGGGTCCATGACCAGGAAACTCCCCAGACCTTAATCCCATTGATAACTTGTGGTCAATCCTCAAGATGCAGGTGAACAAACCCCCCCCCCACAAGCTCCAAGCATTGATTATGCAAGAATGGGTGGCCATTAGTCAAGATGTGGCCCAGAAGTTGAGTGACACCATGCTAGGGGGGAGAATTGCAGAGGTCTTGAAAAAAGAAGGGTCACCACTGAAAATATTGACTCTTTGCATAAACTTCATATCATTGTCAATAAAAGGCTTTGACACTTATGGAATGCTTGTAATTATACTTCAGTATCCCATAGTAAGATCTGACAAAAAGAACTAAAAACACTGAGGCAGCAGACTTTGTGAAAATTTAATATTTGTGTCATTCTCAAAACTTTTGGCCACTGCTGTACACATCCTGTAGGCAAAGAAGCTGATAGCTCCTCTACTAAACTTTCAAAAACTGCCCAGGGTTTTTTTTCTGTAAGCGGAGGCCACCGGCCTCCTTAACAACAGGTGTCTGGAGTTCAGATTTTAGGCACAGGTGACTTAACAAACCATTATTTTTGATCAGAATCTTAAAACGGCTTGAGGGCCAACCAAACTTCCAGTTCAAACAGTGCGAGAGAAGACATTTCTGAATGATAGAACACTTGTAGTAGACATTCTACAGCTGCTGTTCGGTCAAGGTCCACTGTTCTGTTTCGAATGCCACTTTATTCAATGACATTTCGATTTCAGATCACCTGCCAACATGTCACCATCCACAGGAAGCTCGGGTCTGCGGGTCTGGTATGGATTTTAACCACTTCAGCCCCGGAAGGATTTGGCTGCTCAATGACCAGGCCATTTTTTGCGATACGGCGCCGCGTCGCTTTAACTGACAATTGCGCGGTCGTGCGGCATTACACCCAAAATTTTTGTCCTTTTTTCCCACAAATAGAGCTTTCCTTTGGTGGTATTTGATCACCTCTGCAGTTTTTATTTCTTGCGCTATAAACAAAAGAAGAGCGACAATTTTGAAAAAAACACAATATTTTTAAATTTTTGCTATAATAAATATCACAATTAAAAAAAATAAAAAAGAAATAAAAAAACGTCTTCCTCAGTTTAGGCCGATATGTATTCTTCTACATATTTATGGTAAAAAAAAATCGCAATAAGCGTATATTGATTGGTTTGCACAGAAGTTATAGCGTCTACAAAATAGGGGATAGATTTATGGCATTTTTATTTATTTATTTTTTTTACTAGTGATGGCGGCGATCTGCGATTTTTATCAGGACTGCGACATTGCGGCGGACACATCGGACACTTTTGACACTATTTTGGGGAGCAGTGACATTTATACAGCGATTAGTGCTTTAAATAGCCACTGATTACTGTATAAATGTCATTGGCAGGGAAGGGCTTAACACTAGGGGAACGATCAGGGGGTTAAATGTGTTCCCTGTGTGTGTTCTAACTGTAGGGGGGGTTGGGGCTGACTAGGGAAGGAGCCTGATTGGTGTTCCTATATACTAGACACACGCGATCTGTCTTCTATTCTCTGACAGGACGTAGATGTGTGTGTATTTACACGCACACATCCACGTTCCTGCTCTGTCAGGAGTGATCACGAGTGCACCAGCGGACATCGCGGCTGCCGGGCACGCGCAGGGGCTCCTCAGTGACACGGCGGGCGCATGCCCCCTAATCCCCTTAAAGTGGCCGCCATACAGCTACGGCGATTCGCGCAGGGGAGCCATTCTGCCGCCGTCAATTGATGGCGGGCGGTCTGGAATCGGTTAAGGGGAACCCTGTATCAAAATGTAAAAAAAATGTCATTCAGCCCCCCCCCCCCAAATCCATACCAGTCCTTTATCCGAGCATGCTTTCCAGGGGGGGGGGGGGCAGGCACCTTCCTCCCTGGAACCAGGCCACATGCCCTCAACATGAGGGAGTGCATTGGGGCAGGGGGGCTCTGCCCCTTCTGTAGCACCTTGTCCATATGTTGATGGGGACAAGGTTTCTTTCCTACAACCCAGGCCAGTGGTTATGGGTGTCTCCAAGCAGGGGGCTTATCGGAATCTGGAAGCCCCCTTTAACTAGGGGGCCCCATATCCTGCCCCCCCATGTGAAGCTATATACTCTGAACTGAACTATATATACTATACGGACTGCACTATATACTCTAAACTGTATTATATATACTACACTGACTGCACTATATACTCTGAACTGTATTATATATACTACACTGACTGCACTATATACTCTGAACTGTATTATATATACTACACTGACTGCACTATACACTCTGAACTGTATTATATATACAACACTGACTGCACTATATACTCTGAACTGTATTATATATACTACACTAACTGCACTATATACTCTGAACTGTATTATATATACTACACTGACTGCACTATATACTCTGAACTGTATTATATATACTACACAAACTGCACTATATACTCTGAACTGTATTATATATACTATATGGACTGCACTGTATACTCTGAACTGTATTATATATACTACACTAACTGCACTGTATACTCTGAACTGTATTATATATACTACACTGACTGCACTATATACTCTGAACTGTATTATATATACTACACTGACTGCACTATATACTCTGAACTGTATTGTATATACTACACTAACTGCACTATATACTCTGAACTGTATTATATATACTACACTGACTGCACTATATACTCTGAACTGTATTGTATATACTACACTAACTGCACTGTATACTCTGAACTGTATTATATATACTACACGAACTGCACTATATACTCTGAACTGTATTATATATACTACACTAACTGCACTGTATACTCTGAACTGTATTATATATACTACACTAACTGCACTGTATACTCTGAACTGTATTGTATATACTACACTAACTACCTGCCTAATCTCCATTCATTCACTATAAACGGCCGTGTAAGCAGCAGCCTTATATAGTGTGGGGCGTGGACTCAGCCCCCTGAGCCATGATTGGCCAAAGGCACCGTGCCTTTGGCCAATCATGGCTCTCACAGCACATCGCGCTGTGATTGGCCAAAGCATGCAGGTCATGTGTATGCTTTGGCCAATCAGCAGCCCTCAATGCACTGCGATCTCGCAGTGCATTATGGGGTGCTCTGCGGCGGGAGCGAACTGCTGATGTTCGAGTCGAGCCCATCCCTAGTGATAAAGTTACTTTTATTCAAAAAGACGCTCCTTTAAAAAAAAAAAAAATGCACAGTGATAAAATATTGGATGTTCTCGGTGGATTTCGGTGTTTATTTCTTTAGGTTCCGGGGATATTGTCATCCTCACCGCCTAAGTCCAAGTGATAAATAACGCGTTCCAGCAAGCGGCGTGTTGTTAATTTTCTAAAGCGCTGATATATGGACTGTCTGTGAAGCTCAACCGCTTTGAAGCTTATCAAAGAAATGCAAATTCACGCTAACCATAATTTAATAGATTTATTAATGATGCACTTCCTTATGTAATTCCGAAATGTATGCACAAGAAAACTTCTTCAAAGACACCAGCAGATACTCCTACGTGTGTCTGTACAGCGTGGCCATGGACACACACCGGTCCCACTTATCTGGATGGTCAGTGCCGGGATAAGGTCATCAATTGCGCTCAACTGGGTGGGCTCGGGGCGCAGTGCTCCGCCCCACCCCCAAGCCCACCCTTTTTTTAAGCCTTTTAGAGCCTCTGGCTCGAATCACATGCTTCTAAAAAAAAAAAATATTGGAATCCGTGCGTCCGGCGCCCTGCATGTAGATTAGGGGGGTGCAGTGCCCCTGCGCCCCTAATGGATGGGCTACCATTGGTAGAAGGTCATTAAAACAGACATAAAGGCTAAAAACGCAGCCCCATGGGGGGCTCTATAACAGTGTTTCTCAACTCCAGTTCTCAAGACGCCCCAACAGGTCATGTTTTCGGGATTTCCCTCCGATGAAACGGCCGTGATAATCACTAAGGCGGTGAAACTGATCAAATCACCTGTGCAAAATAATGGAAATCCTGAAAACATGACCTGTTGGGGGCGCCTTGAGGAGAAACACTGATCTATAACATAGCCAATAACTGATTGTTCAGAAATAAAATTCTAAATGACTGGATCTCCAGCACTTCCTGGAAAGATCATTAAAGTGGTGCAGTGCCTTGAAAAAGTATTCATACCCCTTGAAATTCCCCACATGTTGTCATGTTACAACCAAAAACATAAATGTATTTTATTGGGATTTTATGTGATAGACCAACACAAAGTGTCACATAATTGTGAAGTGGAAGGAAAATGATAAATGATACAAATAAATATGTGAAAAGTGTGGGGGGGGGGCATTTGTATGGCGCCCCCCGGAGTCAATACTTTGTAGAACCCCCTTTCTCTACAAGTCTTTTTGGGGATGTCTCTACCAGCTTTGCACATCTAGAGAGGACATTTCTGCCCATTCTTCTTTGTAAAATATCTCAAGCTCTGTCAGATTGGATGGAGAACGTCTGTGAACAGCAATTTTCAAGTCTTGCCACAGATTCTCAATGTGATTTAGGTCTGGACTGTGACTGGGCCATTCTAACACATGAATATGCTTTGATCTAAACCATTCCATTGTAGCTCTGGCTGGATGTTTCGGGTCGTTGTCCTGCTGGAAGGTGAACCTCCGCCCCAGTCTCAAGTCTTTTGTAGACTCTAACAGGTTTTCTTCTAAGGTTGTCCTGTATTTGTCTCCATCCATCTTCCCATCAACTCCAACCAGCTTCCCTGTCCCTGCTGAAGAAAACCATCCCCACCACATGATGCTGCCACCACCATGTTTCACGGTGGGGATGGTGTGTTCAGGGTGATGTGCAGTGTTAGTTTTCCCCACACATAGCGTTTTACTTTTAAGCCAAAAAGTTGAATTTTGGTCTCATCTGACCAGATCACCTTCTTCCACATGTTTGCTGTGTCCTCCACATGGCTTCTCACAAACTACAAATGGGACTTGTGTGAAATCCCCGGTGTCCCTGCCAGTCCATCTGCTTTCCTATTAAAAACTGACCACACTAAGCAGGAGAGCACAGCATGGTCAGTTCTCTAGCTATGCTGGGAACTCAGCCTGTTCTCCTCCTCTGATCATGACATGCCCCCCACTGCACAGCCATTCACTGGGAAGCTCAGTGTACTGCATACCCCCCCCCCCCCCCCCCAAGCTCTTATGCAGCTGAGCACAGAGGGAATGTGATCACTAATTAAAAAAAAAAAGGTATTTATAATGTTTTTTTTTCATATCTATACACAAATGTTTTGACTTTCACTTCTATTTTAAACTGAATGGGTTGTTTTACAAGGTGATCACTTACAATCACTTTAGGTTTACATGTTATGAGGAGATTCGGGGGTCTATTTACAAAAATGTGTGGAAGCATTGGCACAGGTATCACAAATGTGTTCCCTGTTTATTTCCTATGATCGTCAGCTCCATCTAGTGGCCATAATGCATTATCGTCTTTCTTCGTTTTTTTGTCCAGTTTGAAAAACTGCTGCACAAATATCGTATGATATAAAAATATGCAACGCTCACCATTTTATTCTCCAGGGCCTCTGTTTAAAAAAAAAGAAATATATATATATATCTATATATATAATGTTTGGGGGGTTCTACATAATTTTCCAGCAAAAAAATGTTTTTACATGTTGTGAGATGTTCTATGTGCCCTTTTGGTTTTGTTTGTCTTTAAAGTCCCAAGAGAGCATTTTTTTGTAAAGTTTGTTTGCTGGTGTCAGTAGGGATACAGTGGGAGGAGTCTGTGATGTTTATGTACATGGGAGGAGTCTGTGATACTTATGTACATGGGAGGAGTCTGTGATGTTTATGTACATGGGAGGAGTCTGTGATACTTATGTAGATGGGAGGAGCCTGTGATACTTATGTACATGGGAGGAGCCTTTGATACTTATGTACATGGGAGGAGCCTGTGATACTTATGTACATGGGAGGAGCCTGTGACACTTATGTACATGGGAGGAGTCTGTGATACTTATGTACATGGGAGGAGTCTGTGATAATTATGTACATGGGAGGAGTCTGTGATATTTATGTACATGGGAGGAGTCTGTGATATTTATGTACATGGGAGGAGCCTGTGATACTTATGTACATGGGAGGAGTCTGTGATACTTATGTACATGGGAGGAGCCTTTGATACTTATGTACATGGGAGGAGCCTGTGATACTTATGTACATGGGAGGAGCCTGTGATACTTATGTACATGGGAGGAGTCTGTAATACTTATGTACATGGGAGGAGCCTGTGAGACTTATGTACATGGGAGGAGCCTGTGATACTTATGTACATGGGAGGAGTCTGTGATACTTATGTACATGGGAGGAGTCTGTGATACTTATGTACATGGGAGGAGCCTGTGATACTTATGTACATAGGAGGAGTCTGTGATACTTATGTACATGGGAGGAGTCTGTGATACTTATGTACATGGGAGGAGTCTGTGATACTTATGTACATGGGAGGAGCCTGTGATACTTATGTACATGGGAGGAGCCTGTGATACTTATGTACATGGGAGGAGTCTGTGATACTTATGTACATGGGAGGAGTCTGTGATACTTATGTACATGGGAGGAGCCTGTGATACTTATGTACATGGGATTTTTTTGTTTTTTTATTTTTAATAAATTTGCAAAGGTTTCAAACAAACTTCTTTCATGTTGTTATTGTGGGGGATTGTTTGTAGAATTTTGAGGAAAATAATGAAGTTCATCCATTTTGGAATAAGACTGAAACATAGCAAAATGTGGAAAAAGTGAAGCGCTGTGAATACTTTTCAGATGCACATATATTTAGCTATTTTTGAGGACCAGGTTGAAAGACAATGACAACAATAAAAGATCATAATCGAGACAATGAGCTACGTGGAAAAATGTCCTTCCTTTATCCTCCTAACAATAACTTTCTATAAAAGAAACGCGTCGCCTCCAGCGGCTTTGGCTTGTGTCGCTCGTCTGGGTCTTGAGGAATAATGATGAATGACTGATGTGACGCGTTCTGACAAAAAGTGTATCATGGAGTGTAGATGGAGGCTGGAGGCCGATATGGATAGTGACACATCAGGACGGGTTCTGTCTGAGTCGGGATTCACTGCCCAGTTGGATGTTGGCTCGTATCAGATCAGCCATGTTTACCGTCGGAGTCAGGCAGATGTTCTGTATTTAGGAACGCTCGCACTACCATGGCTGCCAGCTTTGAGGAGGAAAGGAGGGGCCATCAGAGGTTCTCTTCAGGCCGTTATGACATTTCTGTATTCCGTATAGTGAACCTGTTGGGCTGTTTATAGGAAACCCGTCCTATGACCACATGTAGAGCGCCATTGCTGACATCTTGTTTTCCTGGCTACATACATCATGTATCAATCCTCCCTCCAATGCCAATCTGTATTATACTGCAATCACTGAGCCTCCCTGGCTAACAGCTGCTGAGATAAAATTTAGGCAAAGACAGAGATTGAAGTGGCACTCCACCATTTAACCCTTTTGCTGCCAGAGTTGTTTCTGCAATTTGTTTTTGTTTTTCCACACGGGACTGAAGATTACGTGAAACTCCCTCAAATCTGATATAATTTTCTGAAAGCAGAAACCCTGGAGAATAAAATAGTGGTAGGTCCATTTTTTTGGTCACACGAAATTGTCACAATGGTTTATACAGCAGGGGGAAATACTGATTTGATCCCCTGAAGATTGTGTAAGTTTTGCCCACTTACAAAGAAATGAAGGGTCTATAATTTTTATCATAGGTGTATTTTTTATGATAGAGACAGAATATCAACCAAAAATCCAGAAAAAATACACATCATACAAATGTTATCAATGGAGTTGCAGTTCAATGAGTAAAATAAGTATTTTAATCCCCAAGCAACACATGACTTAGTAGTTGCTGGAGAAACCCTCCTTGGCAAGCACAGAGGTCAGACGTTTCTTGTAGGTGGTGTGCAAACCTGATCACATCTCAGGAGGGATTTTGGTCCACTCTTCTTTACAGATCTTCTCTAAATCCTTAAGATTTCTTGGCTGTCTCTTGGCAACTCGAAATTTCAGCTCCCTCTATAAATGTTCTATAGGATTAAGGTCTGGAGACTCCATGACCTTAATGTTCTTCTTCTTAAGCCACTCCTTTGTTGCCTTGGAGGTATGTTTTGGGTCATTGTCATGCTGGAAGACCCATCCACGATCCAACTTCAGTGTTCTGGCTGAGGGAAGAAGGTTCTCATCCAATACATGGTCCATCCATTGGCCCCTCAATGAGGCAAAGACGACCTGTACCTTTGGCAGAGAAACAGCCCCAAAGCATCTTGTTTCCACCTCCATGCTTGACTGTAGAGATGGTTTTCATCCTCCAAACACGGCGAGTTGAGTTAATTCCAAAGAGCTCAATTTTGGTCTCATCTGACCACAGAACTTTCTCCTAATTCTTTTCTGAATCATTTAGATGTTGGTTGGCAAACTTCAGATGGACCTCTACGTGCGCCTTCTTGAGGAGGGGGATTTGAGGTATTTGAAGGAAGAAAAATGCTGAGTATGCCCATTATGCCGCGTACACACAAGCGGACTTCTCGTCGGACTGAGCTCCGTAGGACTTTTCGACTGAGTTCCGACGAAACGGACTTGCCTACACAGGATCCCACCAAAGTCCGATCGTTTAGAACGTGATGACGTACGACCGGACTAGAAAAGGAAGTTCAATAGCAAGTAGCCAATAGCTGCCCTTGCGTCGTTTTCGGCCCGTCGGACTAGCATAAAGACAAACGTTTTTTTCGATAGGAATCGAGTCCGTCGGAAAGATTTGAAACATGTTCTATTTCTAAGGTCTGTCAGATTTTTTGACAGAAAAGGTCAGAGGAAGCCCACACACGATTGGAATGTCTGACGGATTAGTTCTGTCAGACCTTTTCTGCCGGAAAGTCCGGTCATGTGTACGTGGCATAAGAACACTAAATCGTTTTTAGAAATTTTATTTTTGCTGTAGCCTGTTCTATATGTGCTACAGGTGACAGAGACCAGCGAAACCTTCATTTCTCAGCATTTCTCAGCCTATTTACCATGGGGGAATAATTGAAATAACTTTCAGATCTCGGGGGATCTCTGCTTATATTAACATATCTGCAGCTTATGAGACATTAGAGTGATCACTGAGTTGTAAATATAAGGATACATGAAAGAATAAGAAATGTATGGCTGCCCTATATGACTATATTGATTCAGTATTATTAATGAAACAGAATAATAATAATAATAAGTGCCAGAAGAGAGTGAAAACTGTAGTCACCCCTTTCTTTGCAAAAGTGGAAATGTGACCCCCTACATAGATGATTATGGTAGCATTGCTCTCTACAACTGCTGATCAGTGTGAAGAATGTTCCTTACATTGGTGATCAGTGAGAAGAATGTTCCTTACATTGGTGATCAGTGAGAAGAATGTCCCTTACATTGGTGATCAGTGAGAAGAATGTTCCTTACATTGGTGATCAGTGAGAAGAATGTTCCTTACATTGGTGATCAGTGAGAAGAATGTCCCTTACATTGGTGGTCAGTGAGAAGAATGTTCCTTACATTGGTGATCAGTGGGAAGAATGTTCCTTACATTGGTGATCAGTGGGAAGAATGTTCCTTACATTGGTGATCAGTGGGAAGAATGTTCCTTACATTGGTGATCAGTGAGAAGAATGTTCCTTACATTAGTGATCAGTGAGAAGAATGTTCCTTACATTGGTGATCAGTGAGAAGAATGTTCCTTACATTGGTGATCAGTGGGAAGAATGTTCCTTACATTGGTGATCGGTGAGAAGAATGTTCCTTACATTGGTGATCCGTGAGAAGAATGTTCCTTACATTGGTGATCAGTGAGAAGAATGTTCCTTACATTGGTGATCAGTGAGAAGAATGTTCCTTACATTGGTGATCGGTGAGAAGAATGTTCCTTACATTGGTGATCCGTGAGAAGAATGTTCCTTACATTGGTGATCAGTGAGAAGAATGTTCCTTACATTGGTGATCAGTGAGAAGAATGTTCCTTACATTGGTGATCAGTGAGAAGAATGTTCCTTACATTGGTGATCAGTGGGAAGAATGTTCCTTACATTGGTGATCAGTGGGAAGAATGTTCCTTACATTGGTGATCAGTGGGAAGAATGTTCCTTACATTGGTGATCAGTGGGAAGAATGTTCCTTACATTGGTGATCAGTGGGAAGAATGTTCCTTACATTGGTGATCAGTGAGAAGAATGTTCCTTACATTGGTGGTCAGTGGGAAGAATGTTCCTTACATTGGTGATCAGTGAGAAGAATGTTCCTTACATTGGTGATCAGTGAGAAGAATGTTCCTTACATTGGTGATCGGTGAGAAGAATGTTCCTTACATTGGTGATCAGTGAGAAGAATGTTCCTTACATTGGTGGTCAGTGAGAAGAATGTTCCTTACATTGGTAATCAGTGAGAAGAATGTTCCTTACATTGGTGATCAGTGGGAAGAATGTTCCTTACATTGGTGGTCAGTGGGAAGGAGGAGGAGGACACACCCAAAGAGCTCTCTGTGAGAACCAGCCTTTTTTCAAGCCTGGGCCTTGCCTGCTAGTTTGGCCCAGGAACAATGCCTGATCCTGGGGGAGGCCCAGGGAGGGATCCCCCTGATGACACGGGGCCTAGTGAGGAGGAGGTGGAGGATCTGACTGTGGGTCCAGGCCCTGGTATGGATGCGAGTATCTTCAGACAGAAGATTGTTGATCGTTTTAGGGAAATTGGAAGGGCTGAAGAGAAACTTCAAGTTTTGAAAACTGAACATAAAAACTTTAGAGCCAAATACTTCCAGGCATGGAGTAGAAATCGCACAGCCATGAAGCCTGAGTTACAGGAATATGAGGAAAAAGTAAAGCAGCAAACTTTATTGTTGGAAAAATTAAAAGCCAGAAGTGGAGCTTTTAAAGAAAAGTTTGACAATGAGAAGAGATTTGCCAGCCAGTCGTCAGTAAGTTGCATGGATCAGCGGCCTCAGGTTATGGATGACCCGGGTCCATCTGCCACTGCACCTCTCCCCCCATGTAAGACCTTGGAATCGCCAGCGGCAACCAGCCAGGGGGTTGAGAGTGAGCATGGCACCCTGACCTTCATCCAGCAGATGGAGTCACCCCTGAGAGCAGACAAGTTTGCCATTTCTGATGATCCATCAGAAATCCCTGAAGATGAGGAAAAAAATAAAGCAGGGAATGAAGATGGACCTGCACCAAACACCCTGAACATGGATGTTTCTACTCCTGCATTTGCTGAGACCAGTAGTTCCTCTACCAAGTTTTCTCCATGTGTTTCACACAGTATGGCTGACACCAGCAAAGAGATTGCCTCACCTGAGCCTCCCTGTGTTCCAGCAGAGCTGATTGATTCTGATGGGGGAGGGGATCAGCACATTGCACCATGTGCAGTGGAAGCCATGGATGTGTCAGACCAGCCTGCTGAAAGTCCTGTCCTGATGGAAGAGAACAGGCCAGCTGAAGATTCCACCAGCACAGCAGTGGGAACTGACACTGTTGGGAAGACTACAGGAACTGTGAATATACCAGCAAGTATTAAGAATGACAGTAATGATAAAACAATGAATGTGGTGGGTGGTGGTGAAGGGGTTAATACTGCTGGGAAAAATAAAAATGACATTGCTCTCCCTGCTCAGCAGAGGAAAGACTCATTGATTGTGCAGACCAAATCTGTACAATCGATATCTGCTAGGAATGTGTCAGACGGTTCAAAACACACAAATGTTTCTTCTGCTGGGAGAAATGTGGGCAGTTATGCGTCTGTTCTGGGGAGTCGCACCAAGGAGGGTGGAGGGAATTTTGTAAATATTAGTGGTCACAATTTGGGGAGGCTTGGTGGTGGGATGGTTGGTGGGTACAGGAGGAGGAATGTGGTTCAATTGAAGTGGGAGGGGGAGGGGACCCCACCAGTAAGGGGGAGGGTGGCTGAGTTGGTTCTGGAAATGGGGTTTAAAGCATCAGATATCTTTGCTTTGATTTGCCCAGTGGGGAGTTATGAATTTGATTTGTCCTTTGTAAAGCCTGAGGGTCTGGATTTATTTTGGGAGCGATATAGGAGGTGCAAGGGCCTTCCGCAGTGGAGTGGTTTGGTGCCAAAGGTGATTTCCAGGCAGCCTCCGATAAAGTCGGTGACGATCTTGGTGCACAACGAATCCATACCAGAGGCTGATTTGATAGTATGGCTACGCCGATATGGTGAGGTCCTCGCTCCACTGCGGAAGGTCCTTGATGAGCATGGGATATGGACAGGGGCCTGGACAGTGTCACTAAAATTGGGGGTGCTTGGAAATGTAGTTCAACACCTTCCCTGTTCAGCTTTTCTGGGGAGAGATAGGCTGACTATTTTTTACCAGGGTCAGCCTAAAGTCTGTAACAAATGTGGAGACAAAGGCCATTTTGCATCTACTTGTACCCGTAAGAAATGCTCACTATGCCAGGATCTGGACCATTTGGCTAAGGATTGTACTGAAATTCGGTGCAATTTGTGCCAAAAGCTTGGTCATCCTTATAGCCAGTGCCCGGAGGCATTACATAACTTGCCAGGATTGGAGGCTGAGTTGCAGAGACTTGATAAGGAGGATGAGGCCGCTAAAACTGTTATTGCCCCTCCTGTTTCTGTTACATCTGTTCCGGATTCTGTTTCCCCTAGTGATGTGGTCCCTGAGTCTGTCCCTCCTGTGTCTGTTACAGCTGTTGTTTCGGATTCTATTTCCCCCAGTAATGTGGTCCCTGAGTCTGTCCCCCATGTGGTGGTCCCTAATCCTACTGTACATAGATCCTCCAGACTGGCAGAAGCTGCTGGGGGGGCAGGTTTGGCAGATCTTCCCTCTCGGCCTCCAGTCCCTGTCCCTCAGCGGCACAAACGTGGTCAGGGGAATGTGGGGGTGCTGGATGGGGGAGGGGTTGAGGGAAAGGTGTCCATATCCCATGTCTCACCCTCTGTTGAGGGGGATTCGGATGATGAGGGGTGGGAGAAGTTTAGGAGGAAGAAAAAGAAGAAGAGGAAGACAAGTAAAGTGGTCATTTCTTCCTCAGGGTCGGACCCAGGAGGGGTTCCTCTTGGTAATACCTTTTCAGTTTTGTCGGGTGATGAGATGTCTGATATATCTTTCTCTTTATCATCCATGGATGAGGGAGAGTCACGTAGTCTGAAGAGAGCTGTTTCTGGTGATGAGAGTGTGGTAAAGGTTAAGAAACGACTACCCCAATCATCCTGATGGCAGTTCCCACTCCGATAAAGGTGGCGACCATTAATGTCGCCAGCATTAAATCTGCAAGAGCTCGTGATATTGCCTTATTTTTGCTCAGCGAGTTTGATGCCGAGATTTTATTTTTGCAAGAGACCTGGCTCAATACTTTGGCCGATGTCCATCTAGCAAAAAGGGAGTGGAGATGCGGTCCCTCCTTTTGGTCTCTTGCGGCTGAGCCCTGCAGCGGAGTTGCGGTCCTTTTTAAAACCGATATGGTAACGTGCCGGCGGATAATTGAGGTAGAAATGGGGAGATGCATGGTCTTGGACGTCTCTGTTAGGGGGCAGGACCTGCGCCTAATCAATATCTATGGACCGCAGTCAAAATGGGGCAGGAAATGCCTCCTCACAGAGATCAAGCCCTTCCTTTTTACGTCCCAGCAGGTTGTCTTTGGAGGTGATTTTAACACCATAATTAGGCCTGAAGACAGGAGAGGCTCCATAGACAGGTTGGGTTATGATAGCGTTTTTCTTAGAGATATGGTGAGACAAGCAGGCCTGGTAGATGTGCATATTAAGCACTGCCCTGGCAGCACGGGATTCACATTTCAGAGAGGGAATAGTCAGAGTAGGATAGATAGGTTTTTTTTTTAAAGGAGAACTCTGCTTTCTCGGCTCCTAAGTTGAGGGCGGTGGAGTTCTCTGACCACTGTATGCTGTCTGTGACTCTGAATGCCTCGGACACTCCACCCAGGGGAAGGGGTACCTGGAAACTGAATTCGACTCTCCTGGAAGATGTAGAGGTAAGACAATCCTTTGAGGATTTTTTTCAGGCACAGGTTTCTATTCTGGACTTTTGCAGCAGTAAGTCAGAGTGGTGGGAGCTTGTGAAACAAAGGGCAATTGGACTTTTCAAGGCCATAAGTAAGAAGAAGCAGCTTGGTATGTACATTGCCTACCAGCATTTGCGGAGGAAGCTTGATCGTCTTGTCTCGTATAGAGGAGATCCAGGGGAGATCTCTGAGGTGAAGTTTCTTCTTAGGAAGTGTCAATATGACCGGCATGCCTCCTTGGTTCTGGAGAGGGATTATGGAAAATATCACTCGCCTGATCCTTACCAGAACTGTAAGAAAGGCATAGCAGTTAAGACTGTCATAGGCCTGAGGGATAGTACGGGTTCCCTGGTGACGTCCAGATCAGGGATCCTGGAGATCTTCAGATCATATTACGCAGACCTTCTGGGAAGAAAGGACCTTTGTCGGGACAGGATGGAAAGCTTTCTGGATTCTACTCCAGGATTGGGAAATGGTACGTTGCCTTTGATGGATTTGACAGAACCAATTTCAGTGGATGAGGTAGTTAATGCTATAGAGAAGCTGGCTACCAAAAAATCGCCTGGGCCAGATGGGTTGACAGCTGAATTCTACAAGTGTTTTAAGTCCATTCTGGCTCCCTTTTTAGCAGAGGTTTATAACAGCTGTCTAGAAGAGGGTTCGCTCCCTCCCTCCATGAGGCAATCCGCTGTGATTCTTCTGTCAAAAGGTAAAGACCCCTCAATGATTGAGAACTGGCGCCCCATCAGTCTTCTCAATGTTGATAGAAAGATCCTGGCGAAGATTCTTTTTTGGCGCTTGTCGTCAGTAGCAGGCGATTTGTTGTCCAGTCATCAGCACTGCTCAGTCCAAGGTATAAGTACCTTTTCAGCGGTTTTAGCTGTCCGGGAGGCTTTGGAACGATGCAGGGCTGCTGGATGGAGAAAGTACTTGCTGGCATTGGATCAGGCGAAGGCTTTTGATAGAGTCAATCACGAGTACCTGTATTTGCTACTTGGTAGATACGGCCTGCAGGGGAGGTTTATAGATTGGCTGAAGACATTATATAGAGGGGCTGAGAGCTTCCCACTGGTTAATGGTTGGGTTGGACGGCCTTTTGAGGTTGTCTCTGGTGTGCGCCAGGGATGTCCTCTGAGCCCCCTGTTATATGTACTCGCAATCGACCCCTTCATAAGAAGGCTAGAGAGTGGATCTTTGTGCTGGGGGGTCCTTTGGGCATTGCTGGTGTGCCGCCTCTGAAGGTCGTGGCCTATGCCGATGATGTGTCTGTTATTGTCTCTGGGACAGAGGAGGCGCAGGAGGTGGTCTCTATGATAGAGCAGTACACGGAGGCTTCTGGTTCTAAAGTCAACCATGAAAAGAGTGAAGTTTTCTGGATGGGTGAGGAGGGTGAAAGCTTCGAACTTCCGGATGCCTTCCCAGAGCCCCAGCAGGAAATTAAAGTGTTGGGCATCAAATTTGGTCCTGGTGACTATGGTCATCGAAATTGGGAAAGCAGGTTGGTGTGTGCCAATGCCAAAGTAGCAAGCTGGAAGAAATGGAAGCTTTCCTTGAGGGAGAGGGTTGACTTGATCAAAACGTACCTGGTCCCAATCTTTTTATATGTCAGCTTCGTCTGTATCTTGCCAGCATCTCTCTATGCAAGGGTGTACAGCTGTTTTTTCCAACTGTTATGGGGAAGTAGGCTGAACCTGATCAAACACAATGTAACTTACCTGTCTAGGTGGGAGGGTGGCCTAGGAATGGTCAACCCAATAGTTTTCTTTTCTCTGCTCTTTTTAAAGTACAATCTTGGTAACATGCTAGCAGAGAACCCGCCGGGATGGGTGGGCATTTTTCAATCTTGTTTTAGGCCTTTTCTGCGATGCTGGGAAGATGGCGGGCCAGTGAAAAGTCTGAGAGTCCGACATGGCAAGCTCCTGGCTTATGTTGCCCCGTGTCTGAAAATACTTCGGCAGTGGCAGGTGACAGTGGAGGATATCAAGTCCCTCCCCAGGAAGCTTCTGGAGAAGAGGATTTTGAGCTCTGCTTTCAGTGTGTCACTGGCCTTAAGGGATTGCCCAGGCTCTGTAATGAGGGAGGGGTTGCGTTTAATCAATTTAGAAAGAATTCCCTTGAAGTTTAGGGATCAAGCCTGGCTCGCTTTCCATGGAAGGCTCTATGTCAGAGGGAACTTGAAGCATCGCCCTGTGGATGATCGGGATTGTCCTAGAGCGGAGTGTGTTGGTAAAGTGGAGTCTATGGACCACTTTTTGCTGCAGTGTCCCTTTAACATAGAGGTGTATAAAAGGGTGGGGAGGGCTTTGGCATCCCCTTTTTCTATTGCATGAGTTATGCGGAGTGGGTGTACGGGGCATTCCCGACTTGCTGGGATTTTGATTTGGATACACTGTTTTTAGTTAGTATAGTTGTCCGTTACTTCACATGGAATGCACGGTGCCAGATTACCCTGCGGAAAAAAGTCCTCTCTGTTGAGGTGGTGGTGCACGATATTCTGGGTGAGGTTGGGAAAATTCGGGGTCTTGAGAGGGGCAGGGAGCCTCGGGCGGTCTGGAAAAGGGCGTGGAGGAATATCAGACCTGCCTTTGGTGAACTGCCCATCTCTGGGTGAGGTGCTCTTTTCTTTTTCTATTTCTTTCACTCCCTTAGTTTTTGTTGGTTAGTAGCTTCTTTTTGAAGAAGGGCTGCATGCATAATGGGTGCGGGTTTGTTTCTTGACCTCACAGTTTAGATGTCTGGTGTATTGGTGTGAGTTGTAGTGAGATTATCCCCAATAATGACATGTTCATGATGAGTTTTGTTTTTGCTGTAAAGTCATTTTTTGTTTAAGAGCAGATTTGCTATATTTATTTTCATTTATGTAAATATGTATATATTTATGTATATTATATATAGTGATTTTATGCTTATTGATTGCAAGACTTTTAATAAAGAAAAATTGGGAAGAATGCACCTTACATTGGTGATCAGTGAGAAGAATGTTCCTTACATTGGTGATCAGTGAGAAGAATGTTCCTTACATTGGTGATCAGTGAGAAGAATGTCCCTTACATTGGTGATCAGTGAGAAGAATGTTCCTTACATTGGTGATCAGTGGGAAGAATGCTCCTTACATTGGTGATCAGTGAGAAGAATGTTCCTTACATTGGTGATCAGTGAGAAGAATGTTCCTTACATTGGTGATCAGTGAGAAGAATGTTCCTTACATTGGTGATCAGTGAGAAGAATGTTCCTTACATTGGTGATCAGTGAGAAGAATGTTCCTTACATTGGTGATCAGTGAGAAGAATGTTCCTTACATTGGTGATCAGTGAGAAGAATGTTCCTTACATTGGTGATCAGTGGGAAGAATGTTCCTTACATTGGTGATCAGTGAGAAGAATGCTCCTTACATTGGTGATCAGTGAGAAGAATGTTCCTTACATTGGTGATCAGTGAGAAGAATGTTCCTTACATTGGTGATCAGTGAGAAGAATGTCCCTTACATTGGTGACCAGTGGGAAGAATGTTCCTTACATTGGTGATCAGTGAGAAGAATGTCCCTTACATTGGTGACCAGTGGGAAGAATGCCCCCCTTGCTTATACCTGAAAATATCATTGCTGTGAGTGATAGTTATTCAGAAATTGCAGTTTGCTCATGGAACCCCCAGCAACCTGTGGATGAGCCCCTGGGGTTCCACACAGCCTTGGATGAGGCTGCACTAATCAAACCATTCGCTGTATATACAGTCAGATGAATGTCGACAGCTTTAGATCTGTATGTAAATTATCAGGTGAAGTCAGAGATTACAGGTGAATGAATTATGAATTCCCTTGGTTCAATCATCATTTGCATTGAAACTTGTTGGGGAGCCCAGAAGAAGACAAACCTCCATCTCTACATTGTAATAAAGTGCGCAATTCTAAGAAAAATATGACGGTTTGAATTGAAAAGATTCCATGTCAAGGACCTTGCAGTTTTTTCCTCCCTTTTAGTGCTGCACAAAATAAACTTCCAGATGTTGAAATGCCTATTTCAGGTCCTCCTGGGATTCTGGCGAGATCTATATTTTTCCTTGATGTCTGTCTTCTTGAATTATTCTCACTGTCATAAAAGAGTAACACAGATATCTGATGCTTCGAGGCGAGATGAAGGTGTTATGTGTAGGCTCAGATAAGTGGTAGGAACACAATCTGCTGAATTCCGCTGCCAGGGTTCCAAAAAAGACGTTCTACAAACTTTTCCATGTATTTGTCCTTAAATAATGTCCGGCTTCACATTCTGCTTCTACAATTTAAAGTGGACCTGAACTCAGGAAGTTTTTACAGAACAGTTTTTATTCACCATGACAGAGCATAAAAAGCACAAATAGTAATAATCATATCAAGTTCCACATTTTTATATATATAGATATATAGATCTATATATCTATATATCTATATATGGGTCTATAGGGGATCCAATGGTAGCACTAAGCATGTAACAGAATTATTTTAATTTCACATATCTATTTATTTACTTATATTTATTTTCAAATTATTTATTTATTTATTTGTATTTTTGTATACTGTATATTTTTTTGTATTTTTATATTTTACTTATTTATTTATATTTATGTTTTATTTATTTATTTATTTATTTGTATTTTTAGATTTTATTTATTTATATTTATTTTTTTTATGTATTTATTTATTTTGTATTAGATTTTATTTATCCCCCCCCCCTTTTTTTTTTTCTTTTTTGTGTCCATTATTGGGATTAAGTTCACGGTGATACCTCGCATGTGTGGAACGATCGCTGCTTGCGTGCATGCAGGACTGACGCGCGCATTCACCTTTACTTTTTTTTTTTCAATGGAAAAACAAACTTTATTGAAAAAAAGTATGCATGGTACATAAATCAATATAGACCAACATAGCCTTGACAATAGTACATACATGAATGTAATGAAATGTCTGTATAGCCTACAGTAAAACACATCAATGGAAATGGCGTTAATGTACAATATATATAAAAGAAAGAGAGAATACAAAAAGGGGAAGGGGGTAAATAGGAGGTGAGGCTATTAGGTGCACGTTTCACCGTCTGCTAACCATCTGCTCCAGACCTTTTCATATTTAAGCAAACACCCTCTATGGAGATAAATCAGTTTTTTATATGGGAGAGTGTTGTTAACCTCCTTCTTCCAGCATTGAATTGTAGGGGGCAGGGCCTGCATCCACATACGGGCTACCACTTTCCTTGCCAAGAATAGCGGGGTTTGTCTGTGTCTAAGTCCGGCAGCAGACCGAGTAGGCACATTTTTGGGTCTAGTGTAGCAGGAGAGCCCATCTGATCATGCAAGAAGCGGATCACCTGTATCCAGTATGTTTGTATAGTTGGGCAGGACCATATAAGGTGGTAGAAGGAGCCTGGGGTGTGGTCGCATCGGCGGCACCCTGGATTGTACATGGGTTTAAAACACGCTATCTTCTGGGGGGGGGGGGGGGTCAGATACGTCCTATGTATGATATACAACTGCGTGAGGTGGTCTGATAACTTAGGGGATACCTTTTTTCAGGTCTTCCAAAATCTCATCCCAATCCTCATCCTCAATCCTCGTCCGATGTCTGCCTCCCACCTTGTCTTGGCAGCATAGGCCAAGGCCATGGTACTGGGGAGACGGATAGCGGAGTATAGAGTGGAGATTAATTTGGCAGACTCAATATCAGTGACTGTGTCTACTATAGAGGGAACTGCCAGGGAAGGGTTAAGGCCGGTAAACTGGGATTGTATAGCGTGACGAAGTTGTAAATATCTAAAGAGAAGACAGTTAGGGAGGGAATATTCGTCCTTTAGCGTTTGGAATGTTTTAAGTCCCATAGTGGTCATGACCTGATGTAAGTACAAAATCCCATGGCGTATCCACACCGCAGGGTCTGGGATGGACAACAGTTCAGGTAGATGCGTGTTAAACCAGAGAGGTGTATGGGAGTGGATCCGCGGGGTTCCGAGTTTTTGTAGCACCGCTCGCCATACCCTCCGGTGGTGTGTCAGCATGTCTGTGTTGTGGTGGGGGGAACGTCTTGTCAAGGGAGCTCTAAGGACTGATTGAAGCGGGGTGTGGGCTAGGTCATCAGGGTGCTCACATAGTAGTGACTGGTATCGAGGTCGCTCACTTTTGTCAAAATGAAAGAAATGGGACGGTTGGGAAGCAAGGTAATACTCCTGAAAGTCTGGAATGGCAGCTCCTCCCAGTGTCACCGGGTTTTTTTAAAGTTTTCCAAGATAATTTGTGTCTACTGTGCTCCCATATAAATGAATTAAGAATAGATTCGATGGTCTTGAAGAATTTTTGTGGTATGTATAGGGGGGCATGCCACACCAGATAAAGTATCTTTGGGAGGAGTATCATCTTGACTAAACTGATGCGTCCCATAACACCTAGGGGAAGTCTGGCCCAAACCTGAGTTTTGGTCTTGATCAGGGGCATTCACCTTTACTTACATTTTTTTTTTCATTATTAATTTATTTTATTTTGACACTGTTGCCTTCTTTTTTGATCACATTTATTGCTGTCAGAAGGAATGTAAACATGTATTATTTATTATTATTTATTTGTACATTTGGCACAGGAATGAAACCTGGGGGCCCTTAGGGACATGGGGCCTTAGATAATTTCCTGGTGTATCTTCTGCCTACAATAACATTTATGATGCCACATCAGTGGCGAGTGGACCAACATCACCATCACCAGTGGACTATCTTTCTTTCTTTGGAGCCCTTTGCTTTACTGCACAACAATAACATTTGATGTAAACTGTAACCTTTTCCTCGTTCTTCACAACAATCAGAAAACTCTGAGCGGGGCATTAAACGATCCCTTTTCTTGTAACGAATGTCCGATATCGAGCGGTATTTAATACAAGCCATTTATTCCACTCCGTGCATTCCGGTGGTAGATGGAGCTGTAGAACACGGTAATCTACCTGCTGACAAGTACCAGAGTGTGAAATCATTTGCTGTCCAAAGAGGTAATTTAGAAGAGCCATCTGGAAGGATTGGCACCGGCCAAAAGAGAGCCGAAGACGCCGGCCAAAATCCGTGTCTCTATGTCCCAGCCATGTGTACATCCATGCAGTGTGCGGATTTCATACATGTGGGTTTACTCTACTTCACACCTTTTTAGTAAATCATATTCAAAACTGAAGGACCTTTAAACAATAAAGCAGAACTATACTTTTTGAATCAACATGAACTATTTTAATAATTCTTATGCTGCTAGCATTAGTAACTAGACGGGAAAGTATATTAAAGGGCCAGGACAAGGAGTGGGCGGGAGGGGTGGCTGCCCTGGGTGCAATGGTTTACTGTAAGGATGGGGGTTCCTTTCTTCTGTTACAGGCTGACAGGAGTAGTGACAGCGGCCATGATTTGTAGGGATGGGGGCGCCTTCCTTCTGTTACAGGCTGACAGGAGTAGTGACAGTGGCCGTGATTTGTAGGGATGGGGGCGCCTTCCTTCTGTTACAGGCTGACAGGAGTAGTGACAGCGGCCGTGATTTGTAGGGATGGGGGCGCCTTCCTTCTGTTACAGGCTGACAGGAGTAGTGACAGCGACCATGATTTTGACAAGCGAGTGACTGCTGGGTGTGGGATCCCCTAATGCCTTGTACACATGTTAAGAATATCGGTTCTTCCAAATTTAATCACATGTGCATCTAGAGTCGAATCGCCCCACCTCGTACACACATTAAGAATATCGTACAAACGTTCTTCCAAATTTAATCATATGCGAGTCTAGAATTGAACCACCCTCCTTGTACACACGTTAAGAATATCGTATGAACGTTCTTACAAATTTAATCATATGCGGGTCTAGAATCGAGTCACCCACCTTGTACATACGCTAAGAATATCGTACGAATGTTCTTCCAAATTTATTCATATGCGGGTCTAGAATCGAATTGCCCTGCCTCGTACACACGTTAAGAATATTGTATGAATGTTCTTACCAATGTAATCGTATGCGGGTCTAGAATCAAATTTCCCGTCTCTTACACACGTTAAGAATATCGTATGAATGTTCTTCCAAATTTAATCGTATACGTGTCTAGAATCAAATCGCCAGCGTAGTATATATCCAAAAATTTCTGTATGATCTACTCCAACAACCTACGCGCGTAGGCACGTTCTGCAGCGTGGAGTCGGAAGTGATGTCAGAACTTGACCTTGTGCATGCCACGCCTTTTGGTTCGGGGAGATCGTTGTATACGGATACGCGTGTTCGTTCGCGTGAGGAATATTCATTATAGACGACAGTTGTCTATGAAAATTCACTTTTACATGGAAGACCAAACACTTCCACTGGTCATGCTTGGAGTTTTGGCCATCCAATGTTTTGGAAAAAAAAAAAGAAGAAGAAAAGGAGCACATGGTCAAAACAGAACCGAGAGAACTATTCTCATGTGTCGCTGCTGCGTGAATTACAAGAGAATAACCCTGATGATTTCAGGAATTACCTCAGAATGGATGATGATGGATGCTTACAAGCATTGCTGCAGCTTGTGATGCCAGTCATTAAAAAACAAACAACAACTATTTGTCCGGAGCAGAGTTTAATCGCAACACTATGCTATCTGACGACAGGGAGAAGTCTGCAGGACCTAAAATTCTCAACAGGAATTTCACCACAATCACTGGGGAGAATCATCCCAGAAACCTGCAAGTCCCTCATCGATGTGCTACAGAGAAACTATGTCAAGGTAACTTACCTCCATATATTATCATATTTTTTTATTTAGCAGTTTATATAGTGTGTGTGTGTGTGTGTATATATATCTATATATATATAGATATATACACACACACACACTATACTATATATACACACTCTATAGTTCAGTAATGTAGTATATAGCAGTAGTAAAGTAGACTATTATATTCTAATCCAAAGTTAAAAAGATAAAAAAAAAACAGTGTTAAGTCAAGTGCTTATTACTTAGTTTAGGTATGAAATAAATATAAAATATATTAAAACACTATATTTTTTTCCTGTTACAGTTTCCAAGCAACCCACCTGAGTGGATGAAAGTTGCAAATAAATTCAAGGACCTGTGGAATTTCCCTAATTGCGGAGGAGCCATCGACGGAAAACACGTGCGCATCGTACCACCACCAAACTCCGGATCCTATTACTTTAACAACAAGGGTTTTTTTTATAGCATCATGATGCTCGCTATAGTTGATGCCAAATATAATTTTCTATATCTGGATATAGGAAAGAATGTCCAGAACTCTGATGGCAGTGTAATCCAGAAGATGGAGTTCTATCACCGTCTGCAGAATGGAACCCCTTAACCTGCCCACACGTGACGACACATGTGAAAACATGAACTTTGCGTTTGTGGCTGATGATGCCTTCGCATTGATTGAAAACATATTGGAACCGTTCCCTATGCGTAATGTGACTCTCAACCAAAGGATCTTCAATGACAGACTATCAAGGGCCTGCAGGGTGGTTGAAAAAGCATTTTGGATCTTGGCCAACAGATTCCACCTGTTTTTAACAAGCATCAATATGTCAATGCATAAAATAGATATCATTGTGCCATGTTGTTGTGTCCTACACAATTATCTAAGGCAGCATTCCCCAGCATACATTACCCCACCTCCAAGGGATCCCAAGACAATAACACTCCCCAGTGGTAGTGGCATTGGAGGACAGGAAAGTATGGAGGAGGTGCTCACAACACTGAGCAGTGGACATCCGAGGCTGCCTACACTGAATGCAAGGCAATGCAGGCTGGACTATCTTAACTATTTTTCCGGAATTGGGGCAGTGCCCTGGCAGTCTGATATGTAAAAAAAAACAGGCTTGATGAATTGATTTGTCACATTTCAAATACCCTATCACAACTCTCTATTAAGATGTTACCGTTTATATTGTTGTATTTTAAAATGATTTGACTTGTGTGAACAATGCCATTGTGATTTATTGGACTTTAAACTGTCCAATAAATGTTATATTGTTTGTAGTGCTGTAATTGTTAATTTGTCTGTGCCAGTTTCCTCTCCCGTTAGACCAACTGAAACATTGCCTTAAAGGGGTTGTGAATTATAAACGGTTTTACTGAGGTGGCACCTCATTGGTGCCACCTCAGTGCCGCCTCATTGGTGCCACCTCAGTGCCGCCTCATCAGTGCCCATCAGTGAAGGAGAAAATGTACTAATTTACAACATTTTGTAACAAAAACAAAGAAAAACTTAAAAAAAAGTTTTGGTATTTTGTTATTTGTTTAGCAAACAATAAAAACACCAGAGGTGATCAAATACCACCAAAAGAAAGCTCTATTTGTGTGGAAAAAATGATAAAAGTTTTATTTGGGTACAGTGTTACATGACCGCGCAATTGTCATTTAAAAAGTGATAGTGCTGAAAGCTGAAAATTGTCCTGAGCAGGAAAAGGGGCAAAATGCCCGGTATTGAAGTAGTGAAAAGGGATATTAATTAACCTCAAATAAAGATATATTATACACGGATATTCTGCTCAAGTACCACGCATGTTGTAAAATTGGTTTAATGCCAGATAACAATGGAAAAGAAGGTTTGATTTGTCTCCCACGATCATTATTCACTTTTTGTGGTTTTGTTCCCGGTTTGTTCGTTTATTTCCGATCTTGCGCACTTTACTATTGATACGATGATCATTCTTTGTGTTCACAAACAGAAAAAAATTTCAATCTTGTTCCTTCTATAAATTTCGTACGACCGGATACGAAAGCCGTGTACTAATGATTATTTTATTGAACGATCTATCCAAAAGCGGTAATTTTCATATGATTTTCTCATCGTGTGTATGGGGCTTAACCCTGCACATCATGAATGGGGTGGGGGGGCGCAGGTTGGCATCTTTTCCCTGGACACTGGATGACCTTGCTCCGGCGCTCATTATATTTATTATATAATTATTAGAAACACAGGGGTAACTGGAGACACAAAATATCAGTGGGGGACAATATGTCAGTGGGGGGGAATAGTGCCCCATCATTGGTATCAGTGGGAGAAATAGTGCCCCATCATTGATATCAATGGTAGGAATAGTGCCCAATCATTGGTGTCAGTGGGAGGAATAGTGTCCCATCATTGGCGTCAGTGGGAGGAATAGTGCCCATCATTGGTGTCAGTGGGAGGAATAGTGCCCCATCATTGGTATCATTTGGAAGAATAGTGTCCCATCATTGGTATCAATGGGAGGAATAGTGTCCCATCATTGGTGTCAGTGGGAGGAATAGTGCCCATCATTGGTGTCAGTGGGAGGAATAGTGCCCCATCATTGGTATCATTTGGAAGAATAGTGTCCCATCATTGGTGTGAGTGGGAGGAATAGTGTCCATCATTGGTGTCAGTGGGAGGAATAGTGTCCATCATTGGTGTCAGTGGGAGGAATAGTGCCCCATCATTGGTGTCAGTGGGAGGAATAATGCCCCTTCATTGGTGTCAGTGGGAGGAATAGTGCCCCATCATTGGTGTCAGTGGGAGGAATAGTGCCCCATCATTGGTGTCAGTGGGAGGAATAGTGTCCCATCATTGGTGTCAGTGGGAGGAATAGTGCCCCATCATTGGTGTCAGTGGGAGGAATAGTGCCCCATCATTGGTGTTAGTGGGAGGAATAGTGTCCCATCATTGGTGTCAGTGGGAGGAAAAGTGTCAATCATTGGTATCAGTGGTAGTATATATATATATATATATATATATATATATATATATATATATATATATATATATATATATATATTGTAATTAAGGATTTTTAGATAACCAATGCACACTATTGCTGCTAGATTCAGTCTGGACATCCAGGCTTCGCTGATTCCAGGACATAAATGGGTTAACGGTGAATTTTGCAGTGAAGAGCTCTGGCTGTTGCCCTTAGATGGCATTTACCGCATAGAAGAAATCTAGTTTGAGTTGCGGAGCTCTGCCTTCACCTGAACGGAATATATTGCTTCCTAATATAATATTTCTTCCAATTTTCCTCTTTCTGAACGGAGTCCAGGCATGTCCCATATCGAGCCGCTCTCCGGAATACTCCCAGCCTGAAAGTTTTCTGAAAACCTGGCTGGATCTCGTTTCGTGACTCTCCGCCAAACGCGGAAAACCGCACGCCAATTAATTATCGGAGTGGCATCTGGTCTCACATAATAATGGTGGCAAATGAGCTTTTCCTTTGATTCCTATAGAAATCGATGGGAGACGGGCTCCTTTCTATAAAATTCTCTTTTTTTTACCCTTAATAGAAAACTGTAGCAGGAGCTTTTATTGACATTAGACTTTAAAATAAGGAATGTGATTCCTGGCACGGCAGAGATTGGCATTAAACCTTTCCCCGGCTCTGCGTGTCACATCCACTCAGCATTGTATGTCTGATGGAGGTAAGTCGGCTCTACCTCCCGTAGACAGATATCGTATTCCGCCGGTCTCTGCACTCCATTGGCTCTCATCCTTTGTCACCGACACAGTATGCCTCTCAAATTGCTTTCAACCTCCTCTAAACACTTTGACATAATCACAGCGAGGATGTTAACACAGGCGAGTGCCGATGAGCGCCGTGCGGCGCGAAGATGGCGGAAATCATCGTGTATTTTACAGGATCTGAATAGGTGTGATCTGGAGGAAATTTGACAGTTTAGAAAACATAAAATGTTACAAAGAGTCCATTTTATTCTTGTTTATGTAATAATAATAATCACATCTAAGGATCGTTCACACCATAAGGTGCGTCTGAGCGTGCGCGCTCGCCACGCGTCCCCGCGTGGCGAGTTTTGTTAATTAAAGTGATATTAAAGACTTGGATTTTTTTTTTACAGTAAAATAACAAACATGTTATACTTGCCTCCTCTAAAGCATCCCCGATCCTCCTCTTCTTGGGTCACCTGCTCATGGCCCCTCCCTCCTGCCGACTGCCCCTCCCAGAGCAAGCAACTCTGCACCCTGGCAGGCTTTCTTCCGAGCCACTGATTTGCGTATCCATTCACACACAGTGCCGCGGTTTCGGCCTGGCACCTTTCTCTCTTCATTGGCTCACTGGTTGTGATTGACAGCAGCGGGAGCCAAAAAAAATGCATGAAAGTAAAAAAAAACTTTGAGCCTTTAGAACCACTTTAATTCTACCTCACCCTGTGCTAAGAAAATATAGATAAATGTGTGTAAAAACAAAAAAAACAAGAACAAAATATCAAACCCTCACTGCTGCTACTCTGACTAAGCCACCCCCGATGAGGAAGTCAGAGGACGAAACATGTTGGGGAGTAGCTACATGGCAACTGGAAGTACACTCAGGAAATAAATATACAAATGTGTAAAAAAAACAAGAACAAAATATCAAACCCTCACTCTGCTGCTACTCTGACTAAGCCACCCCCTATGAGGAAGTCGGAGGACAAACATGTTGGGGGGTAGCTACATGGCAACTGGAAGTACTCTCAGGAAAAAAATATACAAATGTGTAAAAAACAAGAACAAAATATCAAACCCTCACTGCTGCTGTTTTCGACTAAGCCACCCCCTACGACAGGGGGTGGCTTAGTCGCTCTGCCCTCCAGCTGTGGTGAAACTACAAATCCCATCATGCTTCTGCCTCTAGGAGTCATGCCTGTGATTGCCAGGGTCTTGCAATGTCTCATGGGACTTTTCGTTTTAAAACAGCTGGAGGTTACCTACCCCTGCTCTACGATGAAGTCGGAGGACGAAATGTGTTGGGGAGTGGCTATGTGGCAACTGTAAGGACACATATATATATAAAAATGTGTAAAAAAAACTAAATATCAAAACCTTACTGCTGCTGCCCTTTATAGCAAACAAACAGAGTAATAAACCAAAAATAAGAAAAAAAAATAAAAATAAGAGTGAAAAACATAAAACAAAGTACCCAAAAAGTCCTTTGAAGTGCAATATAGCCACTCCCCAACATGTTTTGTCCTCTGACTGAGCCACCCCCTATGACAAAGTCAGAGGACAAAACATGTCCGGGTGTGGCTACGCAGCAAGCGGAAGTGCGCTCAGGAAATAAATATTTAAATGTGTAAAAAAACAAGAACAAAATATCAAACCCTCTCTGTTACTGCCCTATATATATCAAAACTTAACTAGTGAAAAATAAAGAGTGTAATAAACCACTACTCCCATTTTTTCAAGCAGTGCTGTGCTATATAGATACATAAAATAAGAGTGAAAACAATAAAACTAAAACAGAGTGTCCAAAAAGTCCACATTCAATAAAACTGAAAAACTTTTCAAGTGCAATATAGCTCCAATGTGTTTCGTCCTCCTACAAAGCTGTCCCCTATGACGAAGTTGGAGGACAAAACTTGTCAGTGTGTTGCTACAAGCAACTGGAAGCGCCCTAAGGAAAAAATATAAAAATGTATTAAAAAACCCTAAATATTAAACCCTCACTGCTGTTGCCCTGAGTGAAAAAGATCAAACTAAAACGGAGTGTCCATATAGTCCACATGCATTATAAGACTGAAAGACCTTTCAAGTGCAATATAGCCACGCCCCAACGTGTTTCGTCCTCTGACTGAGCCACCCACTATGACGAAGTTGGAGGATGAAACATGTCGGGGTGTGGCTACGTGGCAACTGTAAGTACGCACAGGAAATAAATATGAAAATGTGTAAAAAAAAAACAAAATATCAAACCCTCACTGTTGCTGCCCTATATATCAAAACTTAAAACTAGTGACAAATAAAGAGTGTAATAAACCACTATTTCCAATTTTTCAAGCAGTGCTGTGCTATATAGCTACATAAAATACGTGGTCTAAAAAGTCCACATGGAATATAAGACTGGAAGACCTTGGAAGTGCAATATAGCCATGCCCCAACGTGTTTTGTCCTCCAGAGACATCCCCCAAAAAGACTTGTTTCACGGTGGGGATGGTGTGTTCAGGGTGATGTGCAGTGTTAGTTTTCCCCACACATAGCGTTTTGCTTTCAGGCCAAAAACTTGAATTTTGGTCTCATGTGACCAGATCACCTTCTTCCACATGTTTGCTGTGTCCTCCACATGGCTTCTCACAAACTACAAACAGGACTTCTTATGACTTTCTTTCACCAATGTCTTTCTTCTTGTCACTCTTCCATAAAGGGCAGATTTGTGGAGAACACGACTAATAGTTGTCCTGTGGACAGATTCTCCCACCTGAGCTGTGGATCTCTGCAGCTCCTCCAGAGTTACCATGGACCTCTTGGCTCTTCTCTGATGAATGCTCTCCTTGCCCGGCCGGTCAGTTTAGGTGGACGGCCATGTCTAGGTAGGTTTGCAGTTGTGCCATACTCTTTCCATTTTCCGATGATGGATTGAACAGAGCTCCATAAGATGTTCAAAGCTTGGGAGATTTTTTTTATAACCAAACCCTGCTTTATACTTCTCCACAACTTTATCCCTGACCTGTCTGGTGTGTTCCTTGGCCTTCATGATGCTGTTTGTTCACTAAGGTTCTCTAACAAACCTCTGAGGGCTTCACAGAACAGCTCTATTTATACTGAGATTAAATTACACACAGGCGGACTCTATTTACTAATTAGGTGACTTCTGAAGGCAATTGGTTCCACTAGATTTTAGTTAGGGGTATCAGAGTAAAGGGGGCTGAAAACAAATGTCCCCCCCACACACACACACACTTTTTACATATTTATTTGTATCATTTATCATTTTCCTTCCACTTCACAATTATGAGCCACTTTGTGTTGGTCTATCACATAAAATCCCAATAAAATACATTTACGTTTTTGGTTGTCACATGACAAAATGTGGGAAATTTCAAGGGGTATGAATACTTTTTCAAGGCACTGTATATTTTGCAATCTGTAGCCATCAGCGGATGTTGCAATAGACGGACGTTATACTGAGCCGATAGAATGTAACTCTTGTAATCAATGTTGGTTGTTACCGCCTAAACGATGATTATGAGATTAGCACATGTTTGGGACGATGAATAATTCACAGAGAATGGCGCTAACGACGCTTCATTTTGAATTACAACGCGGAATCTTTATTGCGGCGCCTTTTTCGTTTTTTATTTTCTTTGGCTAATGAGTAATCATGACGAGCCTATGAAATGTTATTTCATGAAATGTTAAAGGCAGCAAGCGCTAATTAAACATGAATTATATATGATCCATAAAAAATATCGCCACCAGTAATGAATATTAACAGGAAGATGCCATTGATTATTTTTTTTTTATCCCGTCCTGACAGCGAGGATCAGCGCTGATTTACAGCAAAATTAAAGGGATTTTTTTTTTTTGTTTTCTGTTTATATTATTGTTGTTGTGTGAAGCAGATGGCGGATGTTCAATTAACTTTTACTTTTATTTTAATGAGTTGACAACGCTGGCAAAGAATGGCATTTCTCCCTGTATGTAGGTAAATGCCCAAAGAGTACCTGTCATCTGATAGGACCAGAGATTCCGTACAATTCACAAGCGCGGGGGGGGGGGGCGAAGTTTTGGTGCTCGAAGATCAGAATTCAGTATCGTTGTGTAATGAAGGTGAATCTAAAGTGATTGTAAGGCTTCGATTATTAAAAAAAAAATATATCATACTTACCTCCACTGTGCAGTTCGTTTTGCACAAAGTGGCCCCGATCCTCCTCTTCTGATGTGGGCTCTCGCGGTTCCTCCCCACATCAGATAACCGCGCGGGCGCGCTCCCGAGTCTAGCATCTGTGTCCATAACTGCCGAATGTGTGACTCGGCCCCGCCCCCCGGCGCCCGCGTCATTGGATTTGATTGACAGCAGTGGGAGCCAATGGCTGCGCTGCTCTCAATCTATCCAATCAAGAGCCCATCTACACTGATTATCAGTGCAGCCCCATCAGTTCCAATCAGTGCCCATTAGTGCAGATTATCATTACCAATCAGTGCAGCTTACCAATGCCCATCAGTGCCACCTATCAGTGGCCATCAGTTCCACCTTGTCAGTGTCTCCTCATCAGTGCCCATCAGTGCAGCTTATCAGTGCCCATCAGTGTTCATCAGTGCAGCTTCATCAGTACCCATGAGTGCAGTCTTATCAGTGCATATCAATGAAGAAAATGACTTATTTGCTACATTTTATAACCAAAACTAAGAAAAAAAAATTGTTTTCAGAATTTTCGTTCTTTTCTCATTTATTTGTTGGACTTGATGGACTTGTGTCTTTTTTCAACCTCACCTACTATGTAACTATTTAGGAAAAATAAAAACCCCAGCGGTGATTAAATACCACCAAAAAAAATCTCTATCTGTCTCAAAAAATTATAAAAATGTCATATGGGTATTATTATTATTATTATTATTATACAGGATTTATATAGTGCCCACAGTTTGCACAGCGCTCTACAACATGAGGGCAGACAGTACAGAGACAATACAAACCAATACAAGAGGGATCAGAGGGTCCTGCTCGTTAGAGCTTACAATCTAGAAGGGAGGGTCAAGTGGAATGAAAAGGTAATAACTGTGGGGGATGAGCTGATGGAGAAAATGAAAATACAGTTGTTGGGTGTGGGTAGGGGAGGCTTTTCTGAAGAGAAGGGTTTTCAGGGATCGTCTAAAAGCTAATAGAGTAGGAGATAACCAGACAGATTGGGGTAGGGCATTCCATAGGATTGGAGAGGCTTTGGAAAAGTCCTGGAGAAGAGCATGGGGGAGGTGATGAGGGAGCTAGAGAGCAGGAGGTCTTGACAGGAATGAAGAGAACGTTTAGGTTGGTATTTCGAGACTAGGCTAGTGATGTAGCTTGGGGCAGAGTTGTTGATGGCTTTGTACGTAGTGGTTAGTATTTTGAATTTAATTCTTTGGCTGACCGGAAGCCAGTGGAGGGATTGACAGAGAGGGGTGGCAGACACGGAGCGATTGGTAAGGTGGATGAGTCTGGCAGCAGCATTCATGATGGACAGAAGAGGTGATAGACTATGTAGAGGTAAGCCAATGAGGAGGGAGTTGCAGTAGTCGAGGCGAGAGATGACCAGCGAGTGAATTATGAGCTTTGTTATGCCATTGGTTAGAAAGGGGCGTATTTTGGAGATGTTGCGGAGGTAGAGGCGGCAGGATTTGGACAGTGATTGGATGTGGGGCTTAAAGGAGAGTTCAGAGTCTAGGACTACACCTAGAACCTTGGCATGCGGGGGATGGGCTTATGGTTGTGCCATCGATTTTGACAGAGAGATCAGGGGAAGAGGCACAAGGGGAGGAAAAATGATAAGTTCAGTTTTGGATAGATTAACCACTTCCCACCGGGCCTATAGCAGAAGGTTCTTTTATCCTGACTGGGCATCATATGACATCCAGCAGGATAACATGCCGACGCGTGCCCGGGGGGGGGGGCGCAGCACGACGATTGTGTCAGTCTGACACGCTGCATCTCCGATCATGGTATGGCTCCCTACCACATGATCAACTGTGACCAATCACAGCTGATCATCACATGAACCAGGCATTCCTTGGTTCGCACTGACAGGGAGAGCCAATCGGCGGCGGAGGGGGAGTCTGTGCTGATAATTGATGTGCCACCACAGCTGCCACAAAGGTGCCCACCAGCTGCCAGCTCTATTTGTGAGAAGAAAATAATAAAAATTTTGTTTGGGTACAGTGTTGCATGACCGCGTAATTGTCATTCCAAGTGCGACAGCGCTGAAAGCTGAAAATTGTCCTGGGCAGGAAGGGGGGTGACAGTGCCCGGTAATGAAGTGGTTAGGTTTGAGGAAGTGGTGTGACATACAGACTGATATATCTGATAGTAAATTAGTGATACGTGAGGAGACTGAGGGGGTGAGCTGAGGGGTAAAGAAATAGATTTGGGTATTGCAGCATAGAGATGGTATTGGAAGCCGTGGGAAGCTAACAGATGACCCAGGGAGGAGGTGTAGATTGAAAATAGGAGAGGTCCAAGATCAGAACAGAGATCAGATCAGAGAAAGGAAGAGGGGAGGAGGAAGTAGAGTTGTAAGTAACGCTAAAGGTGCGGTTGGATAAGTAGGAAGAGAACCAGCGAAGAGTACAATCACTGAGACCAAAGGCATGGAGTTTTTTGAGGAGGAGGGGGTGGTCAACCATATCAGAGGCAGCAGAGAGGTCCAGGAGTAGGAGTACAGAATAGTGTCGGTTGGTTTTGGCTGTTAGATCGTAGATCGTTTGTTAGTTTTAGGAGAGCAGTTTCTGTGGAGTGTTGAGGACGGAATCCAGACTGAAGGGGATCAAGAAGGCTATTATCAGCAAGGTGGTCACTAAGTCGGTTGTAGACCAGACTTTGAAGGAGTTTGGATAAGAAGGGGGAGCAAGGAGATGGGGCTAGGTTGTTAGGATTGGATGGATCCAGTGAAGGCTTTTTAAGTATGGGGCTGACAAGTGCATGTTTTAGAGAGTTGGGGAAGATGCCAGAAAAGAGGGAGAGATTGAAAATTTGGGTTAGAGAGCGTACAATAGAGCCAGCGGGTGAACGTAGCATTTGCGAGGGAACAGGATCCAGAGGGCAACCTCGTCTATAGTGGTGGGGTTGAAAGAGGGAAGTAATGGATTGTACCTGTGGGCATGAAGTGTAAAGCGTGGAGGGTACCTGAACAGTAGAGATCTCCTCGCGAATTGTATCAATCTTCTGTTTGAAGTGATTGGCGATCTCCTGGGCAGTGAGTGAGTTGGCAGGTGGAGGCGGTAGAGGACAAAGCGTTCAGTGTACATGACTACGAAGGGTACAGTGTTGTATGACCACGCAATTGTCATTCAAAGTGTGACAGCGCTGAAAGCTGAAAACTGGCCTGGGCAGGAAGAGGGTGACAGTGCCCGGTATTGAAGGGGTTAAATAATGTATAAGGGGGTGTCCTAAACCTGCCTGTGAAGGGGCACATCTCCATCATGTCCAGAAAGTGCTGCAGCAGCGCTGACATTAACAAAGTGAAAAATTGTTTTGCCAGCAACTTACATTTTCCTTCTGGCTGAAGAAAATAAAATGTCACACAGACCCCTCCAAAGAACCTCCCAAATTCATATCAGACCTATGAGAGCCCATAGATCCTTCCAGAACTGCTATGTATTTTGGGCAACCTCTGGAAGGGCCTGTGTGTTTTTTTTTCTTAAAGAAGCTGATAATGAAATGTCAATTGTTGGCAATTTAAAATGTATATATACATATTTTTTAATACAGCCAGAAACCACGGCTTCCTTAAGAACCATTGTGTATACCATACTGTACTGTATATAGCACCAACAGTTTATGCTGCGCTTAACAATATAAAAGGGAGACAATACAGTTACAATACAATAAAATACAAGAGGGTTAAGAAGGCCCTGCTCAGAAGAGCTTACAATCTAATAGGGTAGGGCAGGTGGTACAAAAGGTTGTAACTGTGGGGAATGAGCTGATGGAAGCAGTAGAAGATTAGTTGGAGACGTGATCGGCTTCCGTGAAGAGATGAGTTTTCAGGGATCGCCTGAAGGCAGCAAGAGTAGGAGATAGCCGGACAGGTTGAGGCAGAGAGTTCCAGAGGATGGGAGAGGCTCTGGAGAAATCCTGAAGATGATCATGGGAGGAGGAGACAAGAGAGATTGAGAGTAGGAGGTCATGGGAGGAGGAGACAAGCGAGCTTGAGAGTAGGAGGTCTTGGGAGGAAGAGACGAGGGAGCTTGAGAGTAGGAGGTCATGGGAGGAGGAGATGAGGGAGCTTGAGAGTAGGAGGTCATGGGAGGAGGAGACGAAAGAGCTTGAGAGTAGGAGGTCATGAGAGGAGGAGACAAGAGAGCTAGAGAGTAGGAGGTCATGGGAGGAGACGAGGGAGCTTGAGAGTAGGAGGTCATGAGAGGAGGAGATGAGACAGCTTGAGAGTAGGAGGTCATGGGAGGAGGAGACGAGAGAGCTTGAGAGTAGGAGGTCATGAGAGGAGGAGACAAGAGAGCTTGAGAGTAGGAGGTCATGAGAGGAGGAGACGAGAGCTTGAGAGTAGGAGGTCATGGGAGGAGAAGACGAGGGAGCTTGAGAGTAGGAGGTCATGAGAGGAGGAGACGAGTGAGCTTGAGAGTAGGAGGTCATGAGAGGAGGAGACAAGATAACTAGAGAGTAGGAAGTCATGGGAGGAGGAGACGAGGGAGCTTGAGAGTAGGGGGTCATGAGAGGAGGAGACGAGGGAGCTTGAGAGTAGGAGGTCATGGGAGGAGGAGACGAGGGAGCTTGAGAGTAGGAGGTCATGAGAGGAGGAGACGAGAGAGCTTGAGAGTAGGAGGTCATGAGAGGAGGAGACGAGAGCTTGAGAGTAGGAGGTCATGGGAGGAGGAGACGAGGGAGCTTGAGAGTAGGAGGTCATGGGAGGAGGAGACGAGAGAGCTTGAGAGTAGGAGGTCATGAGAGGAGGAGACAAGAGAGCTAGAGAGTAGGAGGTCATGGGAGGAGGAGAGGAGGGAGCTTGAGAGTAGGAGGTCATGGGAGGAGGAGACGAGTGAGCTTGAGAGTAGGAGGTCTTGAGAAGAGCGGAGAGGACGGTTTGGGTGATATTTGGAGACAAGATCGGTGATGTAGCTCGGGGCGGAGTTGTGAATGGCTTTGTATGTTGTTAATATTTTGAATTTAATTCGCTGGGTGATCGGGAGCCAGTGTAAGGATTGGAGGAGAGGGGTGGAGGACACTGAGCGGTTGGTAAGGTGGATAAGTCTGGCATCAGTTATCATGATAGACTGCAGAGGGAATAGTGTATGGAGAGGTAAGCCAATGAAAAGGGAGTTTCAATAGTCAAGGCGAGAGATAACAAGGGAGTGAATGAGGAGCGTGGTGGTTTCATTTTGTAAAAAGGGGTGTAATGAGGAGGAAAGGGGGACAGAGGAACTTTGTTCCAAATCAGGGACATTTGGGAGCTATGGGTTGTTGTGAGATAGAAGAAAAGCACAAAGAAACAATTTCATGAAGATTAGATTGTAATTGGCCATCCATTAAGCAGAGGATGTGTATGGATTATTTTTGACAGCTAAGGATATTGCTTAGTGTTAATTTAAGCATGCTCCATTTTTAAGTGTTGAATAAATCATTGCCATGGACCTCTACCATCCCAATCCCACATGGCATCTACTGTACATTGTGTGTACGGGCAGTTCATGCTAATTTCCTCATTTGCACACACACACAAGTATTTGCCCCCATGCAGAATGCGGGGGGGGGGGGGGTTTGGGAACCATTCTCTTGTATTTTGTGCCCCATTGCAAAGCTGGGAAGGGCTGAACATCGCTTGTCTACAGCTTAATCAGTTTATTTAAAAAAAAAAAAAAGCCCAACACACTAATAACTTATCTGCTTTTTATTCCTTTCACTGTGCTTCCTAATGTTGCTGAAAAATGCATTTTTAATCACCAATTCAAAATAAATTGACTTCGTTTGGATGAAGTTTCAATAAGGATCCTCAACATTGTAATTAAAGTTGATTGAGAATTAATTGGTGTCTTCTCTTGAACAGCAATGAGTAATTCACATTAGTTGGCTTATTATAAGAGAACGAGATGGACCTAAAAGTACAGCTGTTCTTATCACGTTGTAATTACCTGAATAAAAGGGCTCACGGCTGAACTCATTTAGCTTTAGGCTGGAGGGAACACACATTTGTTCACTATTGTAGGTTGGCTAATGCCATACATAGAGAGATTTTTTGTTCTGATACTCAGAGTAGTAATTTGCATTACTGTGGTGACTGCAGTAAGGAGGCAACTCCAGGGTCTCAAGACTGGCAGAAGAGGTGAAGGAGCTTTTCTTTGTAGGCAGGTGCAGTTTACCTTCTCCGTTGCAGGTGGCGCTCTTCCACAGCAGCACTTCATTTGGAGAGGAGGCCAAGAGGAACATGGTTCCTCCATGGTTTCTTGGGTCACTGGGAAAGCTATTCAATTGGATGCTGCTTGCCCCATGTGACTCTGGTGGCCATCTTTGGTCAGGCAGAGCCTATTTAATAAGGATTGTCAAGGCTGAAGTTTTTTTACCTTCATGCATTCTATGCTTGAAGGTAAGACATCTTCTGTGTGCTGCTCCCCCCCCCCCCCAATAATCGCCTTAGCCCCCTCTCCTCTTGTGTCAATCACAGCCAGTGAGCCAGTGATTAGGGAGAAAGGGTGGGGCCAAGCCTCGGCTCTATATGTCTTATGGACACATAAAGCATGGCTCAGGAGCAAGCATGCACCAGTGCCCCCCATAGCAAGCGGCTTGCTATTGATGGCACTGGTCAAGGGGGAGGAGCCAGGACTACTGGCGGGGGACCACAGAAGAAGAGGATCAGGGCTGCTCTGTGCAAAACCATTGCACAGTGTAGGTAAGTTTGACCTTTTTATTTTTTTAAAGCCAAACATTTAATAACACTTTAAGGCCCTGACTCTCAGGCTTGGGGTTTTGTAAGTAGGTAAACTAGGGACAGGTACCCCGCCTGGTAGGGACAGAATTAGTGGCAGGGAAAGGTTCCTGCCGAGGAAGGAAAGCATAGGGTTTGCAACTTCTCTGAACGTCTCCCCACTTAGGCATGAGGGTGGCCAGGCTTCATTCTGCCCCCCCCTCCCCCAACAGGCGCCATCAGTTTGGCTGAAACCTACTATTTACATGCCATTGGACCTGTGTTCCCTGTTGGGCTGTCTTCCCACCGGGTTTGCTGTGAACTGTCTTTGCATTATTTCAATATAAGTTCTTTCATCCCACTTGGATTGTGTGCAATGCAATCAAAATTGCACGCAAATATGCGGCCTCTTGGTGCCAAGGGCCATCCACCAGGAGGCCACATATTTGCATGCTGTTGGTGCCAAGAGGTTAAAGAGGAACTTCACTCCTCTGTACATTTTTTTAGCCCCACTTACCTTTTCCTTTTCAGTTATCTTCACACACCCATGAAACCCCACTGCTCCACTGCCACACACCTAGTCCCGTGTCGCCATCTTCTTTGTCATATCATTGGGAGCAAGCTATATCTTCCAGGTTCTTGCAGGTGGGCCCTGTTGACCAGGTTGCCTATCCAGCCACTGTGCATCCCTAATCCTGAAACCTCCTGCAATACATGACGGGGATATCCCAGTAGGCTGCAGGAGCAGGAAATTGCATTCTCATCTAAGCATGAACAGATGAGGAGGCGGGCCAGAGTTAAAATAAGAAAAAAAAAACATCTTCTTTTCTGTAGCATCCTCCTAGATAGGTTGCTACGATGTTAAGTAAATGTAGTTCCTTTTTTTTGGGCTTCTCTGTAGTCATTGCAGCAGCTTTTGTGTCAGGAAAGGTTCCACCCATTAATGACACTGTCTGACATTTGGCATGCAGTGCTGATGTCCACCAGTAGGTGTCTCCTGGCAGTCTGGAACTGTCAGGGGAGCTTTCCCCTGCTGGTGGTGCTATGTGATCTTTGGGCCGCAGTACTGGCGTCCGCCAGCGGGTGGTTCCTGGCAGTGTGGAGCCGACATCATCTCCTGCGATCAGGCGTCACCTGAGCCTGATTGCAGGAGATCTGTATAAATACCCGGCAAGCACACACACGCCTTGCCATGGTATCTTTCTTACTCACTGACCCTGTACCTGACAGCTATGTACCTGTATCTGAACCTGATCCTGATCCTGTCTGTATACCTGAACCCTGGACCTGAACCCTGTCCCTCCTGTGATCCTGTTACCCTTACCTTTGCCTTGCAGCCTGATACATCCATCCTCCCCTTGTCCTGTTTGTTCCCTGTCCCCATCTGCTGACCTCCCGTTGATGACCTTATCTTAATAAATCATAATATTTTCACTTACATACGTCTGGGTTCCTCTGTTACTGTCCACACAGTTCTGGTCACACCTGATACATGACTTTTTGATTGCTTTGGGCTGTTCTCGACCTCACAGACTGTGGGTTTGATTGTGTTCCCTTGCATTCTAGAGGCTTCCAGAACATAGTGGGTGGGAAAATCAGATGAGCGGCCTGGAATTGTATTGTGCTTCACCCAATCCCTGGGGAGGTGTGCCTAGTGGGTGGCTAAAGAGGCTGAAAAATAGTCTGAGCTATAGAACAGCAGGGTATTCCTGCTGAAGGGATTCCACCCATTGGGGTGGGGATGGCTACTCCCCCCCTCCCACCAACCCCCTATTTCCGCAGCAGTTCTACTGTTTCAAGCTGAGGTTCATCAAGGTCCCAGCTGTGGCAGACCCAGGGAGCCTAAACCTGAAAGTATCTCTGATACTCTGGGACTTCACCTAAAGGATCGATCCAGTCCGCACAGCCTCACTAGAAGGTATATGGAGGAAGCTGGATGGACACAGCTGCTCCCCTGGCCTCGAGAACTGACTTTATTACAGGATCCTGGTGACTGTGTACTATTTGGGATAGCTGGGCCAAGTAGTTCCTCTACTGAGGGGTCCCTACCTCTGCCTTTCCCTAATCACTAGTGGGGAAGAACTCTAGTCATCAATATTTTTGGTGCTGCAAACGTTACCACTGCTTGTGCTTAACCTACTTCATGGTCCCCAGCCATGAACCTGTATGACTTTTCCAAAATTGAAAAAGAAAAAAAAATTGCTGAATGTCTGAGAGTCATCAGCACCACATCCCTCAATTGATAGATGCACAACAAGAGAACAGAATATGGGATTTTTAGGGTGCCAAAACAGTGACAAAAATGATAAAATACAGCAATTTTTTTTTTATTTTAGAAACATCTAAAAATAAACAAATTGTTGTCATAAATAACCTAACCATACAATACATGGAACAGATGCAGCTGATTCTATTCCCTACATGTTTCGCCCAAACGATGGCTTCTTCGGGAGAAATTTTGTCAGGTACTGCATATATGCATATATGATCACTATAAAATGATCTACTATAAAATGATCACTAAAAAATGATTAGTATCCTAAAGATAGTGATATTTATGATAACACGTGTTTATATCTAAATATTTCTTTGTCTATATCTCAAAAATGCGTGAAGACCTGTACATTGTTCACGGGCCTCCATTACCTGAGTGTTGAATATTTTGCTTTAAAATCCAATAGATATTTGGCTCCAAAACCACTTTGGGGTAAACAGATATGGAGATATGGTGAAATCACAGAGGGAGGGATAATGACGCCCCCTATTGGCCCATCTGGGAGGGAGATTACAGTATAAATAATCGATAAGAAACATACTAATTATTTTCTGCCTACCTTGATTGTCAGCAAGCAGCCATACAATCCAAATAGGGAAGCAATCAAATCCAGAAATCCCCAGCTATTTCCTTTTCCCAAACTGAAGAAAAGATGGGAGAGGTCGTTTTCACCCGGACTCACTGTCCAAGAAAAACCGCCATGGTCCTACAGCATAGAGATAGGATGTGAACCAGTTATACCACCAGGACATCTACTAATAACATCAGGAAAAAGTCCCTTTTAGGTCAAAGGCTTCTTACAATACCTGATATTTTTGAGAATCCCATGCCACCCCAATCCCCCTCTGTTACAAATTCTACAAATAAAAATATTAAAAAGACATCCCCTAGACTGTTTATTAAGCCAGAGTGAATGGACTGTTGCTGTGTGCCTGGCTGCCTCCGCACTGTTCGGGAAAGAACCTGTTACATTCAGGGAGTAGCTCTACAATTAAATAGCGGAAGAAGGAAGGAGTTGCAAAGGAGAAAACGTAATTTTCGGAGTGAAGCCCACTTTGAGATAAGGAGGTATGGAACACACAGGCCTGATACACATAACACCCCGCTGGGAATCAAACCCACTCCGCTTTCTCAACAGCACTTAGTGAATGTGGTGTCCTTGGTGTGTGCGCACCATTGCCGGTCTTTGCCTACTAGACATGTGCGTTGCCATAAAATGTGTTTGTTTTTGTTTTCGTTACATTCGTTTGTTTTTTTTTCCCAGTCATTCGTTATGATCGCAATTCATAAATTAGTAAATTCGTAAATTCGACAATTCGAACATTCGTAAATTCAAAAATCCAAAAATAAGAAAGAAAATCTGAAGATTTGAAAGAATAACTAACTAATAATAACTAATTATTAAATTATAGGTATTGGAATTTCCTTTTTTAAATTTGGCTGTTATTGAACGCAAGGAACACGAGTTTATCCGAAGTTACGAATTATCCGAAATAACGAATGCCGCATCTAAACAAATGGAACAAATTAATAATAAATAATAATAATAACAAGTTTTTATTATTATTGTTTTTATTATTATTAATTTGTTACGTTCCATTCGTTTAGATGCGGCATTCGTTATTTTGGATAATTCGTAACTTCGGATAAATTTGTTACGTTCACTAACAGCCAAATTTGGAAAAAAAAATTCCAATCCCTATAATTTAATAGCAATAGTTAAGTTGTTATTAGTTAGTCATTATTTCAGATTTTCGGGTTTTCGAATTTCCGAATTTCCGAATTTACAAATTTGCTGATTTTCGAATATTCTAATTTATGAATATTTGGAAAAATTTGTTCAATGGGTTTTCATTAATTCGGATATTTCCGAATTAACGAATTTGTCATTATTCTTACAAAAAAAGAACGAATTCGGAACTAAACAAGTTACGCATGTCTATTGCCTATGTCTATGTAACTACACAATGACCGCCTTCATTGATAATTGAAATATATATTTCGCTGTCAGTTTCCATATCAACAAGCATGCTAAGTGCAGTGATGTAGCAAAATCCACATTAATCCGATCTCTAATGTAAATTGAATTTGCACTGAGGTCAGAGGTCGTGCAGCAAGACAGGAAACAAAAATTAAATTAATCTGCTTCTTAATCTCAGTATGGGTCCGTTATTATTTTTTTTTTTTTTCGGTGAATAATACATTATATTTAGTTTAATGATGTATTTTTTTTTATTTTTTTTTATCAGAATATGAAATAGCTTATTGTGTGAGATACAGACAGGTGAGGATGAATAGTCTGGCTCTGAGCTGTATTGTGTTAAGTTTTGCGAAATGATTAATTAAACCTGAAAGGTCAGGAGACATTGTGCAGCTGTTCATATTTTTGCTTTTATGACACAAATGACTTTTTTTTTTTTTTTTTTTTAAAGTTAGTACAACACGGTGAACAAAAGCCTAAGAAAAGATCATATTAAAGCCCAAGTCAGAGATATTTTTTTTAATGTTCCATAAGAAGGTTTACAAAAATTGTTGCAGCAATGTTATTGTTCTTCAGTCGTGTCCGACTCTGCGTGACCTCATGGACCATAGCACACTGGGCTTTTCTGTCCTCAACCGACTCCCGGAGTCAATGATGCTCTCTATCCATCTTGTTTTCTGTCGTCCTCTTGGTGGCCAAAGTATTCGAGTTTCAACTTCAGGATCTGTCCTTCCAGTGAATATTCAGGGTTGATGTACCTCAAGATTGATTGGTGTGATCTCCTTGCTGTCCAAGGGACTTTCAAGAGTCTCCTCCAACACCATAGTTCAAAAGCATCAGTTCTTTGGCGTTCAACCTTCCTTATGGTCCAACTTTCACAGCCATAGATTGCTACTGGGAACACCATAGCTTTGACTATACGGCACTTTGTCGGTAGGGTGATGTCTCTGCTTTTTATAATTTTATCTAGGTTTGCCATTTCTTTCCTCTCAAGAAGCAAGCGTCTCTTAATTTCATGGCTACAGTCACCGTCTGTCGTGATCTTGGAGCCTAGGAAGATAAAGTCTGTCACTGTTTCTATTTCTTTTCCTTCTATTTGCCAAGGAGTGATGGGACACTCTTGGTCACTGGAAGTTCAACATGGCACCTTATGACAAAGAACTCTCTGAGGATCTGAAAAAAAGAATTGTTGCTCTACATAAAGATGGCCTAGGGCCAGTGGTGGTGAACCTTGGCACCCCAGATGTTTTGGAACTACATTTCCCATGATGCTCATGCACTCTGCAGTGTAGTTGAGCATCATGGGAAAGGTTTTTGAAAACATCTGGGGTGCCGAGGTTCGCCATCACTGGCCTAGGCTATAAGAAGATTGGCAAGACCCTGAAACTGAGCTGCAGCACGGTGGCCAAGACCATACAGCGGTTTACCAGGACAGGTTCCACTCAGAACAGGCCTCACCATGGTCCACCAAAGAGGATGAGTGCACGTGCTCAGTGTCATATCCAGAGGTTGTCTTTGGGAAATAGATGTATGAGTGCTGCATGGCTGTCATCCCAGAAGGAAGCCTCTTCTAAAGGTGATGAACAAGAAAGCCCGCAAACAGTTTGCTGAAGACAAGCAAACTAAGGACATGGATTACTGGAACCATGTCCTGTGGTCTGATGAGACCAAGATAAACTTATTTGGTTCAGATGGTGTCAAGTGCAACCAGGTGAGGAGTACAAAGACAAGTGTGTCCTGCCTACAGTCAAGCATGGTGGTGGGAGTGTCATGGTCTGGGGCTGCATGAGTGCTGCCGGCACTGGGGAGCTACAGTTCATTGAGGGAACCATGAATGCCAACATGTACTGTGACATACTGAAGCAGAGCATGATCCCCTCCCTTCAGAGACTGGACCGCAGGGCAGTATTCCAACATGATAACAACCCCAAACACATCTCCAAGACGACCACTGCCTTGCTAAAGAAGCTGAGGGTAAAGGCGATGGACTGGCCAAGCATGTCTCCAGACCTAAACCCTATTGATCATCTGTGGGGCATCCTCAAATGGAAGGCGGAGGAGCGCAAGATCTCTAACATCCACCAGCTCTGTGATGTCATCATGGAGGAGGGGAAGAGGACTCCAGTGACAACCTGTGAAGCTCTGGTGACCTCCATGCCCAAGAGGGTTAAGGCAGTGATGGAAAATAATGGTGGCCACACAAAATATTCACACTTTGCGCCCAATTTGGACATTTTCACTTAGGGGTGTACTGACTTTTGTTGCCAGCGGTTTAGACATTAATGGCTGTGTGTTGAGTTATTTTGAGGGGACAGCAAATTTACACTGTTATACAAGCTGTACACTCACTACTTTACATTGTAGACAAGTGTCATTTCTTCAGTGTTGTCACATGAAAAGATAGAAGAAAAGATTTACAAAAATACGAGGGGTGTACTCACTTTTCTGAGATACTGTATATAATGTTTGGGGGTTGGGTGTAATTTTATAGCAAAAAAAGTGATGATGTATACATGTAGGAGAGAAATGTCAGAATTGGCCCGGTTGAGAAGTAGTTACTGTTGTGATTCTGACTTTATGTAATCAATAAATTGTTAAACTTTTAACTTAATATGTTCATTTTTTGGTACCTAAAACGTTTCATGATAACATTTTGTTTATAAATAAATATGGTGGGGACAATGGTACCCTGATGCTGTTCAATTAGTTTTATGTTAGTACGGTAGAAGCTGCAATATATTCTATTCTTGGTGTTGGATTTAATACTGCTTTAATTATTTTACTCAAATCTAAAAATTGAAATGATAAAAAAAGTTTTTTTTTTTTTTTTTGCTCTCTCTGAAAGATGATGGTTGCATCTGCTGTACTTCCTCTTTAGATGTGCATATTAAAAAAGAATTAATAATAACGAATTAATAATAATAATTAAAAAATAATTTTCCTGTATAAATAAATCTAAAACAAAACAATAAAAATAATCCTGACCTCAACCCATTATAGTCTCTCTGTAAAATAAAAAAAGTCCATATCGCTATAATAACTGCACAGACCCCAGGCACAGATAATTCTGCATTTTTATCTTATTTAGAAGGGAATTTGCATAACCTGAAAATCCATTTTTACTTTTATTCATCCGGTAGAATCTCTTTTCAGAATGTTTTTTTTTTTTTTCTCAGTGATAATAGGGCCGTCTCTGGAAATGTTTTTACAGATACACGAAGCAGACTCAAAGTTCCCCCAGCAGCATTATTAGAATTCCGACCGCTCCTCTGTTTCCAGCAGATTATATCAGCGATGAGGCGGTGTATAATGGCATGTGGCACTAGAGGAGGAAATGAGATATGCCACCTCTTGTTCATCCAACGTACTTACATGGGCTGCCAATAGATGAACCATTGAAAAAAAAAAAAAATGAGAAAAGCCGGAGAGTCAATTTTCAGATGAGCTATTTATGGACTTTCATCGTTGCTTAAGAAGTTCTTCTTTGTAAATGAGAATGTAGAATCTACAAAATGTATTGGAGACTCCGAGTCTTTTTGTAACTCCTCTTCTACAAACGGATTGCTGACGATTTGCATGCCGCTGAAAATCTAGTTGAGGGCGATTCATGTTTTCAGTGATAAGGAGAGGAATAACTGACTGTACGTGCCTCGTTTTACCCCCTTCATGACCAGGACATTTTTTTACTATTCAGCACTGCGCTAATTTAACTGGTAATTGCACAGGCCATGCAACACTGTACTCAAATGTAATTTATACCATTTTTTTCACACAAATAGAGCTTTCTTTAGGGTGTTTTTTAATCACCTATGTTTTTTTTTTAATTATTATTATTGTGATTGTTTAGCTAGATTATACAATTGAAACGGAGCAAATTAATAATAAGTAATAATAATAATAAAACATTATTATTATTATTATTGTTACTTATTATTATTAATTTGTTAGGTTCCAATCGTGTAGATACGGCATTCATTATTTCAGATAATTTGTAACTTCAGATTAATCCGTATATATAGCTCAGCATTACAGATCAGGGTATACAGCTCAGCCTCACAGATCAGGGTATATAGCTCAGCATTACAGATCAGGGTATATAGCTAAGCATTACAGATCAGGGTATACAGCTCAGCCTCACAGATCAGGGTATATAGCTCAGCATCACAATGATCTGTGAGCCTGAGCTATATACCCTGATCTATAATGCTGAGCTATATACCCTGATCTGTAATGCTGAGCTATATACCCTGATCTGTGAGGCTGAGCTGTATACCCTGATCTGTAATGCTGAGCTATATACAGTGATCTGTAATGCTGAGCTATATACCCTGATTTGTAATGCTGAGCTATATACACTGATCTGTGAAGCTGAGCTATATACCCTGATCTGTAATGCTGAGCTATATACCCTGATCTGTGAGGCTGAGCTGTATACCCTGATCTGTAATTCTGAGCTGTATACTCTGTCCTCTGATGCTGAGCTGTATACTCCTGACACTATTGGTGGAAGCAAGCGGAATACAGGGGACGGAGTGGGTGGATTCTATAAGGGATGGGGCTTATGAGAAGTAGGAGTGGTCAGAAAAGGGTAGGGTCTGGCGCCCCCCATCCTAAAACTTCACCAGCCACTACTGCCTATGGATGCTCCAATGGGCTCTCATAGGAGCTTACACGAGGGTGAGGACCCTCTTCCCATCCCCATGTGACAGTGGTCAGCCAATCACCAAGTGGAGTGAATCACATGTTCCTTTATTCCCAAAAAGCGTGACAGAGGAGCAAAAGAAGGGTGAGTATGTCCAACTGGTTGTAAAAAACTTGAAAATGTACCCCGTGTTTATTACATCTATGTGGTGCTGATATAATATCACGGTCAGGGGTCAGGCTCAGAGACCAGTTGCTATAGCAGTAGAGAAGCTCCCACCAACCAGCTGGAAAGGTACACAAGCAGGTTACCCTGGCAGATGGCGGGGGCTCACCCAAGGTGCGAGGTCTAAGCACTTCAATTGTAATTGGTGATAACGAGCACAGGGATTTTAGATCACCTGTTACAATATAAAAAAAATTAAAGGTACAAAAACAGCTACCCCATATGCCCGCACCTCCCTATTGATACTTTCTTAACATCCCTGAGGGACCCAAATGCTCTGATATGCAAAAAGTGACTTTAGGAAGCAAAGTCATGGGCTGGTCATTCACATCCTTCTGTTGGCTGCAGCATATTTTATTCTTGTGGCTCTGAAAACAACTGTACTGAGGGAAATAAGGGGGTTGCCAATGCTGGCCTCTTCTTTTGAAAATGCTAAGTTTTCTGGCTGTTTTGCTAAACTGAAAAGGTATTATTACTTTGTACTGACCCCGAACCCGAGAACAAAAGCTCTGAATGTATGCATGTGTTTTCTTGATCAGTGACTTAGAAGGTAGCCAGGTAACTAGAACTTTCAGAAGGAGGTCAACCATGGCAGACTAACCACAGCGGACCAACCATAGCAAACCAATAATAGCACACCAACCATGGCAAACTATCCATAACAGACCAACCATAGTAGAACAACCATGGCAGATCAACCACAACAGCCCAATCACGGCAGACCAACCATTGCAGACCAACCATGCAGATCAACCATAACAAACCAATCGTGGCAGACCAACCATAACAGAACAACCATGGCATACCAACCATGACAGACCAACCATGGCAGATCAACCAGAACAGACCAACTATGGCAGATCAATCATGGCAGACCAACCATAGCAGACCAACAATACCAGACCAATCATAGCAGACCAACAATACCAGACCAACCATAGCATACCAATCACTCCCGACCTGAGAACAAAAGCTCTGAATGTACGCATGTGTTTTCTTGGTCAGTGACTTAGAAGGTAGCCAGGTAACTAGAACCTTCAGAAGGAGGTCAACCATGGCAGACTAACCACAGCAGACCAACCATAGCAAACCAATCATAGCACACCAACCATGGCAAACTATCCATAACAGACCAACCATAGTAGAACAATCATGGCAAATCAACCACAACAGACCAATCATGGCAGACCAACCATACTAGACCAACCATGGCAGACCAACCATGCAGATCAACCATAACAGACCAATCATGGCAGTCCAACCATAACAGAACAACCATGGCATACCAACCATGATAGACCAACCATGGCAGATCAACCAGAACAGACCAACCATGGCAGATCAATCATGGCAGACCAACCATAGCAGACCAACAATACCAGACCAACCATAGCAGACCAACAATACCATGTCATCCATAGCAGATCAACCATACAGACCAATCATGGCATGCCAACCATGGGAGACCATTCATTTCAGACCAATCATACCATACCAACCATGGCAAACCAGTCATAGCAGACCAACAATACCATATCATCCATAGCATACCAACCATAGTAGATCAACCATACAGACCAATCATGGCATACCAACCATGGAAGACCATTCATTTCAGACCAATCCTACCATACCAACCATGGCAAACCAGCCATAGCAGACCAAACATAGCAGACCAGCCATAGCATACCAACCATAGCAGACCAGCCATAAAACACCAACCATAGCAGACCAATCATAGCATAGCAACCATGGCAGACCAACCATAGCAGGCCAAACATAGCAGACCAGCCATAGCATACCAACCATAGCAGAACAATCATAGCATAGCAAGCATAGCAGACCAACCATACCATAACAACCATGGCAGACCAACCATATCAGACCATCCATGGCAGACCAACCATAGCAGACTAAACACAGCAGACCAGCCATAGCAGACCAACCATAGAATACCAACCATAGCAGACCAATCATAGCATAGCAACCATGGCGGGTTTAAATATCCAGCAGGCACAAAAATCCTAATTTTTAATTCATTTTAGGGCTCGATCATCTGTACACCTGCAGCCAATCAGAGCGTTAGATGTATTGCTTTAAGTACCAGGTAATGTATCTGGATGTTCACACCACCAGGTTCAGTTGTGTTATACTTTATCGCACTGTCGTTAAAAGTACATTGTTAGTTTTTTTTTTTTTTTTTTTATCCCAGCTTTCTATGAATGAACAAATCTGAGTCATAAAAAATGATCCCAAACCATTGAGAGAGCTTTTCACATCTTAATGGCATTTCCTGCTCTTTTTCTGGATTGTTCTTGATGTAGTTTGTTTGCCCGCTCATTTATCACATTGCTTTGCTTTCTGTCTCTGCCTCTCTGTACAGGTCTTGCGGTCCACCAGATAATCACCATCACTGTCTCCCTAATCATGGTCATTGCAGCATTGATAACAACTCTCGTCCTGAAAAATTGGTAAGGATCCCTCCTAATCCTTTTATTCCTGATGGCTTTTCTGACAGTTGACATGATGGTGGTTGCTACTATTTTGTACATCGTTTTATAGAATGATATCGGCTTTATCAGTTGAGGGTTACAATAAGTTGTTTTGAAGAAAAGAGCGTGCTCCTTAGACGGGGGGGGTAATTGAACAGTCCGCTTATTAGACACGTGCAATTTGTTTTGTTCCGAATTTGTTTTTTTCATGAATTTTGATAAATTTGTCAATTCGGAAATATCCGAATTATGAAAGCCCATTTAACGAATTTTTCAGAATATTCATAAATTAATAAATACGTAAATTTGAAAATTCGGAAATTTGAAAATTCGGAAATTCGAAATTCAAGAATCCGAAAATTTGAAAATCTGAAATAATAACTAACTAATAAATTATAGGTATTGGAATTTCCTTTCAAATTTGGCTATAACAAATATGGGAGAAAAGAAACAGGCGCCTCCAGGTTTGAACTGTAACATTTTAATATCATACAGGTGCAATATCCACTTACACTGAAGTTTTGAAGGTAAGGCACATGTCCATCCACACTGGCGTGGCGTCCGTCCCATTCGCACAGCTAACTTAGCCTGGAGGAGGGGTATCCTGACCAGCAGGATCTCCGCAGCCGGGGAGGTGGAAACCAGATGGATTGCGGCTGGTGGTTGATTGTGAGGGCTGGAACTCGGCGTCGGGCGTCATGACGTCACTGGTGGGTCGGCAGCTTGAAAAAAAGAGCGTGCCCTGTGTCCAATTGGCCAGTACGCATGCTCCAAAAAAAAAACATTGTCACAAGCCGCCAGTGACGTCATCACACCCGACGCTGCGTTTTAGCCCTCCCTAACGGATGGTCCTACCTAGTGCTCTATCAGGTCCAGTAGACCTGTCAAAGATCTCTGTGGTATATCTGCACACGGGCCGAGAAATTAATTCAAGATGTACCAGAGAGGAGCAGAGTAGGGAGAACTTTCCAGACAAGCAGGAGAATGAAACGCATGTAATTTCTGGGCATGCACGAGAACCCGCGATCTGCCACCCAGGACAAGTAACCTAGAAATCCCCTGAGGCAGAAAGCAGGACCGCCCATGTGCAGAAAGGCCATAACAGATCCCAGAGGAATGTGTGGTATTCTGTGCAGGGTCAAGGCAGGGCCAGTGCTAGACTATTTTGCACCTAGGCAAGACCAGCGTGGTTAAGCTGGTGGCTAAGGAGCAGGCAGCCGCCGCGTCCTTAACAACCAATGAGTCATCAGCTGTCAGCGGGGTTTTCCGCTGACAGCTAGATCTAATAAAATAATTGCTGGCATTAAAAAAAATCACAGAACAAAACAGTGTGGGTTCCTCTCAAAATCCGTACTAGACCCGAAGGGCCTTGTGTGGATTGGGGGGGGGGGGCTCGCACCATGCCAAAATTGAAAAAAAAATTGCTTGGTGGTCTTTCGAAATCCATACCAGACCCTTATCCGAGCATGCAGCCTGGCAGGTCAGGAAAGGTGGGGGGATGAGTAAGAGCCCCCCCTCCTCCTGAACCATGCCAGGCCACATACCCTCAACCTGGGGAGGGTGACCCTGCCCCCTTACTAGTTGTTAGGGGCGCTGGCTGCCACCAACATTAAATGAACACAGTGTTTCTGTACTAAAATACCGCATCATACCGCTTTGCGAATGGAGCCCTGTGTGGGGAAGCCAGCGGGGGGTTAGGAAGCTGGCAGACAGTAGGGAAACCAGTGGCCGTGGCTGAGCCCTAGGCGGCTGCCTATATCGCCTAGCGGTAGCACCGGCCCTGGTTCCAGGTATGTCATCTTCACCTAGGTGAGAATGACGGATTTAAACCTTAGGGGGGGGGAAAGATGTAGTTCTGCAATACATTTGTAGGGAGGGGAAAACAACAATAAAAAGGGGTAAATGCTCATTTTCATGCATTAATGCTTATATTTAAATTGACCTTCATTTGTTGCAACTATGAGCTTACACAACACTCAGGAGACTTTCTCTGCCCTCATGTGACAGCGTTTGGGGCCCGAAAAGGCAATCAGCATGGACTAGCGATGCCGCTCTGGATTAAAGTGAATGAATCACATGGTCCTCTATACCTGGAATTACTGGGCGTGTTACCAGAAAGGGGGAGGAGTGATTGGAAATTATGTATAGGAAGCTATGGAGGCCACCATGATGGTCAACCCTTTGGTTTGCCCTTCTTGGGAAGAGCATGGGTTCGCTATAGGGGCACCAACACAGCTCATAGGGGCACTTACACAGGGGCACTTACACAGCCCATAGGGGCACTCACACAGCCCATATAGTAGTGTTTAGCAGTCATGTGTTTAGAGGGGCAGGCAAGGTAAGTATACTGGAGAGCTTACTTTGTTATCTTCCATCAGAAAGAAATATGATTCATTTCTGTTGGCATTCTTCTTATTTTAAGCCCTCATGAGATTTTTTTTTTCTAATTCAAGTTTTTTTTTTTTTTTTGTTCTTAAGAAGAAAAAGAAGACTTGATGGCAAGTTATTCATGAGTGCATGCAAATGCATGTGGGATTTCATTTTCTCTAATCCATATTTCTTTTTCTTCCCTATTTACGCATCCTTAAATAAACCCTTTGATTTTGCAAAAAAAAAATACTGCAGGGAAAAAATAAATTATATTTTCCTCAACAGTGTTCTCAAAGACTACCTGTGGAGCTTTTTATTGGAAATTGCAGTATGTCTGCAAACATGAAAAAAAACACAACGTTACAGTAATTACAGAGCGTGGTTGGCTTGCGGTATCTGGAAGGCTTAAAGAGTTCTGTTAATAACAATAAAAAGAAAAGCAAAAGTCAATGTGGACCTTGAAGAGAGTTCACACGAGAGGCTGACTTAACAAGATCTTCCAATAAATGATATAGAAATGTTAAACTCAGAAATAAATGTGTGTGTACACTGTATACGGTTAATGATTTGCTCCCCTGCAGATTGTGTAAGTTTTGCCCACTTACAAAGAAATGAAGGGTCTATAATTTTTATAATAGGTGTATTTTATATGATAAAGACAGAATATCAATCGAAAATCCAGAAAAAACACATGATACAAATGTTATAAATGGAGTTGCGGTTCAGTAAGTAAAACCTCCCGTTAGACTTGCCGGTAACGGTATTTCCATGAATCTTCCAGGACAGCTACTTGAGAGATGATTGGCTCCACCCTCTACAGGAAACACAAATCAGACACAATTTACCAGGCCCCTCCCTCTCCCCTGACCCTCAGTTGTTAGAAGATCAAGTAAACCTCCACCAAAAGCGCACTCGGCAGAGCAATAACAGAAACTCACTAAAACACCACCACCAGGTAAACAAAAGATGACCAGAGAATACAGAATAGGGTGGGAATATAGACGCTGTCCTGGAAGATTCATGGAAATACCGTTAACCGTAAGTCTAATGGGGGTTTCCCCCCCCTCATCTTCCAGAACTTGAGAGTATAAGCGAGATTCTATACCTTAAGGAGGGACGACAGCCTGAAGCACTTTCCTACCAAAGGAGAGGTCTTGGCTGGAGAGCATCTGGACTCTATAATGCTTGATGAACGCATGAGTGGAGGACCAGACAGCAGCTTTAGAAATTTCTTCCCATGATGCTCCCGCTTTCTTTGCCCATGACGCGGCCAAAGATCTCGTTGAATGAGCTCTAACTTTGGAAGGAGGGATGTGACCTGACGCTCAGTAAGTTTCACAAATTGCTTCCCTAATCCATCTGGAAATGGAACTTTTAGATGCTTTGGTCCCCTTCTTGGGGCCATTGAACAAAACTAAGAGTTGGGAGGATCTCCTAAACTCACTAGACCTTTCTAGATAAAGCAGAAGGCATCTTTTCACATCCAAAAATCAAAATCTTTCCTCTTCTGCTTTCTTGGGGGAGGAACAAAAACTAGGAAGAACTACCTCCTGGGACCTGTGAAAGCTGGAAGAATCTTTGGGTAAGTACAAAGGATCGGTCCTAATCACTACCCTGTTCTCTAAAATGCTCAGGAAAGGGTCCTTACAGGAAAGGAACTCTAGATCAGAAATCCTTCTCCCTGACGTTATAGCCAAAAGAAAGGTAAACTTTAAGGAAATCAGTTTCAGAGAGGCCTCATGCAATGGCTCAAAAGGAGCCCCAGTCAGAGCATTTAATTCTAAGGACAGATCCCAGGGAGGAATCTGTTTAATAGCCCTGTGTGTATGCCTAATTCTGGCTGAAAGAAACCTCCTGACCAAAGGGTCCTCAGCTAGTCTTTTTTCTGCAAACAGAGACAGGGCAGCAACCTGAACCCTAAGGGTGCTGAGAGAAAGTCCCTTCTTCACTCCCCTCTGTAAAAAATCTAATACATAGGGAGTAGAAAAAGAATCTATTCCTGACTTCTCCTGCCAAGAAACAAAATTTTTCCAAACTTTCCCATAGATTTTTTTTGTGACTAACTTACGGCTGTCCAGGATAGCCTCAGTAATCCTCTCTGAACATCTCCTTAGCTATAGGATGCGCCGCTCAGCCTCCAGGCCATCAAATGAAAGGTCTGAGGGTTTGGATGGAGCACCGGCCCCTGACGGAGAAGATCTCTCCGCTCCGGCAGGGGCCAGGGGGGGTCTATTGACAGAGCACTCAGCAAGGATAACCAACTCCTCCTGGGCCACCAAGGGGCGATCAGGATAATTTCTGCTTGATCTTGAACAATCTTCTTAACTACCAGCAGTAAGAGAGGAAATGTAGGGAATATGTAGGCTAGAGTGAAACTCCACGGGAATGAGAGCGCATCTGTCCCTAAGGACTCCGTCTCTCTTTCCAGCAAGAAGACAACCGGTAGTTTCTTGTTGAGACTGGATGCAAAAAGATTCACTCTGGGAACACCCCACTTTAACATGATCTCCTGGAACGTGTCTTGATTCAGTTCCCAACTGCTGGCACTGATGTTTGATTTGCTCAGATAGTCCACCAGAACATTCGCCATCCCACTGATGTGCACCACCCTGACTGAAGAGACATTGTTCTCTGCCCAGGACAGAATCTGCTGGGTTAACAATAGAAGAGTATCTGAGCGAGTGTCCCCTTGCTTGTTTAGGTATGCCACGGTGGTGGCAGTCTGAAAAAATCAACAGGTCCTTTGAATTGACCCTCTCCTTCAGAGCAACTAAAGCCTTCCCCACTGCTAACAGTTTTCTGAAATTCAATGAGTGGCATGCCTCCTCTGGCAGCCAGGCTGACTGGGCCTGCCAGCCCCCTGAGTGAGCTCCCCAGCCCCATAGACTGGCATCTGTAGTAATTTTCATTAGGGAATTCTGTGCCCAGTCCTTCCCTCTCTGCAGATGTTCCCACTGCTCCCACCAGGACAGATTGAGAAAATTCTCTCTTGGAAGCTGTATGAGCTGATTCAAAGAGCTTTTTCTGCGATCCCAAGGACGCAGAAGAAATGCCCGAAGGGGCCTGGAATGCAATTGGGCACATGGCACCCCCGGAATGACTGCAGTCATCAAGCCCAATAACTGCATGATCTGATGAAGGGAGGCCTGCGGGAGAAACCTGAAGTTATGCACGGAGAGAAGAAACTTTAAAATCTTTTTTTCCGGAAGAAAAATTTTTTGGGCAACAGTGTCTATTAGGTAACCCAAAAGGGACAAGCTCCAGGAGGGAACCAGGCAAGACTTCTGCTGATTTGACCTTCCACCCCAATTTCTGAAAGGTCCGTTAGATCAATTGTAGATCCTGAACAAGGCTCTCTTTCTCTCGGGCAAAAACCAAAAAATCATCTAAATATGGAACGATCGATACCCTCTGTATCCGAAAATAGGCCATGACTTTGACCATGATTTTCGTGAAAATCCTTGGTGCTGCCGAGAGATCAAAAGGGAGGGCTCTGAACTGCCAATGACTTGGACCGTTCTCCATGAGAACTGCAAATCTGAAGAACTTTTGATGACTCTGGCAGATTGGTACATGAAGGTAAGCGTCCTGAAGATCCAGGGTTACTATAAATACTCCTGGTAATAACAGATTCCTTACAGAATAAATGTTTTCCATCCAGAATTGTCTGTAGACTATAAATCTGTTCTGGACACTTAAATTGATAACCATCTGAAACCCACCAGAAGCCTTCCTTACCAGAAAGATGTGAGAATAAAATCCTCTGAATTTTTGATCTTCCAAAACGAGAGAAATAACACCCTGTTTCCCACATCGCAATCAGATTCACCATGGCCTGCCGTCTCTCTTGGTCCCTCAGCAGATGAGTAAGAAAAAACCTCTGGGGTGGGGGGATTTTGAATTCCAACCTGTAACCTCTTTCTATCATTTGGAGGATAAAAGGATTGCTGGAAATCTTTGCCCACTCCTTGATGAAATGGGACAATCTCCCTCCTACCCCCGTTCTGGCATCACTGCGGATTTTTGGTAGGGGCTGAAGGAGCAAAGAGTGCCCCCCCCCCCCCTTTTTGCTTGTCTTTGTTAAATGACCACTTCTTCTTTGCCTGTTGCCTATTGGCCTTAAAATTGACTTTGTTCTGAAAGCCACAAAAAGGCCTCTTATTCTGGGGCTTACTCTTTTGGGAAGAGGGAAACCGTTTACTCTTCTCGAAGAAACGAGCTAGGACTTCCTCTAAGGAAGAACCAAATAAGAGTTTTCCCTCAAAGGGTATGCCGCAGAGTTTATTCTTGGAGGTAAGATCACCTCCCCAAGATTTCAGCCAGATGGCCCATCTAGCTAAATTAATTAGGGCTGAAGTTCTAGCCACAGATTTTACAGAATCTGCTGTCGCATCAGCCAAAAAAGCAACTGGCTTGGCAATAAGGGGTAGAGAATCCCTGATCTACTCTATGTGGGTGTCGGGGGAGAGAAGGTCATCCAGACGTTGGACCCACACATCTAAATTCCTAGCAACACAGGTGGATGCTGCTACAGCTGGTCCTAAAGAAAAGGCAGAGGCATCCCAGGCTTTACGTAATAAAGAGTCGGCCTTCCTATCCATCTGTTTCTTAAGGACTCCAATGAAAGATCTGACTTTTTAGATACTTGTGACATAGGGGCATCTAATCTGCGACATTTGAAAAAACTTCCTCAAAATCGGACTGAAAGGGAAACCTTCTCTTGTGTCCTCTAGACTAGAACAACCTTTTTTCCACTCACAATCATGTCCTTAAGTGAATGATGCATAGGAAAAGACCTAGTTTTCCATTCTTGCATTTTACCCTGTACATTTTATCCTGAATAGACTGGGCTTGCTGAGGCATCTCAATCTGTTCAGAAGTATATATTGACTTTAATAGTTTGTCAATATCTTCAACTGGAAAAAGATACCTAGTTGAGCTACCAGTATCCTCATCTTCTGATGCAGACTCCTCATCACAAATAGATACCGGATTCTCACCTTCTTCCAGGTCAGAAACATTACGTGAACTACTGGTCTTTGATACTAAAAGAGGTAGAGACCTAGCTAAGACTGAAGGCTCCTGAGTCACAGGTTTAGAAGTGGAAGGCCCTAGCCCGGCTACTCTGTCATTATTGGATCGAAAAGAGGCCACTACCTCCTTCATAGAAGTCATCAACTCCTTAAAAGAGGCAGTAGACCCAGAACCTTTGACGGAATACAATCCTCACAAAATTGTTTCTTACAACTATCAGAGGCCTGGCTCTACAGTTCCCACATTTTTTCTTTACAGGTTTTTCAACCTAGAAAAAAACAGAAAACAAAACCATAAAAAAGGCTTATACAGACCCCCCTGCAACAGTAGCTCTTTGTCCACAGACAAGGGCTTACCTTGGGGGCAGTATTGGACCCGGATGCCACCATTGGCTCAACTCGAGCAGGTGCTCCATCCTTGGTCTTGTCCTCAAGTTCCATAGAAGAGAACGTAGGCCGGCTGGCGAGACTCTGACCGTCGCTGCACTGCTAAACTAGCCTGCCCTGCGTCTGGCAGACTGTTTCCAAAGCAGCGAGTTCCCTGCATTGTACCACGCTGAGATCCTTAAAGAAAACAGCGTCCCGGAAGTGCATCATGTCACTTCTGGTTCCGGCGTCATCTTGCCGCATCACCGGAAGTCCTCAGGCGCCATTTTGGTACACCCAAGGCGGGGAAGACATGAGGCAGATGCCTCTCCTCACAGCTAGACACTGGACCTGGAAGGGAGTTGCCACTGCTAAACCACCAGGGAGGCAAGTAACCCAATACATACAGGGGGCCCTTCTTGGTCTAAAAACATAGAAAAACACCCCAGACATGGCCACAACCAGTCCTGGATATCACCACAGAAGGGGGGTCCACCAACCACAGTTACTAGACCTATAAAAAAACAACAAACATTACGGTGTACCCCTGGAGGGTCTGGAAACACAAAACAACTGAGGGTCAGAGGAGAGGGAGGGGCCTTTTAAATTGTGTCCGATTTGTGTTTCCTGTAGAGGGCGGAGCCAATCATCTCTCAAGTAGCTGTCCTGGAAGATGAGAGGAGAAAATAGGTATTTGATCCCCAAGAAAAACATGACTTAGTAGTTGGTGGAGAAACCCTTGTTGGCGATCACAGAGGTCAGATGTTTCTTGTAGTTGGTGACCAGGTTTGCACACATTTCAGGAGTGATTTTGGTCCTCTCTTCTTTACAGATCTTCTCTAAAACCTCAGGCTGGGTTCACACTGCTGTGCGGAGCGGCTCACAGCAGGGGTCCAGTGTGTCCCTATTCTCTGCCTCAGGGATGAATCAGACCCCGAACTTTTGGCTGGATTCAGACCTGAAACGGACCAGAAAACGCACAAGACTCTTCTGCAAACCGCTCAGCAGCCATCCCGGAGCCATCCATTGAGAGCCGGTCACAGTCTCCTGACAGTCAAATTGGATGTGGGGAAACCCACATCCAATTTGCACTAGTGTGAACCCAACCTTAAGGTTTCTTGGCTGTCACTTGGCAACTCGAAGTTTCAGCTCCCTCTATAAATTATCTATAGGATTAAGATCTGGAGTCAGCATTTTTCTTCCTCCAAACACAGCCAGTCCCCCTCCTCAAGAAGACACATGTACAGGCCCGTCTGAAGTTTGCCAATGAACATCTAAATCAGGGGTCTCAAACTGGCGGCCCTCCAGCTGTTGCAGAACTACAAGTCCCATTATGCCTCTGCCTATGGGAGTCACGCTTGTAACTGTCAGCCTTGCAATGCCTCATGGAACTTATAGTTCTGCATAAGCTGGGGGCCGCCAGTTTGAGACCCCTGATCTAAATGATTCAGACTATGACTCTAAGAACACCATCCCTACAGTCAGGGGCGGACTGACCATTCGTGCACTCGGGCACTGCCCGAGGGCCCCATGCCACTAAGGAGCCCCATCAGGGTTGCCAGCCTCAATAAAACCAGGGACAGTATGTAAAAATCTGTGTTTTTTAAAAAATTCCAAGATTATAGCTGCCCCACCTCTCCAGTACCTTTTCAGTGTGTGTATGTGTATTCTGTGTGTGTATACTGTGTGTGTATATTGTGTCTGTGTGTGTATACTGTATGTGTGTGTGCGTGTGTATACTGTGTGGCCCCATAATCTATTGCCTGGGGGCCCCATAATCTCCTATTGCCTGGGGGCCCCATAATCTCCTTTTGCCCGGGGGCCCCATAATCTTCTCCTATTTCCTGGGGGCCCCATAATCTCCTATTGCCCGGGGGCCCCAGGAGTTGTCAGTCCGCCCCTGCCTACAGTCAAGAATGGAGGTGGAAACATGATGCTTTGGGGCTTTTTCTTTGCTAAAGGTACAGACTGACTTTGCCGCATTGAGAGGCCAATGGACGGGGCCACGTATTGTAAAATCTTGGATGAGAACCTTCTTCCCTCAGTCAGAACACTGAATGGATGGTGGATGGGTCTTCCAGCATGACAATGACCCAAAACATACCGCCAAGGCAACAAAGTAGTGGCTCAAGAAGAAGTACATTAAGGTCATGGAGTGGCCTAGCCAGTCTCCAGACCTTAATCCTATAGAAAATTTATGAAGGGAGAGCTGAACCTTTGAATTGCTAAGCTACAGCCAAGAAACCTTAAAGTGGCGTTCCACCCAAAAATGGAACTTCTGCTTTTCCGGTTCCTCCCCCCCTCCAGTGTCACATTTGGCACCTTTCAGAGGGGAGTGGGAGCAGATACCTGTCTAATACAGGTATTTTCTCCCGCTTCCGGTGATAGATCGCCGCAATCTACGGCATGTCCAGCCCCCCCTCCGTCTCCCCCGCTGTCTTCTGGGAGACACACAGGTCCCAGAAGATTGCAGGGACCAGTGAGGAGGACACGCAGCGCAACTCGTGCATGAGCAGTAGGGAACCAGGCTGTGAGGCCGCAAGGCTTCACTTCCTGATTCCCTTACTGAAGATGCCAGCGCCTCCACCAGGGAGCCAAGGGACAGATCGGCTTCGGGGGACGACATTGCGGGCGCCTTGGACAGGTAAGTGTCCTAATATTAAAAGTCAGCAGCTGCAGTATTTGTAGCTGTTGACTTTTAATTTATTTTTTTCGTCGGAACTGCGCTTTAATTATTTAGAGAAGATCTGTAAAGAAGAGTGGACCAAAATCCCTCCTGAGATCAAGAAGAAGCACATTAAGGTCATGGAGTGGCCTAGCCAGTCTCCAGACCTTAATCCTATAGAAAATTTATGGAGGAGCTGAAACTTCGAGTTGCCAAACGACAGCTAAGAAACCTTAAGGATTTAGAGAAGATTTGTAAAGAAGAGTGGACCAAAATCTCTCCTGAGATGTGTGCAAACCTGGTCACCAACTACAAGAAACGTCTGACCTCTGTGCTTCCCAAAAAGGGTTTCTCCACCAACTACTAAGTCATGTTTTGCTTGGGAATCAAATACTTATTTTACTGAACTGCAATTTAATTTATAACATTTGTATCATGTGTTTTTTCTGGATTTTTGGTTGATATTCTGTCTCTATCATATAAAATACACCTATGATAAAAAATATAGACCCTTCATATCTTTGTAAATGGGCAAACTTACAAAATCTGCAAATCATTCTTTTCCCCACTGTATATAATGATTGGGGTTGCTAAGTAGTTTTCTAGCAAAAAATGTATGGTTTTTACATAGACTTTTTACAGACTTTACTGGTACCAGAGAAAGACGGTGAGAGAAAATTAAGTAAAAATATATATTTATTACAAAATTTGTTAAAAACACTCATAAAACCATATAGGGAATGCTTAGTTGGATGATGTAAGCCATACAATCAAAACTGTAACAATATATCTTTGCTAGATATTGCTGGAGGTTGACGCATTTCACAAAAGGCTGCTTCCTCAGGACCTCATTATCTTGTTATCAAAGAACATTAGGCATGCACTCCCAAGAACCCACTATTGAGATGGTGGTATGCTGTATAACGGAACGTCCCACACTCCGTTTGAGTGCTTCCGTCATATATCGCTTTCTCCAGTCTGAATATAGATATTAGATATTATAGCCGCATATTACAACCAAGAACTAGGCAGGACTCGTTTGGCTGCAAAGCTGGAACTGTTTATTTGAACAAGAATACAGGCTTTTATACACTTGAGAAGGAGGTTCCCCTTCCTGATCATATTATATAGCTAATTAACTAGTCATTTAACCAGCCTAGGTGACTCGGAGGTCTGGCCTTTCGGGTCAGACTTGCCGTCTTCTAGCTCAGAAGACACAATACACATTATCATAAGTATAAACATAGAACTCCCTCAGACAATAGCAGACCTACTTACAAAAAACACATTATGGCAGGGGGCTTGCTGATGACATCACAGTCTGCGATGAATCCCACACTGGCAGAGACCATCATGGCCTTTTTAATAATGTCCTTTTGCATTACATACCAGAACATCTCCCTAAATGCTTGTAGCGCCCTCAAATGCCAGGGCCCATAGTCGGTAGGTAAGAGGCTAGCATTCAGTCCCCTCCAAAAGCCTCTGTCCGGGTGAGTCTATCACATGCTGCATGGTGCAAAGCACAGATTTATCTATCACAGTGTAGTGAAATTTTCCACACAATGTAGTGCAATCGTCGTAGTTAATAATTCCTCAAGAAAGTAGCAGCCTATATAGACCACAGGCAAAGCACCATATCCGGATATCCAATTCCCACAAAAAATAATAATACAGCAATCCGTCTTCAAGAAGCTATAGTATGTAGCCAACGCAAAGCCTTCAGTTTTTCCCAGGTGCTAATTGGTATAACAATGCATATCCACAGTCTAGGCTGACCAAGTATGACAAACCATTGACGAGCTTGTAGCCGCTCTTCTCCGCCATCCCCAAAAGATGTTTTTTACATGTCAGAATTGGCCCAGACTGGAAGTAGTTAATATATTTATTATTAAAGGTAAAACTGGAAGACAGGTGGATGTTCCTTAGATATATCTTTAGAAAGTTACAAGGACACTGGAATTCTGGGAAGATCAACAGGTAGTAAGACTTGTGAACCTGCCACTGGTAAGAACTAATCATCAATAGGATCGCTATTCTTATTAAATATTCCTCGGATGTATGGAAACAAATAATGTCATTGGTGGAAGTACGGTGTGCAAATGTTAATTTCTTGGAGAGAACGGCAGAACTTGGCTGTGGAGAGGAAAGCTTCTTCTACAGTCCCGGTCATTTTATTGTATTGAATATAATCTAAGGAACGTCCCATAAATACCGTGTTCCCAGTACACCAGAATCTTGTCTGGATTGTTATCTCTGAGAACAAATTTACTGAAATCCTCCATCACGTTATCCGCCTGGTAGCATTTGAGTTATTGGAGATAGTTGAAGTAAAATTGCTCGTTCTTCTCTATAAATCCCTTGAGTGGGTCTCTATCCTACAGCTACAGCTAAAAAGTGACACCCGGCTTTCTTCGAATGTCATAAAGTATTTGAGGACTTTGTTAACAAAAAAACTTTAAGGCTGCTGCCTCAGGACCTCATTAACTTGTTAGCAAAGAACATTAGGCATGCACTCCCAAGAACCCACTATTGAGATGGTGGTATGCTGTGTAACGGAACGTCCCACACCCCACTTGAGTGCTTCCGTCATATATTGCTTTCTCCAGTCTGAATATAGATATTAGATATTATAGCCGCATATTGCAACCAAAAACTAGGCAGGACTCGTTTGGCTGCAAAGGTGGAACTGTTTATTTGAGCAAGAATACAGGCTTTTATAGACTTGAGAAGAAGGTTCCCCCTCCTGATCATATTATATAGCTAATTAACTAGTCATTTAACCAGCCTAGGTGACTCAGAGGTCCGACCTTTCAGGTCAGACTTGCCGTCTTCTAGCTCAGAAGACACAATACACATTATCATAAGTATAAACACAGAACTCCTTCAGACAATAGCAGACCTACTTACAATAAACACATTATGGCAGGGGGCCCCAGACAGTTGGCTTGCTGATGACATCACCATCTGCTATGAATCCCACACTGGCAGAGACCATCATGGCCTTTTTAATAATGTCCTTTTGCATTACATACCAGAACATCTCCTTAAATGTTTGTAGCGCCCTCAAATGCCAGGGCCCATAGTCGGTAGGTAAGAGGCTAGCATTCAGTCCCCTCCAAAAGACTCTGTCCCAGTGAGTCTATCACTTGCTGCATGGTGCAAAGTACAGATTTATCTATCACAGTGTAGTGAAATCGTCCACACAATGTAGTGCAATCGTCTTAGTTAATAATCCCTCAAGAAAGTAGCAGCCTATATAGACCACAGGCAAAGCACCATATCCGGATATCCAATTCCCACAAAAAATAATAATACAGCAAGCCGTCTTCAAGAAGTTACAGGATGTAGCCAACGTGGAGCCTTCGGTTTTTCCCAGGTGCTAATTAGTATAACAATGCATATCCACAGTCTAGGCTGACCAAGTATGACAAACCATTGATGAGCTTGTAGCCGCTCTTCTCCGCCATCCCCAAAAGATGTTTTTAACATGTCAGAGTTGGCCCAGACTGGAAGTAGTTAAAATATATTTATTATTAAAGGTAAAACTGGAAGACAGGTGGATGTTCCTTAGATATATCTTTAGAAAGTTACAAGGACACTGGAATTCTGGGAAGATCAACAGGTAGTAAGACTTGTGAACCTGCCACTGGTAAGAACTAATCATCAATAGGATCGCTATTCTTATTAAATATTCCTCGGATGTATGGAAACAGATAATGTCATTGGTGGAAGTACGGTGTGCAAATGTTAGTTACTTGGAGAGAACGGCAGAACTTGGCTGTGGAGAGGAAAGCTTCTTCTACAGTCCCGGTCATTTTATTGTATTGAATATAATCTAAGGAACGTCCCATAAATACCGTGTTCCCAGTACACCAGAATCTTGTCTGGATTGTTATCTCTGAGAAACAAATTCACCGAAATCCTCCATCACGTTATCCGCCTGGTAGCATTTGAGTTATTGGAGACGGATGGAGTAAAATTGCTTGTTCTTTTCTATAAATCCCCTGAGTGGGTCTCTATCCTACAGCTACAGCTAAAAAGTGACACCCGGCTTTCTTCGAATGTCATAAAGTATTTGAGGACTTTGTTAACAAAAAAACTTTAGCATATAAGGAGTAAGTTAAAAAAAAAAAAGAATCTGCTTCTAGATATGCGCAGAACGAAAATATGTGTTTTGTTTGTTTCAGATCGATTTGTTAAGTTACTCATTTTGTTTTGTTGCATTTGTGATGAAATTTATTTAGTTTAGTTTCCTTTATTGGTTTTCGACCGGATTCAAATTTTTCCAATGGAGTCGAAGTATTTGAATCGAAAATATCAAATCCATTCAAATTCATTATGAAGAATAGTTGGTGCTTGAAGTGTAACTAAAGGCAAAACTTTTTTATTTTTTTATTCTGTATAGACTGGGGAAGAATTAGAACATCTGTCAGTTTTTATTGCTGTCTGTGCCCCCATTGGGGAGATTCCCCCTCTCTATTTGTCCTGTTTACCATTATCTTTGAAAGTAAAAGAAGATCTCAAACTTTGGGTTATCCCCAGAAAAGTAATAGAGGGGCCCTGCACCCGCCACCCCAAAGCACCTTGTTCCCATGTTGATGAGGACAAGGGCCTGTTCCCGACAACCCTGGCCATTGGTTGTTGGGGTCTGCAGGCAGGGAGCTTACCGGAATCTGGAAGAACCCTTTAACAAGGGGGCCCCCCGATCCCAGCCCCCCCCATGTGAATGAGTATGGGGTACATTGTACCCCTACCCATTCACCTAAAAAAAAGTGTCAAAAATAAAACACAGTACACAGGTTTTTAAAGTAATTTATTAGGCAGCCCTGGGGTCTCTCCTGACGTCTTCTCCCCTCTCCGGTTCTTCTCCCTCTTCTGGCGATGTCTTCTGCCTCTGCCGGTTCTTCTCCCCTCTCCGGTCTTCTCATCTCTCTGCTGATGTCTTCTAGCCCTCTCCGGTTCTTCTCCCTCTGTCCGCTGTCTTCTGTCTCTGCCGGGTCTTCTCCACTGTCTTCTCGCTCTTTTGACCGGTCTTCTTTGATGTCTTCTCCCTCTGTTCTTCTTTCGATGTTGACTCAACGCTCTCTCCCGCTCTAATGCTGGGTGCGTGGTGTGCCACTACTTTTATTGGCATGAGGTCACCGGAGGTTCGCGCCTTATGATGTCACCGCCCATCATGCCCCGGGTGGTGACGTCATAAGGTGGGCATGCGGCCTGGTACGGCTCAGGAGGGAGGGGCCACTTGCTTGTCCCCACCCCCTTTCCTGACCTGCCGGCTGTGTGCTCGGATAAGGGTTTGGTATGGATTTTGGGGGGACCCCCATGCAGTTTTTTCAGCGTGGGGGTTCCCATTAAAATCCTACCAGAGTGAAGGGCCTGGTATGCTCTTGGAGGGGGAACCCATGCGTTTTTTTTATTAATTTGGCGTGGAGTGCCCCTTCAAGATCATCAGAGCACAAGTTGCATACCAAAGTCGGATCAGTTAAGACGGCGATCCGACTTCAGTGATATTCAATGGGCTGAAGTAGCATCAAAGTCTGATCAAAGTATTGCAGGGACTACTTTGAAGTTGGCACAACTTGAAGTCGCACTAGTATGAATGGTAGTCATTGGAAATCATGGGGAACGACTTGTCATGCGACTTTGCAGTCCCAAATCGTAGGACAATTCATACAAGTGTGAAAGGGGCCTTAGGTCTGGACTGTGATTGGGCCATTCTAACACATGAATACGCTTTGATCTAAACCATTCCATTGTAGCTCTGGCTGGATGTTTCGGGTCGTTGTCCTGCTGGAAGGTGAACCTCCGCCCCAGTCTCAAGTCTTTTGCAGACTCTAACAGTTTTTCTTCTAAGATTGTCCTGTATTTGTCTCCATCCATCTTCCCATCAACTCTGACCATCTTCCCTGTCCCTGCTGAAGAAAAGCATCCCCACCACATGATGCTGCCACCACCATGTTTCACGGTGGGGATTGTGTGTTCAGGGTGATGTGCAGTGTTAGTTTTTCCCCACACATAGCGTTTTGCTTTTAGGCCAAAAAGTTGAATTTTGGTCTCCTCTGACCAGATCACCTTCTTCCACATGTTTGCTATGTCCTCCACATGGCTTCTCACAAACTACAAACAGGACTTCTTATGACTTTCTTTCACCAAAGTCTTTCTTCTTGTCACTCTTCCATAAAGGGCAGATTTGTGGAGAACACGACTAATAGTTGTCCTGTGGACAGATTCTCCCACCTGAGCTGTGGATCTCTGCAGCTCCTCCAGAGTTACCATGGACCTCTTGGCTCTTCTCTGATGAATGCTCTCCTTGCCCGGCCGGTCAGTTTAGGTGGACGGCCATGTCTTGGTAGGTTTGCAGTTGTGCCATACTCTTTCCATTTTCCGATGATGGATTGAACAGAGCTCCGTGAGATGTTCAAAGCTTGGGAGATTTTTTTATAACCTAACCCTGCTTTATACTTCTCCACAACTTTATCCCTGACCTGTCTGGTGTGTTCCTTGGTCTTCATGGTGCTGTTTGTTCACCAATGTTCTCTAACAAAACTCTGCGGGCTTCACAAAACAGCTGCATTTGTACTGAGATTAAATTACACACAGGTGGACTCTATTTTACTAATTAAGTGACTTCTGAAGGCAATTGGTTCCACTAGATTTTAGTTGGGGGTATCAGAGTAAAGGGGGCTGAATACAAATGCCTGCCACACTTTTCACATATTTATTTGTAAAAATGTTAAAAACCATTTATCATTCCACTTCACAATTATGAGCCACTTTGTGTTGGTCTATCACATAAAATCCAAATAAAATACATTTATGTTTTTGGTTGTAACATGACAAAATGTGGAAAATGTCAAGGGGTATGAATACTTTTTCAAGGCACTGTATTTGTAGTTCAAATCAACAGAGCAGCATAGGGTGACAGCACTGCTCTTCAATAGATACCCTACAGTGAGTGAGTGTTGTCACCTTTGAACAGGAAGTGTGCTACTGGCTGGATCATCAGGTGAAAATAAATAAAGGACAAAGAAAAAAAACATTGCAGCCATCATATCTAAGGACTGCTAAACTGCAATATATTGCATTCAGTACTATGATTAATGAGAGAATACAGCGCCCTTGGTGGACTGACGCAGCATATTTAGATAGCATCCCATGTCTTCACTGCTACTCTGATATCCCTCAGAAGACGTTCTGTAGGACGAAACGTGTAAGGGTGGAGCTACACAGTAAAGTCATCATGCCCACCGAGACAGGCGGTGTTTGTTAGTTTTTGTGCTTATTTACACTCCCTTGCTTGTGATTATTTAACTTTTTTTAATAGATTGATTGGGAAGATTGTACACTATGTTGGTTCTTCTTTCTTCCTCTGTATATGAGACTTGCTTCTAGTATATGTGCTCATTTACAACACAGAGGAGAGGACCATCCATCTGTGGGCAGCATAGAGCCAAATTTGACCTCCTAAGCATTAAGGATTTGATTGGTGGTGGCCAGGGCACTGGAACTGGTGAAGGTGGTTAAAGGATTACGTTTCACCTTGGACTTTTTATTTGGAACTCTATTAATTGTGGATTTATTTTCACAATTCACAGTTGAGTTGTTTGAATGTTGTACCTAATTTTCAAAATTACAGTTGTGCTCATAAGTTTACATACCCTGGCAACATTTATGATTTCTTGGCCATTTTTCAGAGAATATGAATGATAACACAAAAACATTTCTTTCACTCATGGTCTGTGTTTGTCTGAAGCCATTTATTATCAATCAACCGTGTTTATTCTTTTTAAATCATAATGGCAACACAAACTACCCAAATGACCCTGATCAAAAGTTTACATACCCTGGTGATCGATAACATGCACACAAGTTGACACAAAGGGGTTTGAATGGCCATTAAAGGTAACCATCCTCACCTGTGATCTGTTTTCTTTTCATTAGTGTGTGTGTGTATAAAAGTTCAATGAGTTTCTGGACGCCTGACAGACCCTTGCATCATTCATCCAGTGCTGCACTGACGTTTCTGGATTCTGAGTCATGGGGAAAGCAAAAGAATTGTCTAAAGGATCTGCGGGAAAAGGTAGTTGAACTGTATAAACAGGAAAGGGATATAAAAAGATATCCAAGGAATTGAGAATGCCAATCAGCAGTGTTCAAACTCTAATCAAGAAGTGGAAAATGAGGGGTTCTGTTGAAACAAACCCACGGTCAGGTAGACCAACTAAACTTTCAGCCACAACTGCCAGGAAAAAGCGTTCTAGATGCAAAGAAAAAAACACAAATAATTTCAGGTGAAATACAGAACTCTCTGAAAACATGTGGTGTGGCTTTTACAATAAGGAAGCACTTGAAGAAAGATGGGCTGCATGGTCGAGTCGCCAGAAGAAAGCCATTACTACGCAAATGCCACAAAGTATCCCACTTACAATACGCCAAACAGCACAGAGACAAGCCTTCTGGCACAAAGTCATTTGGAGTGATGAGACCAAAATTGAGCCTTTTGGCCACAACCATAAACGCTACATTTGGAGAGGAGTCAACAAGGCCTATGATGAAAAGTCCACCATCCCTACTGTGAAACACGGAGGTGGATCGCTGATGATTTGGGGATGTGTGACCTACAAAGGCACAGGAAATTTGGTCACAATCGATGGCAAGATGAATGCAGTATGTTATCAAAAAATACTGGAGGAACATTTGCATTCATCAGCCAGGAAGCTGCGCATGGGACGTACTTGGACATTCCAACATGACAATGATCCAAAACACAAGGCCATGTGGTCCTCTCATTGGCTACAGCAGAATAAAGTGAAGGTTCTGGAGTGGCCATCTCAGTCTCCTGACCTCAATATCATTGAGCCCCTCTGGGGAGATCTCAAACGTGCCGTTCATGCAAGACAGCCCAAGAATTTCCAGGAACTGGAAGCTTTTTACCAAGAGGAATGGGCAGCTTTACCATCTGAGAAGATAAAGAGCCTCATCTACAAATACCACAAAAGACCTCAAGCTATCATTGATGTTAAAGGAGGCAATACACGGTATTAAGAACTGGGGTATGTAAACTTTTGATCAGGGTCATTTGGGTAGTTTCTGTTGTGGTGATTTAAAGAGTAAACACAGTTGATTGATAATAAATGGCTTCAGCCAAACACTAACCATGAGTGAGAGAAAAGTTTTTGTGTTATCATTCATATTCTCTGAAAAATGGGGTAGGATATGGGTATGTAAACTTATGAGCATAACTGTATTTTTAACAGCGCACCACATTGCTTGTTTGCAATATATGACATTTTTTTTTCTGGGTGTATAATGCTTGAACATTGATGGAACGAGTATATCCTTTATCAGACTCGATGAACCAAGTGCGTCAATGCCACCGGCTGACATCCTGCAGCACATGGCAGGTGGCAGTTGCTGCCGTCCATGTAACAAGCTCCATCAGGAATGGGAAACAAATGAGCGGAATCAGGTCAGAGAGGCAGGAAACCATCGGTGGTCAGGAGATGAAGGATCAATCTATAGTGAAATGAGATCAGAGACGGGCTCAAAGATAGCGGGAGAATGGCGTGCGGCTCGGGGGGGTCGCTCTGCGGAGAATTATCCAAATAATACATGATTCTCTTGTTTTGTTGGGTGGAAATACACAGGCGAGCTCCAGGAAGCCGGAAGAGCAGGGCGCTGATCTGTTCTCAGGATAATGGCATAATTGCGAGCAGATGTCACGCAGCCAGGACATCAATCCAGTTTTACTTTACACAACGTGGAATGGAAGACGCACAGCATGACTGGAGCACAACACGCTCGGCTTAAAGGGAAACTCAAATCTTTAAAAGTAGAATCATGGTCAATGCTAAAAAGTGCCGATATGACGCCATCGGTCAGCAGTAACAGTACACCGAATTGACTTTTTTTCTGAGCCCCACCACCAACTTTTACTGCATTTTACTAGGTGTTGATGCCGACAGTAGATCTAGTGATGGGGGGAAATCTAGTCTGCTTGATTTTTGAATTATCTATCTATCTATCTATCTATCTATCTATCTATCTATCTATCATGTTATTATGTAATATTATTATCACTATTATATTATAATATTTATTTATGTGTTTGTTTGTTTTTATATAAATATTTTATTTATGTGTTATCTATTTATTTTACTTCCAACTTTCTTCAGCAACAGTGGAGGAAATTGCAGATTGTGTAAATCTGCCCACTTACAAAGAAATGAAGGGTCTATAATTTTTATCATAGGTGTATTTTAAATGATAGAGGCAGAATATCAACCAAAAAAAAAAAAAAAAACCCAACGTGATACTAATGTTATAAACGGAGTTGCCGTTCGGTGAGTAAAAAAGGTATTTGATCCCCAAACAAAACATGACTTAGTGGTTGGTGGAGAAACCCTTGTCGGCAAGCACAGAGGTCAGACGTTTCTTGTAGGTGGTGACCAGGTTTGCACACATCTCAGGAGGGATTTTGGTCCACTCTTCTTTACAGATCTTCTCTAAATCCTTAAGGTTTCTTGGCTGTCGCTTGGCAACTCGAAGTTTCAGCTCCCTCCATAAATTTTCTATAGGATTTTCTTCCTCAAAAACATGGCGAATCCTCTTCCTCAAGAAGACACGTACAGTCATGCCAATGAACATCTAAATGATTCAGAGAAGGATTGGGAGAAAGTGCTATGGTCAGAAGAGACCAAAATTGAGCTCTTTGGCAACTCAACTCGTTGTGTTTGGAGGAAGAAAAATGCTGACTATTAACCCTAAGAACACCATCCCTACAGTCACACATCATCCCTACAGTCACACACGGAGGTGAAAACAGGATGCTTTGGGGCTGTTCCTCTGATAAAGGTACAGGCCGACTTTGCCGCATTGAGGGGCCAATGGACGGGGCCATGTATTGTAAAATCTTGGATGAGAACCTTCTTCCCTCAGCCAGAACACTGAAGATGGGTCATGGATGGGTCTTCCAGTATGACAATGACCCAAAACATACCGCCAAGGCAACAAAGGAGTGGCTCAAGAAGAAGCATATTAAGGTCATGGAGTGGCCTAGTCAGTCTCCAGATCCTAATCTTAAAAAAAATGTATGGAGGGAGCTAAAACTTCGAGTTGCCAAGTGACAGCCAAGAAACCTTAAGGATTTAGAGAAGATCTGTAAAGAAGAGTGGACCAAAATCCCTCCTGAGATGTGTGCAAACCTGGTCACCAACTACAAGAAATGTCTGACCTCTGTGGTTGCCAAAAAGGGTTTCTCCACCAACTACTAAGTCATGTTTTGCTTGGGGATCAAATACTTATTTTACTGTACTGTACTGGCACTGACCTAGATCAAACCTTGACCTAGGTATATTTTTGTATTTTTTTAAAACTATTTAATTATTATTATTATTTTATGGGGTTTTTTACACACACGCTTTTTTTTCTCTGACAGGAGAGAGAGGGAGAGATACAATGTATCTTTCACCTCCATTCACAAAGAGAGAAAACACAAGGGCCGAATTCACAGTGACTGATCTCTGTGGTAGCCAATCAGAGGCTATCACAGAGATCAGGTGACTCAGAATCAGGAGTTCTGGGTCCATACGGGGCCCGGGGCTCTTGGTGAGACCCCGGTCTCTGTGCTAGGAGTGCGCCACACAAAGGAAGTTACGGAAAAAAGCCCAGTTTAGTTGGGCCACATATTTGCATAGGCTCTGTGCCAAAGGGGTTAAAGACCACCAACAAAGAATGCGCCAAGGGGTTTAATACCACCTACAAGGACTGCGCCAAGGGGTTAAATACCACCAACAAGGACTGCGCCAAGGGGTTTAATACCACCTACAAGGACTGCGCCAAGGGGTTAAATACCACCAACAAGGACTGCATCAAGGGGTTTAATACCATCTACAAGGACTGCGCCAAGGGGTTAAATACCACCAACAAGGACTGCATCAAGGGGTTTAATACCACCTACAAGGACTGCGCCAAGGGGTTAAATACCACCAACAAGGACTGCGCCAAGGGGTTATATACTACCTACAAGGACCACGCCAAGGGGTTAAATACCACCTACAAGGACTGCGCCAAGGGGTTAAATACCACCAACAAGGACTGCACCAAGGGGTTAAATACCACCTACAAGGACCACGCCAAGGGGTTAAATACCACCTACAAGGACCACGCCAAGGGGTTAAATACCACCAACAAGGTCTGCTCCAAGGGGTTAAATATCACCAAAAGAAAGCTCTGTCTCAAACAAAATAAAATTATATAAAACTCAATGTTGCATAATGGAGTCATTATCAGTCAAACTATCACAGCACTGGAAACTGGTGATGAAAGGGTATCGGCTGGTACTCAAGTGATTAAGCTGTCTGCGTGTCTGGATTGAACCTGGGACAGGTTTGCTTCGAGGACTTGTTCAGAATGATTGGATTTTAAAACCTAAATTAAAAAAATAAAAAGTGCTGCGGTACATTCTGTAATTCTGTAATTGAATTGAATATTATGGTCCCTACAAATTAATAATTTACTTGTACTGAATCCAGGTGAAGACGGCTGTTGGAGAACTCATAAACGTTATAAGGAGTATTCCTCCGAATGTTGTAATATATTAGAATATTGACTCATATATAACCTTGCGTTTCCATTAGAAGAATTGCTCGGATGTATGGAAATAAATAATGTAAGTGGTGGAAGTACGGCGCGCAACTGCTAATGACTTATAGAGAGGAGGGCAGAACTTGGCTGTGGAGAGGAAAGCTTCTTCTACAGTCCCGGTCATTTTATTGTATTGAACGAAATCTAAGGAACGTCCCATTAATACCGTGTTCCCAGTACACCAGAATCTTGTCTGGATTGTTATCTCTGAGAAACAAATTTACCGAAAAGCTCCATCGCGTTATCCGCCTGGTAGCATTTGAGTTATTGGAGACGGATGGAGTAAAATTGCTCATTCTTTTCAATAAATCCACTGAGTGGGTCTCTTTTTTTTTTACAGCTACATCTAACATCTACATCTGTCAGTGACACCCAGATTTCCTCAAATGTTACAAAGTATCTGAAGATTCTCTTAACAACAAAAAAGAAAAAACTGTTTAAAACTTTATCATACATCAGGAGCAAGATAGTAACAGTTTCTTTTTTTTTTTTTGGTGATCTTTTAATGCATTATTGCACCTGGAACTGATATGAAGCACCCCCTTAGGCTGCTAGGTAATGTAATTTTGGGCTTCAGAGCCAAACTTGGAGCAGTGATTGATTGTTTTTGTCTGTTGATGGTTCCCTAAACCAGGTGTTTGATTTCTGCCACCTGTCTTTGGGAGAAGCTTCCAAACTATAGGGCAGATGACCAGTATGAATATTTAGTATTCATTATTTATTATTATTTTTTTATGCCCCAGCCTATCCCCAGAAGGAGGTGTCCATAAGGGGGCTTGGGATGTGAATGTTTGGGAAGTTCTGGGTGACTCCTCTTCAAGGAGGTTTCCAGTTTCCTAGGGGGTTCAGAGGTGAGTCAGGAGGAAGTAGACAGGAGACATTGCTGGAAGTTGCAGCAGAGGAGCTTTGAATGGAGGAGAGTGGAGGATATCAAGGAGGATAAATATCTACAGTGGAGTTTCCTTTCCAACATTTGGGATATACTCGATCTGGCTGGATCCTCCAAGGAAAGGAGTCTGCTGCTTTGCCCATCAAGGATATTTAACAGCAGAGGGGTTACTAGACCTGCAGGGGAGCGTCCATCCCAGCGGCTCGCTGAGAGGCTGAGACTGCCATCAGTCAAGGCAGCTGGCGGATCCAGACTTCGGAAGTCGGGATGATGCGCTGCCTCGACTCATAGCAGTGATGTAAGCGGAGAGAGCGGACTTCAGACCGCTCCCCGCTGAAAATGGGTCACAGGAGTGCAAAACGAATGACTAAAAAGCTCAGGCTGGACTTCTCCTTTAAGCATAGTATTGTTTTCTTATACAGTTTTGTGGTGTGATTGCAACCTTTGCGCATGTTTTTCATTTTCATGGGCCCCTCTTATTCTCGCTCTATACCTCTTCCCTGGGCCAGTTGATAACCTCCCATGGCTTCCAATACCACTTCTACGCCGATGACACCCAGATCTATCTCTCCACTCCTCAACTCACCCCCTCAATCTCCTCACTCATCTCGGTATGGATGTCACACCACTTCCTCAAACTCAATCTTTCTAAAACTGAGCTTGTTATATTTCCTCCTTCCCGGTCCCCCCCCATGACTTTACCATTAAGATCAACAGCACAACCATTGGTCCCTCCACACACGCCAGAGTACTGGGTGTAATCCTTGATTCTGACCTCTCCTTCAGCCCCCACATCCAATCACTGGCTAAATCCTGCGCCTTAACCTCCGCAACATCTCCAGAATTCCACCCTTCCTGACTAATGACACCACAAAGCAACTTATTCACTCCTTGATTATTTCCTGCCTTGACTACTGCAACTCTCTCCTTAATGGCCGACCCTTACACTGGCTCCTCCCCCCTTTAGTTTATTATGAATGCTGCTGCTAGACTAATACACCTCACTAATCAATCCGTGACTGCTGCTCCTCTCTGCCAATCTCTTCACTGGCTTCCCCTCCCCCACCGTATAAAATTCAAAATGCTAACCACAACATACAAGGCCATCCGCAACATCGCCCCCATCTACATCACCAACCTCATCTGCAGATATTGCCCAAATCGCCCCCTCCGCTCCTCCCAGGACCTCCTGCTCTCTAGCTCCCTTGTTACCTCCTCTCCATGCTCGTCTTCAGGACTTCTCCAGAGCCTCTCCCATCCTCTGGAACTCTCTGCCCCGGTATGTCCGATCAGCCCCTAACCTGTCCACCTTTAGGAAATCCCTGAAAACTCACTTAATTCAGGGAAGCCTATCCCACACCCACCTAACAACTGTCCCCGAGCCACCCCCATCAAATCATTCCCCACATCTATTACCTTTTGAACCACCACCCCTCCCTTTAGATTGTTAGCTCTACGAGCCGGGCCCTCCTGTACCTTCTGTATTGTACTGTACTGTAATTGTGCTGTCCCCCCTCTACATTGTAAAGCACTGCGTAAACTGTTGGCGCTATATAAATCGTGTATAATAATAATAATGATAATTTTCCATTTATGTGGACTGATTTAATTACCCTCTTGGTGCATTTGCACTTTATGTTGTTCATCTCTTATTAAATAAGCACCACATTATCATATTTACTCTTAGGGGGCTGCTACCCCTAGGAGAGTTTCTGAGACAGGAAATTGCAGTCTGGGTCTCAGCAGGACCTGGGCTGAGGACCCGGGAAGACTGTTAAAGGAGTATTTGCTGATCAGTATCAGAGTCACTGGCTCTCATGAAGACATATCAGCATGCAAAGTTTAGAGCTGTCAGCTGCCATTTGCAGCCACTTTTTGTTGACCCTGTGGAGGGCGTCACTAAGTCAACTTTCATCCAATGAAGAGAGCTGATGGTTGTGATGTAGGAGTCCTGAAGTGTGTATGATATTTCGGTGCACACTTCCTCGGTGATAGTTATTTTAGATGCATGTTTCCATATGTTTATGTTTTACAATGTGACAATTAAGGTATTAAACAGAATGAAATCACAACTTGATAGATATCAAATATAATAATTGTGACAGACCACTTGGCACCCCGCTTGGGTGCTTCCGCCAGTGTCTCCTGCCCTTCAAACCCTTCTAGCAGAGCTAATACCACCCCTTTTACCCCAAGCATCGCACACGCACAAAATATTGGGATAGAACTAAAGGAAAGACTGTTTATTGAAAAGAAATACAGTAATAAAAAAAGAAGGGTCAGTCACCAAAACATCACACAAAGGTTAGATAACAAAGTAGAGTTGACACCAGACTAATTCCATCATGTAGGAACCTCCAAAAGTTAGCCAAATTAGCCAACAGACAGAAACAATAGATGACTTAATTAACTCAATTAACAATGGGAATGCATACCTAGGAGGCACCCAATGGGAGAGATGCACTTAATAAACAGACTATAGCAGGAGACCCCCAGCATCAGGTTGCTTGAGCTGATTATATTTCGACCGTGTGTAGGCTCCATCGGACATTTTCCATCAGAATTTCCGACACACAAAATTTGAGATGTGGATCTCAAATTTTCCGACAACAAAATCCGTTCTCGTAAATTCTGACCATGTGTACACAATTCCGACGCACAAAGTTCCACGCATTCTCAGAATCAAGCAGAAGAGCCGCACTGGTTATTGAACTTCATTTTTCTCGGCTCGTCGCACGTGTTGTACGTCACCGCGTTCTTGGCGATCGGAATTTCCGACAACATTTGTGTGACCGTGTGTATGCAAGACAAGATTGAGCCAACATCCTTCGGAAAAAAATCCATGGATTTTGTTGTCGGAATGTCCGATCGTGTGTACAGGGAATTAGAAGCAGTTAGAGGGTTCAACTGCCCAGAGCAATATTTCTAGAGCCATAGTCCTGTTTAACTCTAAACTGATAACCTGTAAAGGCTTTTAAAGTGTCCCCTATGGACAAATGTAAGTACTGTAGTTTGTTGCTATTTCACTGGCACATGCAATGTTAAATCTTGACATGTTTGGTATCAATTTACTCAACACAACGTCATCTTTTATATTTTGCCAAAAAAAAATTGTATTTTGTGCTGTACAGAATGCCAGGGACAGTATATTTCCCCACTATTTGGGTTTGGCCTCTTTAACCACATGCCGACCGGGCCATAGCCGAAAGACGGCTACAGCGCGGTCGGCTTATTCTGGGTGGGCGTCAATGGATGTCCTCACAGAATCGCGTGCCCTCTGGGGCGTGCACCCGGGAACATCCGTGATAGCGGAGCATCACTTGTAAACAAACCGGCTTCATGTCATGACGCCGGCTCCTCCCTCCCCTCTCTGTACCGATCGGTACAGTGTGAGAGTAGAGAGGGAGAGATCGGTTTCAGCGCTGTGGGCACTACAGATCCAGCCCACAGCACTGCTCAGTGCCTATACTATGGCAATACTATGGCAATACTCTGCAATACTATGGCAATACTCTGCAATACTCTGCAATACTATGGCAATACTCTGCAATACTCTGCAATACTCTGCAATACTATGGCAATACTATGGCAATACTCTGCAATACTCTGCAATACTATGGCAATACTCTGCAATACTATGGAAATACTCTGCAATACTCTGCAATACTCTGCAATACTATGGCAATACTCTGCAATACTCTGCAATACTATGGCAATACTCTGCAATACTATGGAAATACTCTGCAATACTCTGCAATACTCTGCAATACTATGGCAATACTATGGCTATACTCTGCAATACTATGGCAATACTCTGCAATACTCTGCAATACTCTGCAATACTATGGCAATACTCTGCAATACTCTGCAATACTATGGCAATACTCTGCAATACTATGGAAATACTCTGCAATACTCTGCAATACTCTGCAATACTATGGCAATACTATGGCTATACTCTGCAATACTATGGCAATACTGTGGCAATACTCTGCAATACTATGGCAATACTCTGCAATACTATGGCAATACTATGGAAATACTATGGCAATACTATGGTAATACTATGGCTATACTCTGCAATACTATGGCAATACTCTGCAATACTCTGCAATACTCTGCAATACTATGGCAATACTATGGCTATACTCTGCAATACTATGGCAATACTATGGCAATACTGTGGCAATACTCTGCAATACTATGGCAATACTCTGCAATACTATGGCAATACTATGGCAATACTATGGCAATACTCTGCAATACTATGGCAATACTCTCCAATACTATGGCAATACTATGGCAATACTATGGCAGTACTATGGCAATACTCTGCAATACTATGCAATACTATGGCAATACTATGGCAATACTCTGCAATACTATGGCAATACTCTGCAATACTATGGCAATACTATGGCAATACTATGGCAGTACTATGGCAATACTCTGCAATACTATGCAATACTATGGCAATACTATGGCAATACTCTGCAATACTATGGCAATACTCTGCAATACTATGGCAATACTATGGCAATACTCTGCAATACTATGGCAATACTCTCCAATACTATGGCAATACTATGGCAATACTATGGCAGTACTATGGCAATACTCTGCAATACTATGCAATACTATGGCAATACTATGGCAATACTCTGCAATACTATGGCAATACTCTGCAATACTATGGCAATACTATGGCAGTACTATGGCAATACTCTGCAATACGATGGCAATACTATGGCAATACTCTGCAATACTATGGCAATACTATGGCAATACTATGGCAGTACTATGGCAATACTCTGCAATACTATGGCAGCACTATGGCAATACTCTGCAATACTATGGCAATACTATGGCAATACTATGGCAATACTCTGCAATACTATGGCAATACTATGGCAGTACTATGGCAATACTCTGCAATACGATGGCAATACTATGGCAATACTCGCCAATACTCTCCCATTTCTCGCCAATACTCTGCAATAAATTTTAACAGAAACAAAGATTTTTTTTTTTTTATTTACTGAATTTTTGGTCTTTTTTGATTTATAGCGCAAAAAATAAAAAACCCAGAGGTGATTAAATACCACCAAAAGAAATCTCTATTTGTGTGAAAAAAGTTCAAACATTTCAAATGGGTACAGTGTTGCATGACTGAGTAATTGTCATTCAAAATGTGAGAGCACTGAATGCTGAAAATTGGTCTGGGCAGGAAGGGGGTTTAAGTGCCCGGTGGTCAAGTGGTTAAGGAAGAGGGTTTGGAGGTAATGTTGAGTACTCGGGGGTTCTCACCCATGGAGGGTAAGGTGTTACAAGGTTGTCAGGCTGTAGAGAAGAAGACTGACTGTCAGTACTCTCTGTGTTGCTTAGTCCTTATTAGAAATTTTGGAGGTGCGAATAGTTTTGGTGGGAAGAACCTCTAAACCCTGATTACAGGTTCTCTGAGGGTTCAGGTAACCCTGAAGGAGATACCTGGAGTCCAAAAAAGGAAGAGGAAACAGCTGTCAGTGAGAGAAAATGCTGGACACACCTGAGTGAGCAGGTTGAACTCAGCTTGGGATTTCCCAGAACACACAAAAAAAATGGACCAGCGCTGTTCCCATAAGCAACACACAAAATATGTCTGTATAAAAAGTTCTTTTAGCTCTAGGTACTGCAGATCCCTCAAGAATCCACAGGGTGGCGGACTTGATCTGAAATGTACAAAGAAAAGAGAGCGCAAGGCTGCCCTAGTGTGATATTGTTTAATGCTAAAAATGTGAATTCAAGTTAAAAGGGTTACACTCACAAACACGGATCTGAAAATCGCATGTACAGCAAGGTGGATGTCTCCTCTCCTGGCCTGAATGAATGGGTTGGCTCCCAAAGGCGAGTGATGTGGATGGGGGATGTCATCGTGTCAGGCTGTGTTTGCTGTGAGACACGCGCACGGTCCAGCCGGCGCTGCGTGACGTCACTCGCGGCCATGAATGGAAGACCCAGTGAGTGAAGTAACTCCTCCTGGCTAGCAGAGCGGTTGCCACGACAACATGTTTCGGAGGCACGGCCTCCTTCTTCAGGACCTGAATTCGCATTTTTAGCATTAAACAATATCGCACTAGGGCAGCCTTGCGCTCTCTTTTCTTTGTACATTTCAGCTTGGGATCTGGCTATGGTTCCTGAACTGTGAAAACCTCCTCCCTGATGACAGGAAACCCGAAAACCCCGGAGCAGGGCTGGTATGGTGGTGGTGTGCCATTGCCTTGTTTTTGGCCATTTGAACCAGACTTTCGGACTGTTTTGTGTTCATTTTGCTGCAAATAAGCTGTTTGTTTTCTGGATTGTTTACATGTTCAATAAAGACCGTCACTTTTAGAAGCGGCTGCTGGTGAACTCAGCCCCTCCACGTGACAATGCACTAGCGTATTGTTTTCTAAAAATCTGCGTTTGATAAACGGCTGTGAAAATATCGTGTGACATAAAATATTGCAACAGCCACCATTTTATTCTCCAGGGCTTCTGCTTTCAGAAAATAAATCATGTTCCGGGAGTTCTATGTCATTTTCTACAGAAAAAATGCTGATATGTGTGGAAAATTAAAAAGTTGGCCCAGTCAGCATGTGATTAATGTAATCCGCAGCTGACTGCAACATCAGCCAAACCCAAAGTCATGTGAAGCCTTCATAAAGCCCCATACACACTATTAGATTTTCTGCAGATTTTTGTCTTCAGATTTACCAAAACCATATAATATGGAGGTCGAACCTGTGTATGGGGTCTAAGTATGGTCCTGAGACTCAAGCTTGAGAAATCCCCACTAGGTGCTTATATACAATTATCAGAATGCTATCAATGGTAAAGGTTTTAATATATTATTAGAGCCAATGGACATAGCGTAATCCAGGTGTCTGAATTTCAGCACCATCGTTAGGTTCAGTTACTTCTCAGTCCAGGACTATTGGATGAAACATTTAGCTCAAGGTAACTATTAGGCCAATACTTTGGATAAATTTATTTTAAGCATCAAGGGTTCATGGGTAAAATCCTACAGGCTGGTTGTACCCAAGTTGATCGCTCAATCAACTTGGTACATTCGGCCTGCCCATACATGGCTCGAATCTTGGCCTGTCCCTCCTGAACTGGCCAAGATTTGAACCGTCTATGGCTGGCTTTAGGCTGGGAGTTAAAGGTTCAGTCTACTCTATCTTACCTTGCCTTTTGATAAATGATGTAAAGTTGAACCCCTGGACATTTTATTATTTTTCACAGCTACTCTATCAGTGAGATCTTTGTGTTTGCGTGTTTGAATGAATACCTGCTGTGGTCATAGAGGGAGGTTCCCAACCCCCCTGCTGGATTTGTTATGTATTATATATGGATATTGTAACAAGGATGCAGCAGTTTGGTGACACCTAGGGTTCTCACCCATGCAAGTTGAGGAATTCCAGAATGTGTGCCTCATTGGAAGAAAACTGACCTTTCAGTTTTCTCCAAGATTAGTACACTCTGGTTATGGGTCCTGCAGCCCCGAAGGCTTTATAGAGTATTGAGATTAGTAAATCCTGGTATGGGTCCTGGAGCCCTAAAGCTTTGTAGAGTATTTAGTGGGGTGAAGCCTCCAATGCTGGGTCCATGTTTATATAGCTATTGCTCCATATAACTATTGTGACAGGGATGCGCTGGTTTGGTAGCACCTAGGGTTCACACCTATGCAAGGTGAAGAGTTCCAGGATGTGCGCCTCATTAGAAGAAAACTGGCCTTTCAGTTTTCTCCAAGATTAATAAATCCTGGTATGGGTCCTGCAGCCCGAAGGCTTTATAGATCATTGAGATTAGTAAATCCTGGTATAGGTCCTGGAGCCTGAAGGCTGCATAGAGTATTGAGATTAGTAAATCCTGGTATGGGTCCTGGAGCCTGAAGGCTTTATAGAGTATTGAGATTAGTAAATCCTGGTATTGGTACTGGAGCCTGAAGGTTTTGTAAAATATTGAGATTAGTAAATCCTGGCATCGGTCCTGGAGCCTGAAGGCTTTATAGAGTATTGAGATTAGTAAATCTTGAGGTGGGTCCTGGAGCCTGAAGACTTTATAGAGTATTGAGATTAGTAAATCCTGGTATGGGTCCTGGAGCCTGAAGGCTTAATATATAGTATTGAGATTAGTAAATCCTGGAATGGGTCCTGGAGCCTGAAGGCTTTATAGAGTATTGAGCTCGCATAAACACATGGATGGATGGGGACATGGAAGGATGGATGGAGACATGGATGGATGGGTAAGTGGAAGGATGGATGGAGACATGGATGGATGGGGAAGGTGGAAGGATGGATGGAGACATGGATGGATGGGGGAATAGAAGGATGGATGGAGACATGGATGGATGTGGAAGTGGAAGGATGGATGGAGACACTGATGGATGTGGAAGTAGAAGGATGGATGGATGGAGACATGGATGGATGGATGGATGGGGAAAGTGGAAGGATGGATGGAGAGATGGATGGGGGAATAGAAGGATGGATGGAGACGTGGATGGATGGGGAAGGTGGAAGGATGGATGGAGACATGGATGGATGTGGATGTGGAAGGATTGATGGAGACACAGATGGATGGGGAAGTTTGGATGGAGACAAGGATGGATGGGGAACTTTGGATATAGACATGGATGGATGGGGAAGGTGGAAGGATGGATGGAGACATGGATGGATGGGGGAATAGAAGGATGGATGGAGACATGGATGGATGTGGAAGTGGAAGGATGGATGGAGACACTGATGGATGTGGAAGTAGAAGGATGGATGGATGGAGACATGGATGGATGGATGGATGGATGGATGGGGAAAGTGGAAGGATGGATGGAGAGATGGATGGGGGAATAGAAGGATGGATGGAGACGTGGATGGATGGGGAAGGTGGAAGGATGGATGGAGACATGGATGGATGTGGATGTGGAAGGATTGATGGAGACACAGATGGATGGGGAAGTTTGGATGGAGACAAGGATGGATGGGGAACTTTGGATATAGACATGGATGGATGGGGAAGGTGGAAGGATGGATGGAGACATGGATGGATGGGGAAGGTGGAAGGATGGATGGAGACATGGATGGATGGGGGAATAGAAGTATGGAAACATGGATGGATGGGGAAGTGGAAGGATGGATGGAGACATGGATGGATGGGGGAATAGAAGTATGGAAACATGGATGGATGGGGAAGTAGAAGGATGGATGGAGACATGGATGGATGGGGAAGTGGAAGGATGGATGGAGACATGGATGGATGGGGAAGTGGAAGGATGGATGGAGACATGGATGAATGGGGGAGAAGTGGAAGGATGGATGGAGACATGGATGAAGGGGGGGGGGGGGGAGTTCTTGCTTTGAGTAATACAAATGAATGACATGGTGTTTTTGGTTTGTGGTGCTCAGATGCAGTTTAGTTCTGCTCTTTTTTTTCAGGTAATAAATAATGTTTTACTTTATTGAGTCTTTGTTGCTAATTTAATGTAATAGATGATTAAAGTTTGCTGTCTATTATTTTGAAATCCATCCAAACCCTGTCCAAGGCATGCCGGAGTTTGGGAGGGAGAGAAGGAGCACCTGGAAGGGATGAAATCTGCGATTAAGCGGTATCCTGCGTCCTCCTAATTATCCCAATCTAAGTCAGACGTAAACTGACACAGCGGGATCCGCTTATCTCTAGTAGCTGCTCTTCTGTAAGGAAAACAATAATACAAAATCCAAACTATCAACTCAGAACATAAAATGTATCCTACGGAGACCCCCTGACCCTGAGATTACCTAAAGTCACCCCGCCATCCCATCCCCCCCACCCTTTGTACTCCTCACTGTAAAAGTTTTCCTTCTAAATCATCCGAAGTTCTTTTTGTAACTGTTTATTCTTCTTTTTTTTTTTTCCTCTCCAGCTGCGCACAAAGTGGAAACGCTCGGCGGAACAGCCACCAGCGAAAAATTAATCAGCAGGAAGAGAGCTGCCAAAATCTAACGGACTTTACCCCGGCGCGGGTCCCCAGCAACATCGACATCTTTACCGCCTACAACGAGACCCTGCAGTGTTCCCACGAGTGCGTCCGGACCCCCGTGCCCGTATATACCACCGAGGAGACGCTACACCAAACTGCGGCGTACAAGACGGCCTTCAATGGCAATAGGTAAGAGGCTGATCGTTTGGGGCGATTCTCAAGACGTTTTTTTTTTTAATGAATCTGTTATCGTTCAGTATTTGTGTGTATTATTAAATAAAGTACGGTAGCTTTTTATAGTGTTTATAATTTTTTTTTGTATATACGGTATATATCCTCTATATGTTTGTTTATATATTTATATACATGCTATATGTATTATATTTGTATTTACAGTATATATTTATATAGTAGAATTACGAAGTAGCATTATATAGTATTTATAAGTATTTATTTTTTATATTTATATATACTCTATATATTTATTTATATATAAATATATATGTTATATACATTATAGTTGTATTTACAGTATATATTTATACAGTAGATTGAAAAGTAGCATTTCATAGTATTTATAATATTTCATAATCAGTATCATTAAAGTATGATATAAATCTATTATTTATACATAAATCTATGCAGACGAACTCATATGAGTTGATCTTAATTCTTACTCTAAACTATCTCATATGAGTTGATCTTAATTCTTACTCTAAACTATCTATCTATCTATCTATCTATCTATCTATCTATCTATCTATCTATCTATCTATCTATCTATCTATCTATCTATCTAGGTACAATCTATGTATCTATCCATCCATCCATACAGGGCTGGGACAAGGGGTGGGTAAGAGGGGTGGCTGTCCTGGACACTGTGGTATCATGTGAGGTGGGGGTGGGGGCCGCAAGAAGATTTCAGGGGAAGGGATTTGTATTGGAAGCGGGAATGTTGGGGGGGGGGTCAGTAGGGGGTAAGTATTGTTCCAGGAGGGGAAATTTGGGGGTGGGGTGCTAAGAGTGGTGAGTAAAGGGGATTTGTGTTGGGTGGGGAGATGGGGGGGGGATTTGTGCTAGGAGGGGGGGTTAAGGGGGAATAGTGCTGGGAGGGGGGATTTGGGGGTCATTAGTGTTGGGAGGTGGGATTTGGGGGTCATTAGGGCTAGGAAGGGGGATTTGGTGGTCATTAGTGCTGGGAGGGGGGATTTGGGGGTCATTAGTGCTGGGAGGGAGGATTTGGGGGTCATTAGGGCTAGGAAGGGGGATTTGGGGGTCATTAGTGCTGGGAGGGGGGATTTGGGGGTCATTAGTGCTGGGAGGGGGGATTTGGGGGTCATTAGTGCTGGGAGGGGGGATTTGGGGGTCATTAGTGTTGGGAGGTGGGATTTGGGGGTCATTAGGGCTAGGAAGGGGGATTTGGGGGTCATTGGTGCTGGGAGGGGGGATTTGGGGGTCATTAGTGCTGGGAGGAGGGATTTGGGGGTCATTAGTGCTGGGAGGGGGGGATTTGGGGGTCATTAGTGCTAGGAGGGGGGATTTGGGGATCATTAGTGCTGGGAGGGGGGATTTGGGGGTCATTAGTGCTGGGAGGGGGGATTTGGGGGTCATTAGGGCTAGGAAGGGGGATTTGGGGGTCATAGGGGGTCATTAGTGCTGGGAGGGGGGATTTGGGGGTCATTAGGGCTAGGAAGGGGGATTTGGGGGTCATAAGTGCTGGGAGGGGGGATTTGGGGGTCATTAGTGTTGAGAGGGGGGATTTGGGGGTCATTAGTGCTGGGAGGAGGGATTTGGGGGTCATTAGTGCTGGGAGGGGGGGATTTGGGGGTCATTAGTGCTGGGAGGGGGGGATTTGGGGGTCATTAGTGCTAGGAGGGGGGATTTGGGGATCATTAGTGCTGGGAGGAGGGATTTGGGGGTCATTAGTGCTGGGAGGAGGGATTTGGGGGTCATTAGTGCTGGGAGGGGGGGATTTGGGGGTCATTAGTGCTGGGAGGGGGGATTTGGGGGTCATTAGTGCTGGGAGGGGGGATTTGGGGATCATTAGTGCTGGGAGGGGGGTTTTGGGGGTCATTAGTGCTAAGAGGGAGGATTTGGGGGTCATTGGTGCTAGGAGGGGGGATTTGGGGGTCATTGGTGCTAGGAGGGAGGATTTGGGGGTCATTGGTGCTAGGAGGTCATTAGTGCTAGGAGGGGGAATTTGGGGGTCATTAGTGCTAGGAGGGGGGATTTGAAGTGGGGGTGAGAAGATGTGTACTAAGAGGGGAAATTTTAGAGGTAGAGGATTTGTGCTAGGAGGGGCAAACATTTTTTTTGGGGGGGGGGCATTTGAACTTGGGGGGATTTAGGGATGGAGGGTGCATTTTGGCATGTTCGTCCTGGGCTCTTGATGACCTTGTCCCACCACTGTATTTATCTATTCATATCTATCTATCTATCTATCTATCTATCTATCTATCTATCTATCTATCTATCTATCTATCTATCTATCTATCTATCTATCTATCTATATCTTGAGTTTAGAATTGAAGTTCTTCTTATATTTCTTTGTGAAATCCACTAGAAGGGATCTCTCCATGAATAACTAAAGGCAAATAGACGGTGCAGTTTGCAAGTGCAGTTGCCCCAGAGCTTAGTAAAGAAGATGAAGCTTCACTTTGCAAAGAACACCCAATCACACGCAAGGAAAATAAAAAAAAACAGCATTCCCCTCATTTACTAAGATCTGGAGCAACTGCACCTTCTAGATAGGGACTGCACTTGCAAAGTGAACAGTCTATTTGCCTTTAATAAATCCCCCCCCTTAGAGAAGCACTCTGGGCCGTGTTTTATTTTAACACTTCAGCTCCACACTCAGACTACATTGTAATTATTATTTATCTTTACTTCCTCCCTGGATAATGACTGTATACAAGTTTTATTTAATGGAAGAAGAATTTAATAGAAGACAATTAGCATACAATTAAAAATTTGATGTGTAATTGTACTTAGAAATAGAACAAGAGCGGCTTTAATGATTAGACATTAATGTAATTATTTTGTAGCGCTTTCCTGTCGTAATTCACAAACGCTGTTTAGCAGGCAACAAAAATAATTAATTTGATTAGAAATTGTACATATACACCGTATGTATGTATATATATATACACACACATTACACCGTATATATTGCTCATTTGTCATATTTATAGAAGATGGAAAATCTAGACAATACAGCTGATCCTGGAACTAGTATTGACATTTCTTTTAAGATTTTAAATATTCTTATATCTATTTTTACATTTAGGCTATTAAATGAGTGTATGTGAATCTATGAATGGTGCATATGTAATGAAATAATACAATTCATGTTTTTTTTTCTCTTGATCAACAAATAGTAATAATAATAATAATATTAATAGTAATAACAACAATAATGATAATAAATAATAATAATAATAATATGATCATGATGATTGTTGTTATTATTATTATTATTATTATTACTACTATTATTAGTATTATTAGTAATAGTAATAATAATAATATGATTATGATGAGTGTTGTTGTTATTATTATTACTATTATTATTAGTATTATTAATAATAATGATAATAATAATAATTACAATAAGATGACTCTTATTGTTATTATTATTATTATTACTATTATTAATAACAATAATAACAATAATAATAATAATAGTAATAATAATAATGCTATGATTATGGTGATTGTTGTTTTTGTTATTATTAATATTATTATTTTTATTATTTTAAAAACTACATTTATTAATGCAAAAATGGTGCAACCAGAATATTCACAGCTCAGTATCGATTTTTTTTTTATACAATTTCTGTCACAATTTTTTTATCGTAACATGCATAATTTTTCACTTGAAATGGAATTACTTCTCCTTCTCATTTATATTAAAACCTTTTTGTGACTTAACTATAACACCCAACAAAAAAAAACCTGATAACATATTATCTATGTTGTAAACACACTACTCCACTATTGGCATCTCTGCACTTGAGTTCCACAGGCTGCACACTGGGGTCCTTTTATAACCCCGCACTTCCTGCTGGATTTTTAAATTAATTTTCTGTTTTGTTTTTTTTTTTATTTACATTTTGAGAATGCAGCTGGAGGAGTAGAACGCTCACTTTGCTGCAGGAAAATATTAGGAACCCATAGGAAAGAAAAAAAAAGTTAAAAGGCTTTGTATTAATTTTATTTTAGTTGTAAGATGATATAAAGTCCTTTTTTTTTACACAACAATGCCACTTAGACCTATATACAATGAACCTTTTAGTGTAGATGTACAGTATCTCACAAAAGTAAGTACACCCCTCAGTCACATTTGTGTAAATCTTTTCTTCTATCTTTTCATGTGACAACACTGAAGAAATGACACTTTGCTACAATGTAAAGTAGTGAGTGTACAGCTTGTATAACAGTGTAAATTTGCTGTCCCCTCAAAATAACTCAACACACAGCCATTAATGTATAAACCGCTGGAAACAAAAGTCAGTACACCCCTAAGTGAAAATGTCCAAATTGGGTCCAATTAGCCATTTTCCCTCCCCGGTGTCATGTGACTCGTTAGTGTTACAAGGTCTCAGGTGTGAATGGGGAGCAGGTGTGTTAAATTTGGTGTTATCGCTCTCACTCTCTCATACTGGTCACTGGAAGTACAACATGGGACCTCATGGCAAAGAACTCTCTGAGGATCTGAAAAAAAGAATTGTTGCTCTACATAAAGATGGCCTAGGCTATAAGAAGATTGCCAAGACCCTGAAACTGAGCTGCAGCACGGTGGCCAAGACCATACAGCGGTATAACAGGACAGGTTCCACTCAGAACAGGCCTCGCCATGGTCCACCAAAGAAGTTGAGGTCACGTGTTCAGCGTCATATCCAGAGGTTGTCTTTGGGAAATAGACATATGAGTGCTGCCAGCATTGCTGCAGAGGTTGTAGGGGTGGGGGGTCAGCCTGTCAGTGCTTAGACCATACGCCGCACCCTGCATCAAATTGGTCTGCATGGCTGTCCTCCCAGAAGGAAGCCTCTTCTAAAGATGATGCACAAGAAAGTCCACAAACAGTTTCCTGAAGACAAGCAGACTAAGGACATGGATTACTGGAACCATGTCCTGTGGTCTGATGAGACCAAGATAAACCTATTTGGTTCAGATGGTGACAAGCGTGTGTGGGGGCAACCAGGTGAGGAGTACAAAGACAAGTGTGTCTTGTCTACAGTCAAGCATGGTGGTGGGAGTGTCATGGTCTGGGGCTGCATGAGTGCTGCCGGCACTGGGGGGCTACAGTTCATTGAGGGAACCATGAATGCCAACATGTACTGTGACATACTGAAGCAGAGCATGATCCCCTCCCTTCAGAGACTGGACCGCAGGGCAGTATTCCAACATGATAACCACCCCAAACACACCTCCAAGACCACCACTGCCTTGCTAAAGAAGCTGAGGGTGAAGGTGATGGACTGGCCAAGCATGTCTGCAGACCTAAACCCTATTGATCATCTGTGGGACATCCTCAAACAGAAGGTGGAGGAGCGCAAGGTCTCTAACATCCACCAGCTCTGTGATGTCGTCATGGAGGAGGGGAAGAGGACTCCAGTGACAACCTGTGAAGCTCTGGTGACCTCCATACCCAAGAGGGTTAAGGCAGTGCTGGAAAATATTGACACTTTGGGCCCAATTTGGAGATTTTCACTTAGGGGTGTACTGACTTTTGTTGCCAGCGGTTTAGACATTAATGGCTGTGTGTTGTTATTTTGAGGGGACAGCAAATTTACACTGTTATACAAGCTGTACACTCACTACTTTACATTGTAGACAAGTGTCATTTCTTCAGTGTTGTCACATGAAAAGATAGAATAAAAGATTTTCAAAAATATGAGTAAGGGGTGTACTAACTTTTCTGAGATCCTGTATGTAGATAACTGATTAAGCCAGACAACCCCACCTCTGTGTGGATAGAAAGAGGGAGTGGCTGCATTTTCTTGCAGTCTGTGTAATCTGATCTCCCTGCTGTAAGATCTGCTAGTTAGCAGAGCTGTAGAATGAGATGATTCTTTGATTCCATCACCTGCTGGGGTAATTTGTTGTATCAATACAGTATTTAATACAGAATGCACCCATGACACAGGGTTCCCAGAGCATTATGGGTTAGCTACAGAGACAAAAAAGCGAACTTGCTAACTTTTAGATCTTCTCTCTCTGATTAAACTTCTTATTGAACCCGCTTATCAGGCAGACATGGAGGGGGCAGGGAGCAGAGGAGTAAACGCTCTGACTTATTCATCATAATTAATTCAGCCTGAGCTTTTGAGCTCTGTAATCAATAGACAACCCAATACAGGCTCAAACAAGTAAACATGTAAAAAATAAGCCAAGAGCTCCATCTGCTGGTTTGCTGTGAGAATATAAAAATATGCAACTGAAAAATTTTATAACTACCAGTTAAAAAAAAAAAAAAAAATTATATATATATATATATATATATATATATATATATATATATATATATATAATTTTTTTTTAAACTGGTAGTTATAAAATTTATATATATATATATATATATATATATATATATATATATATATATATATATATATATATATATTTTTTTTTTTTTAATGCATGTTTTAATCCGGACTATAATAAATAATGTAAAAAATACTGTCCCCTTAATAAGGATGAACTTTTATCCATATTATTTTTTTTCCCCAACAACTGCTGTTCCGGGTAACTTTCAAATCACGGAGACAGTGAGATATAAGTTTGGTTGCGGAGAGAGAAGAGCGCGCCATGAAGGTTCATTTTATAGATATGATGTAGTGTGTATCTCGCTCTGTCCTCTGCAGGAAATGAGCTGCGAGCGGTGACAGGCTCATGACAGTAATTTTCTAGGATAGACAGCCGGGCAAAAAAAAAAATCAAGGCCGTTCCATCTGCAGCTTACAGGAGAAAAAAAAATCCTTTCTGACTGTTCTGACCTTACGGTGTGTTTGTGCCTTCGGTGTGTCAGGCGTTTGGTTTTCAGTATTATTTACGGTTTCTTAAACTATTGCCAATGAAATCCATTTTCAAAGCAAAGTCATAACATTGTTGCAGTTGTTATTAAAGATACTCGGGGGGGGCTTCAATTAAAGCACTACCAATAACAGTTTTCTGGCGCTATTCAAAAATCACTACCGTGGGTTTCGGTATCTTTACCAACGTGTGCTGCAGATTAGCGTAGTAATAGCGCCACTTTGTAAAAGTTAAATTAAGGTAAAAGGTCAATTATTGCATCAAATGAAAAAAATAATTACCTCCAGATCATAGAAACCAAGGTGAGGCATCTAAGCACTAACCAATATTCACCAGAGCCCCTGATGGTGGGGATGGGTTTTGCTGTCTGTTAGTACCAGGTTGCGGATATCAGGATCACCCCACCGGAAGGTGAGCAAGCCGGGGCGGGTTCAGTAGCAGATATAGCAAGTTGGGATCAGGCAGAAGCGTAGTCAGTAAACAAGCCAAAAGGTCAGTAACAAGTGGTTTTAGGTTGGGATCAAGGGGAAGCATAGCCAAGCAACAAGCCAAAGGTCAGTAACGAGTGGTTGCAGGTTGAGATCAAGGGGAAGCATAGTCAAGGAACAAGCCAAAGGTCAGTAACGAGCGGTTTCAGGTTGGGATCAAGGGGAAGCATAGTCAAGCAACAAGCCAAAGGTCAGTAATGAGTGGTTGCAGGTTGGGATCAAGGGGAAGCATAGTCAAGGAACAAGCCAAAGGTCAGTAACGAGTGGTTGCAGGTTGGGATCAAGGGGAAGCGTAGTCAAGGAACAAGCCAAAGGTCAGTAACGAGTGGTTGCAGATTGGGATCAAGGGGAAGCGTAGTCAAGGAACGAGCCAAAGTAAAGAGTGATAAGGACAGCTGCAGGTACACAAAGGAGAATATCGACTGGAGAGTGCACAATAATCTGGCAAACAGGAAGTGCAAAGGCCTTCTTTAAATAGGAAGTTGATAGGAGGAGCAAACAGTTCAAGGTTCACCAGTAACAAGGCACAAGGCAGGATTATCCAAAGGGTCAGGTCAGAGATGTCCAGGACCATGGGTTCAGTTCTCAGTCCTGACATTGGGTGTCCCCAAACCTAGGGTAATGTAATAGGTTACTCCAACTTACCCCAACATTTCATGGTTTAATTCTAATCTGTCACCACCTATCAGGTATCTTAGGTGCTTGAGACCAATGAAGAGTGGGCTTCCCTTGCAGATAAGTTCCAGACTCTCCTGGAGATGGGACAGGAAGAGTCAGGCCCAAAGTAGCACAGGTTGCCTGTACAGTTGCTTGCAGACAGGGTTCAGAAACACAACTGAAGAGCTTCGGGGCTGCTGCAGGCAGATGGCGCCTGTGAGATGTAGCAGGTAACTAGGGTCACAAAGACAGAGGGTAGTCAGTACAAGTCAGAGTTCGGTGCCAGGTGGGTAGCAGAGGAGACAAGGTCAGGCGGAAGCCGAAGTCAAGATAGGTAGCAAGCTGAGGAGATTTGCTAAACAAGCTGAGGTCAAGGTCAGGAAGCAGGCAGGTCTGGAGCAAGCTGGGTCGGTAATCAGGAATCACAGGAAACAGCAAACATGGGAATGTTGTTAACAGCTGAAGATCAAACAGCACTTCAGCCAAGGGTTGACTATCTGATAAAGGCCCAGGTGATGTGCTGGCCGAGATGCTGGGTCCTAGAGCCCCTCTCTCCTGCTCTCACAAATGCTGGGTCCTAAAGTCCTCCTGCTCTGACAGATGCTGGGTCCTAAAGTCCTCCTCCTCTGACAGATGCTGGGTCCTAAAGTCCGCCTGCTCTGACAGATGCTGGGTCCTAGAGTCCTCCTGCTATTGGTGCCCTGACACCACCATTTACTTCCAGTGAGGCAACTCAGCATCATGACGGGCCAATAGGAAGGTGCGAAAGTTGAGAGGGGCAGTCTCGATCTTTCCATTTTGCTATAACGCCATCAAGCAATTCATGATTAATAATTAATGAGCTGGAATAACAAGGCCAAAAGAAAACGTCTCTCTGTTCACATCTGAACGCCAAAAACACTATTTGTTGATCAAGATAAAAAAAACCAAAAAAACATGGTAATAAAAATAATACGTGCTCCATCTCTGTGGATGTGTGATTGTTGTGATTGGACAAATAGTACTTACCTAATGTGCAGTGTGTATTGAAAGCCTACAGTTGATAGGTGTCTGGTGCTACTTAAATGGTTTTTGAGGGAATTTACTCCCCATTTAATCGTCAGTTAATACGTTCATTAAAACTATTGTGTCTATTCAACGGAAAATGCTCAATGAATCTTCCAAATCAGATCGAAGTCAAAAGGTGTTCACAACAGCAGAACCGTTTTTAATGGTTTGTATATTTTTTTTTTTAATCTTTATTTATACATTTGAAAAATAACAAAGCAGGACAGCGGAGACACGATGATAACATAGGCCAGCCTGTACATGATCCCATAGGTGTTAGCCAACCAATCCCCCCAGAAGAATCACGTCTTCAAAGGTGCCTCGGGAGAACCACTTCAAATGACAAATCTAGTATATTGGGCATCGGTGTCATAAGGAACAATAAATAATAAACATCAGCGGAGGAACTCAAAATGAGGGTCTACGTAAGTCTCTGTAAATATATATTGAAATTTTCATTAAAGGAAATAACAGAGACATGTGCGGTTCGTTTCGTTCCGAATTGAAATTTGGACGAATGTTCGTTTTTTAATTACAATGGTACCGAATTTAAACGAATCCAAAATAACAAAAAAAAAATTCCAACGGAATTCGAATTTGAATAGTTTTCGAATAGTTTTCGAATTCATATAAGTTTTCAAATTCGAATATGTTTTCAAAATCAAATTGTTTTTCGAGTTTCCCTAGAGAATAAAATAGAATAGAAAATAATGGAATAGAATAGAAAAAAAATAATAGAATAGAAAAGAATATAACAGAAAATAAAAGAATGGAATATAATAGAGTACAAAGGAATATAAAGGAATAGAATAGAAAAAAAAAAATTGAATAGAAAAGAATTCAAATAAGTTTTTGAATTCGAGTAAGTTTTAGAATTTGAATCGTTCTTGAAATCAAATTGTTTTTGAATTTCCATAGAGAATAAAATAGAATAGAAAATAACCGATTCCCGACCGGCGCGTGCCGATGTACGTCGGCAGAATGGCACGGCTGGGCAAATGGACGTACCCGTATGTCCCTTTAAATTTGCCACCGTGCCATTGCGTGCGCGCCACCGGACGGGAGCTCCGTGAGTCAGGTCGCGGGCCCCGCGGACTCGATTACCGTGGGGATACCCACGATCGCCTCACGGAGAGGAAGGACGGGGAGATGCTAATGTAAACAAGCATCTCCCTGTTCTGCCTAGTGACAGTGTCACTGATCTCTGCTCCCTGTCATCGGGAGCAGAGATCAGTGACGTGTCACATGTAGCCACGCCCCCCCCACAGCTAGAAACATTCCCCAGGACATACTTAACCCCTACACTGCCACCTAGTGGTTAATCCCTTCACTGCCAGTGTCATTCACACAGGAATCAGTGCATTTGTATAGCACTCATTGCTGTATAAATGACAATGGTCCCAAAATTTGTCAAACATGTCATAATGTCGCAGTCACGATAAAAATCTCTGATCGCCGCCATTACTAGTAAAAAAAAAAATAAATTATTAATAAAATGCCATAAAACTATCCCGTATTTTGTAGACGCTATAACTTTTGCGCAAACCAATCAATAAACGCTTATTGCGATTTTTTTTTTTTACCAAAAATATGTAGAAGAATACGTATCGGCCTAAACTGAGGAAAAAAAAATGTTTTTTAAAATATTTTTTGGGGATATTTATTATAGCAAAAAGTAAAAAATAATGCGTTTTTTTTCAAAATTGTCACTGTTTTTTTGTTTATAGCGCAAAAAATAAAAACCGCAGAGGTGATCAAATACCACCAAAAGAAAGCTCTATTTGTGGGGAAAAAAGGACATAAACTTTGTTTGGGTGCAACGTCGCATGACCGTGCAATTGTCAGTTAAAGTGACGCAGTGCCGAATCGCAAAAAGTGCTCTGGTCAGGAATGGGATAAATTCTTCTGGGGCTGAAGCGGTTAATTGAATAGAACAGAAAAAAATAGAATAGAAAAGAATATAATAGAAAATAAAAAAATAGAATGTAATAGAATACAACAGAACAACATAGAATAGAAAATAAAGGAATAGAATAGGAAAAAAATATAGAATAGAAAAGAATAGAACTGAAAATAAAAGGATAGAATATAATAGAGTAAAACAGGACAAAATAGAATAGAAAATAACAGAACAGAATAGACTAGAATAAAATAGAAACAAATAGAACAACATAGAAAGAATATAACTATATTCTGAAATTCGAATTTTAAATAAAATAAATTTGAATTTGATTACATAAGAAAATAATAGAATAGAAAAGAATAGAATAAAAAAAAGAATAGAATAGACTATAATAGAATAGAAAAGAAAAGAATTAAACAAAAAAACAATAGAATAGAAAGACTATAGGCATTTCCCAAAATTCAAATAGAATCATTTCGAATTTAAATAGAATAGAATAGAAAAGAATGGATTAGAATAGAATAGAAAATAACAGAACAGTATAGAAAAAAACAATAGAATAGAATAGAAAGAATATAACCATCTTCCAAAATTCAAATTTCGAATAGAATAAATTTGAATAGAAAAGAATAGAATAGAATAGAAAATAACATAATAGAAGATAAAAGAATAGAACAGAATAAACAAATAGAAAAAGAATACAATTAAAAAAACAATAGAATAGAATAAAATAGAATAGAAAGAATATAACTGTTTCCCAAAATCCATATAGAATCGATTCAAATTGGCATAGAACAGAAAAGCATTGATTAGAATAGAAAGATGAATGTTATTTTCTATACTATTGTGTTATTTTCTATTCTATTCTACTCTATTCTTTTCTATTCTATTTAAATTCGAATTGATTCTATTTAAATTTTGGAAAATGATTATATTATTTCTATTCTATTCTATTGTTTTTTTAATTCTATGCTTTTCTATTCTATTCAAATTTCAGAAGATGGTTATAATCTATTATATTCTATTCTTTTTTTCTGTTTATATTGTTTTCTATTCTATTTTTTTCTATTCTATTCCTTTGTTTTCTATTCCATTTTATTTTGTTTGTTAATTGGAAAATGATTCAAATTCAAATAATATTCGAATTTGAAAACTATTCAAAGTTGACTAGAAAGCTTTTCGAATCGATCCGAATTTAAAAATTTGAATGCGAATAAACTAAAGGAATTCCAAAAACAAATTCAACGGATTAAACAAACTTAACTAAACAAATTTAGTTTTTTCGTTCTGCACATGTAAAGTTTCCAGTTGCTGACTTCTCCCCTCTGGAGATGTTGGCCCCCTGGCTGTCATACTGGTCCTTTGGCTTCAATACTCTGACCTGGAACAAAGACATGCTGGAAGGCTAATTGGCTCAGCTGAGCGCACTCAAGGCGTCTGCCTCACCCCTTAAGCATTTTGGGTCCCAAGAGAGAAAGTGGTCCCAAGGCGTGCAAAGGGGAGGACGTCTATTGATGGCGTGCAAAGGGGAGGACGTCTATTGACGGCGTGCAAAGGGGAGGATGTCTATTGACGGCGTGCAAAGGGGAGGACGTCTATTGACGGCGTGCAAAGGGGAGGATGTGTATTGACAGCGTGCAAAGGAGAGGACGTCTATTGACGGCGTGTAAAGGGGAGGACGTTTATTGACGGCATGCAAAGGCGAGGACGTCTATTGACGGCGTGCAAAGGGGAGGACGTCTATTGACAGCGTGCAAAGGGGAGGATGTGTATTGACAGCGTGCAAAGGGGAGGACGTCTATTGACGGCGTGCAAAGGGGAGGACGTCTATTGACGGCGTGCAAAGGGGAGGACGTCTATTGACGGCGTGCAAAGGGGAGGACGTCTATTGACGGCGTGCAAAGGGGAGGACGTCTATTGACGGCGTGCAAAGGGGAGGATGTGTATTGACAGCGTGCAAAGGGGAGGACGTCTATTGATGGCGTGTAAAGGGGAGGACGTTTATTGATGGCATGCAAAGGTGAGGACGTCTATTAACGGCGTGCAAAGGGGAGGACGTCTATTGACGGCATGCAAAAGGGAGGACGTCTATTGATGGCGTGCAAAGGGGAGGATGTGTATTGACAGCGTGCAAAGGGGAGGACGTCTATTGACGGCGTGTAAGGGGGAGGACGTTTATTGACGGCATGCAAAGGGGAGGACGTCTATTGACAGCGTGTAAAGGGGAGGACGTCTATTGACGGCATGTAAAGGGGAGGACGTCTATTGACGGCGTGCAAAGGGGAGGACATCTAGTGACGGCCTCCCGGCAAAGTAGATCCGCGCTGTAGCTGTCATTCGGCTATAGCGGGGAACTGAAGGGGTTAAATAAATCTTTAGGCTGAGTATCCCCGCATCCAATTCGCAATAGCGGGAGATTTTGACCGGCTCTCTATATTATAACAAATAATTGTGGCGCTTTATAAATATAAAAAAAATAATAAAAATATCTAAAAACGTGCAATTAATTTTCATATCCCCAAAGAACCTAATATAAAAAACAATTACTTGGAAAATACAGAGGGAAGGATCCAAATAAATACGAACATCCTAAAAATGTATCTCTCATATAAATTGTATAGCAAATGATTAACAAACCAATGCTATAACAATACATGAATCAATGTGCAAAAACAGCATTTGGCTTTCTAAACAATGTTCAATAATTGTCCTTAAAAGGTGACTATACTTCGCATATATGCAGGTAAATCCAATTCAATAATAAGTCCAAACAATGGAGGTAGTCAATAAGTGAATACAAAACATGCATCAGTGGCATAAACGCATGTGCAAAATAATGTGCAAACAAAGGTAAATGATGTGCAAAAAACAATTAATACGCAAGAATAATTGTGCAATAAATGATGGTAATCTGTGCAAATATATAACAATATAAAGTGCAAAAGGGCAATGGAATAAAGTGCAAAAAAGTGCAAAAAATAGATAAATAGATAAATATTTAGATCACAAGTTCAATGTGCATATAATCATATACACAGTGCAAAATCAGTCCAAGCAGGAACACTGTGCAGCAACAAACGTCCACAAATAAAAGTGCAATGTGCCACCATCCACAGAAGGGTCCCCACAATCCACTGTGTAAATCGTTTTCCCCAGCCTCTCACCTCATAGGCTCAGTAAGTAAGCCTTAATGATAATACCACACTGGTCAGTTGATTCCCCGGATCTCCTCAGCGTTGTCACAAGATGTACAGGCCCACAGACATGTGAAGAAGAGAGGAGGACTCCAGAGTGCAGTATAAGCAATGATAATTTTATTAAATAACAAGTAACTTACAGTTAGGTTAATAATCAGCAGCGACCGGAAGTGACGTCACCTGGCTCTTTTCCCTGACGCATTGCGTCACTGTTCACGTGACTTTTTCAAAGGGTTGAACGGTGACGCAACTCGTCAGGGAAAAGAGCCGGGCGACGTCACTTCCGGTCCAGTTTTGGGATATGAAAATTAATTGCACGTTTTTAGATACTTTCGTTAAATTTTTTTATGATATTTATGAAGCGCCACAATTATTTGTTATTTATTAGTAAGCGCCACATTACCTGCTATTACTATCAATCATAATATTATTATTATTATTATTATTATTTCCTTCTTCCTGGATACCGTAGAAAATGCAGCTAATTTTTTGTATAGCTTTTTAATTTTGTTTTTACTTACCATAATATTATTATTATTTCCTTCTTTGTCTCCATTAGAGAATGAATAGCAATCACAAAGCATAGAGTAGCGTTAGAATACATTTATAGGTAGAATTTTTGTATATTTTCAATGAATAGACTTTTTGCTTCTTGTACGGTTAACCTTCAATGTGACTTTGAGTATATAGCACCTAAAATAGGAATCTATTGTTATTACATATATCTATATCACATATAGTTTTATTACTCCTTGTAGATCTTCCCTTTATTGGCTTCTTGAAAGACAGCTGAGATAAAATTAGTTGCAGGATAAATCACCTGGAAGGTCTCAGATGGGCAGTGTAGGAACTACTAATCACAAAGCACAGGTGTATAGGGGATTAGAAGATACTATTAGGACCCCTATAGACATGCACAGAAATAAGGTGCAGATACGGAGAAGGTGACTTTGTAGTTTATACTCAGAATAAGAATTGCAGACAACATTGTTGGTTCCCTCTGAATATTGCAAACCTCAATATGTGAATTCTAGAGAAGGAGCAGATAGGAGTACAGCTGGGCACATCTGGTGGTTGCATTATCACCTTCCCCATCAGAAATTCAGCAGCCATCATCTCCGACCCGCCATCTGTCTCCTTCCAGCCAACCGCTGTCACCATCATTGAGGAGATTTAGGACTCCGCCACCCCTAGTCTATAGAATGGGGGGGGGGTAATATTTTCCCCCAACACCCCGCTGCATTCAGAGATGTCTGACACAGGAATAGTCATGTTACTATGGGCACCGCCGAACGAATCCATCACCGTCTGCACCGAATATAACGGAGACAATGTCAGAGAGCTGCATCTGTGTGAGCATTGTGTGATTTTCTGATAAATCATTTACATTGTTCTAGGTGATAGAAAGATCGATTGATAGATAGATCTGAGAGAGACCGATCAATGAAAAATAGGTAGATAGAACCAAGAGAGATCTTAGGTAGAAATGGATGGGATGGATGAATGGACAGATAGATAAGTATACGTTGTAGATAAGGATAGGTAGATAGCTAGATCAATAGAAAGATAGTCAGTATATCTATCATATGTAATTACCCATCTACTGTATATTTATCTAGCTATCTGCCTATCCATATCTACAACATATATCTATTCATCCATCCATTCCTATCTATCTATCTTTCTAATAGATTGTCTCTTTTCTATTTATATATATATAGTGGGGACGGAAAGTATTCAGACCCGCTTAAATTTTTCACTCTTTGTTATATTGCAGCCATTTGCTAAAATCATTTAAGTTGATTTTTTTCCCTCATTAATGTACACACATCACCCCATATTGTACACACAGCCCCCCATATTGTACACACAGCACCCCATATTGTACACACAGCCCCCCATATTGTACACACAGCACCCCATATTGTACACACAGCACCCCATATTGTACACACAGCCCCCCATATTGTACACACAGCCCCCCATATTGTACACACAGCACCCCATATTGTACACACAGCCCCCCCATATTGTACACACAGCACCCCATATTGTACACACAGCACCCCATATTGTACACACAGCCCCCCATATTGTACACACAGCACCCCATATTGTACACACAGCCCCCCCATATTGTACACACAGCACCTCATATTGTATACACAGCCCCCCCATATTGTACACACAGCACCCCATATTGTATACACAGCACCCCATATTGTACACACAGCCCCCCATATTGTACACACAGCACCCCATATTGTACACACAGCCCCCCATATTGTACACACAGCACCCCATATTGTATACACAGCCCCCCATATTGTACACACAGCACCCCATATTGTACACACAGCACCTCATATTGTACACACAGCACCCCATTTTGTACACACAGCACCCCATATTGTACACTCAGCACCCCATATTGTACACACAGCACCCCATATTGTACACACAGCACCCCATATTGACAGAAAAACACAGAATTGTTGACATTTTTTGCAGATTTATTAAAAAAGAAAACCTGAAATATCACATGGTCCTAAGTATTCAGACCCTTTGCTCAGTATTTAGTAGAAGCCCCTTTTGATGAGTCTTTTTGGGAAAGATACAACAAGTTTTTCACACCTGAATTTGGGGATCCTCTGCCATTCCTCCTTGCAGATCCTCTCCAGTTCTGTCAGGGGGGTTGGTAAACGTTGGTGGACGGCCATTTTTAGGTCTCTCCAGAGATCCTCAATTGGGTTTAAGTCAGGGCTCTGGCTGGGCCATTCAAGCACAGTCACGGAGTTGTTGTGAAGCCACTCCTTCATTATTTTAGCTGTGTGCTTAGGGTCATTGTCTTGTTGGAAGGTAAACCTTCAGCCCAGTCTGAGGTCCTGAGCACTCTGGAGAAGGTTTTCGTCCAGGATATCCCTGTACTTGGCCACATTCATCTTTCCCTCGATTGAAACCAGTCGTCCTGTCCCTGCAGCTGAAAAACACCCCCACAGCATGATGCTGCCACCACCATGCTTCACTGTTGGGACTGTATTGGACAGGTGATGAGCAGTGCCTGGTTTTCTCCACACATACCGCTTAGAATTAAGGCCAAAAAGTTCTATCTTGGTCTCATCAGACCAGAGAATCTTATTTCTCACCATCTTGGAGTCCTTCGGGTGTTTTTTAGCAAACTCCATGCGGCTTTCATGTGTCTTGCACTGAGGAGAGGCTTCCGTCGGGCCACTCTGCCATAAAGCCCCGACTGGTGGAGGGCTGCAGTGATTGTTGACTTTCTACAACTTTCTTCCATCCCCCAAATGCATCTCTGGAGCTCAGCCACAGTGATCTTTGGGTTCTTCTTTACCTCTCTCACCAAGGCTCTTCTCCCCCGATAGCTCAGTTTGGCCGGACAGCCAGCTCTAGGAAGGGTTCTGGTCGTCCCAAACGTCTTCCATTTAAGGATTATGGAGGCCATTGTGCTCTTAGGAACCTTAAGTGTTTTTGTAACCTTGGCCAGATCTGTGCCTTGCCACAATTCTTTCTCTGAGCTCTTCAGGCAGTTCCTTTGACCTCATGATTCTCATTTGCTCTGACATGCACTGTGAGCTGTAAGGTCTTATATAGACAGATGTGTGGCTTTCCTAATCAAGTCCAATCAGTATAATCAAACACAGCTGGACTCAAATGAAGGTGTAGAACCATCTCAAGGATGATCAGGAGAAATGGACAGCACCTGAGTTATATATATGAGTGTCACAGCAAAGGGTCTGAATACTTAGGATCATGTGATATTTCAGTTTTTCTTTTTTAGTAAATCTGCAAAATGTCAACAATTCTGTGTTTTTCTGTCAATATGGGGTGCTGTGTGTACAATATGGGGGGCTGTGTGTACAATATGGGGGGCTGTGTGTACAATATGGAGTGATGTGTGTACAATATGGGGGGCTGTGTGTACAATATGGGGTGCTGTGTGTACAATATGGGGTGCTGTGTGTACATTAATGAGGAAAAAAATGAACTTAAATTATTTTAGCAAATGGCTGCAATATAACAAAGAGTGAAAAATGTAAGGGGGTCGGAATACTTCCTGTCCCCACTGTATCTTTCTAATAGATAGATAGAAAGATAGATTAGATTAAATTAGATAAGTCAGAGAGAGACTGATCAATGAGGTCATATAGAATATAGAGATATATTAGGGAGACAGCTTGATTAGAAACTTGTGATTAAACAGATAAACTAGATAGATCACCAATTAGACTGATCATTAGACAACTATTATACTGATCACCAATGTAAGGAACATTCTTCCCACCAATCACCAATGTAAGGAACATTCTTCCCACTGATCACCAATGTAAGGAACATTCTTCCCACCAATCACCAATGTAAGGGACATTCTTCTCACTGATCACCAATGTAAGGAACATTCTTCTCACTGATCCCCAATGTAAGGAACATTCTTCCCACTGATCACCAATGTAAGGAACATTCTTCTCACTGATCACCAAATTAAAGGAACATTCTTCTCACTGATCACCAATGTAAGGAACATTCTTCCCACTGATCACCAATGTAAGGAACATTCTTCTCACTGATCACCAATGTAAGGAACATTCTTCTCACTGATCACCAATGTAAGGAACATTCTTCTCACTGATCACCAATGTAAGGAACATTCTTCTCACTGATCACCAATGTAAGGAACATTCTTCCCACCAATCACCAATGTAAGGAACATTCTTCTCACTGATCACCAATGTAAGGAACATTCTTCTCACTGATCACCAATGTAAGGAGCATTCTTCTCACTGATCACCAATGTAAGGAACATTCTTCTCACTGATCACCAATGTAAGGAACATTCTTCTCACTGATCACCAATGTAAGGAACATTCTTCTCACTGATCACCAATGTAAGGAACATTCTTCTCACTGATCACCAATGTAAGGAACATTCTTCTCACTGATCACCAATGTAAGGGACATTCTTCTCACTGATCACCAATGTAAGGAACATTCTTCTCACTGATCACCAATGTAAGGAACATTCTTCTCACTGATCACCAATGTAAGGAACATTCTTCTCACTGATCACCAATGTAAGGAACATTCTTCTCACTGATCACCAATGTAAGGAACATTCTTCTCACTGATCACCAATGTAAGGAACATTCTTCTCACTGATCACCAATGTAAGGAACATTCTTCTCACTGATCACCAATGTAAGGAACATTCTTCTCACTGATCACCAATGTAAGGAACATTCTTCTCACTGATCACCAATGTAAGGAACATTCTTCTCACTGATCACCAATGTAAGGAGCATTCTTCTCACTGATCACCAATGTAAGGAACATTCTTCTCACTGATCACCAATGTAAGGAACATTCTTCTCACTGATCACCAATGTAAGGAACATTCTTCTTACTGATCACCAATGTAAGGAACATTCTTCTCACTGATCACCAATGTAAGGAACATTCTTCTCACTGATCACCAATGTAAGGAACATTCTTCTCACTGATCACCAATGTAAGGAACATTCTTCTTACTGATCACCAATGTAAGGAACATTCTTCCCACTGATCACCAATGTAAGGAACATTCTTCCCACTGATCACCAATGTAAGGAACATTCTTCTCACTGATCACCAATGTAAGGAGCATTCTTCTCACTGATCACCAATGTAAGGGACATTCTTCTTACTGATCACCAATGTAAGGAACATTCTTCTCACTGATCACCAATGTAAGGAACATTCTTCTCACTGATCACCAATGTAAGGAACATTCTTCTCACTGATCACCAATGTAAGGGACATTCTTCTCACTGATCACCAATGCAAGGAGCATTCTGCACACTTTAGAATGGCCTCCTTCCCCACCTTATACCCAGGAGGGCAAGGCCCCCCCCAACAGGTGTCTCCTCCAGCAGACTTGATGCAGGAACACTGCCCTACACCCACAAGCTGCCCTTATAGACTCTTCCCCACCACCTGGGCACACCTTTCCAAGGATTGGCTAAAGTCCAGTGGTGGCCCATCCATTAGGGGCGCCCAGGCGTCACCCCCCCCCCAGACCCATTTCAGGATTAGCCAAAAGGAGAAGCGTCTTGGTTGGCCGCCGAGGAGAAGGGAGGAGACGGAAGCCACTGCTAGTCGTGATACCCTCGTAGAGCAGGGGAAGGGGAAGCTGCCGGCATCGTCGTGATGTCCGCGGAGAGCAAGGGAAGGAGAAGCCAATGCTGTGATGACCACGGAAAGCAGGGAAAGCCGCCGGTGAAGCCCCGGAGAAGTGCTGCCCGCCATAGATGGGGAAAGTGCTCCGGACCTGACTGACCAGATGGGGTGGGGGGGTGGGAGGTGTCACTGTGTGATGCCCCCCCCCCCAAAAAAAATGACCACCAGCCACCACTGCTGAAGTCCTATAAATATTCAGACTGCAGTCTCTGCCCGCCCTCCCATTATGTTCTAGAAATCTCTAGAAGACGTGGGGGAAGTAGCAGAACGGTAGCCTGTGAAACCCTGAGCAGCCCCAATTAATCAAGCCCCGCTCCACCGATTGCAGGGGAGCTTAAACTAAATTTGGCCTAGCAGCCTACCTTGTCTAGAAGGGTGCTACAGGGGCATTTTTCTCATTGACCCCCAATGAATTGGTTTGTTTAGGGATTCTCAAAGACCTGAAAATTATTTTAGGGGGTTCCTCTGTGGTAAAAAAAAAGGGTTAAAGGACTGGAGACTTTTGTTTATGAGGATTCTACTGTGTTTTTGATTAATTAAGTAGTGGGGGGGATTTCGGTTCATTTTTGCTCACCTTACCATAATGTGTCTGATAGTTCCAAAAATACCCGTTCTGTGGATTGAAACATACAATATTTTTTTTTTAAAAATACCATTTAATTTATTTGATATAGAAAAACCACTTAATAAACATCAGTTGCTCTCATTCGGGTCTATAATTTGTCCTAATTTTCCGTTGAATAGAGTCAACAAAAGTTTTAGAATGTGAAGGAGCTGCCGTTTGGCAGCAAACAATTGGCAAGAACTTTCAAACCATTTCACACATGCGTTGGTGTGCGCCGCGGCTTCCCGGTGTGGACCAGTCACCGAATACCGGCTGTGAAGTCTTTAACATTGGATTTATTTTTTCTTAGGTCTCATTTGTGCTTCGTATGTGTATTTATTTCACTGTTACTTTATCCATGAATGTATTGCATTAGTTGAAAAGAAAAAAAAAAAAAAAAGTCATTGCTTTTTGTTTTGCCCTAAACAAATGCTTTAATGGATCCATTGGCCTCGAACAATTGACACGTATTGGAGCATCTTTGTAGCAATGGTTACTCCTCGTCCATTAGCGATTTTTCCAAACATGTATTTTTTCTTTTTTGTTAAATGTAACCTTTGCCTGGCCGCACGGTACGCCTGTAATTTCTGATTATTGAAACGCATTCAAATGCTTGAAAACAATGTATAATTAGGAGACTCAACGGCACTTAAAACATTTCATTTACGTGATTGTGATTCTGAGATTTGCTTTCTACCTACCTGACTTGTTATTAATCTTTTCAACTCCTGTCCTTACCTATTATACCATTACAGACAATATAAAAAGGAAAAATAGTCTGAGGCTTCACAACATTAGGGATGAGCCGAACTGCCCCGGGTTCGGTTTGATTAGTGTTCAGTGAACTTCAAAGATGTTTTGGATGCTGAAGCCAAACCACACTAAAATCAATGGTGGCCAAGTCTGTCAAATTAAAAAATGCTAGACATGTGCACTGACAAAAAATTTGTTTATTTTTCGTTTCATTCGTTTTTTTGCTTTTTTCGGAAATTTGGAAATTTGGAAATTCGGATTTTCGAATTTCTGAATTTTCGAATTTCTGAATTTTTGGATTTTCAAATTTTCAAATTTTCGAATTTTCAAATTTTCACATTTCCGAATTTTCGAATATTTCAAATTTTCAAATTTCCAAATTTTCAAATTTTCGATCTCCGAATTTTTGAATTTCGAAATTCAAAAATTCAAAAATACGAAAATTTGAAAAATCAAAAAAAAAAGAAAGAAAGTCAGTAAAATTCGAAATAATAACTAACTAATAATAACTATTAAATTATAGGTATTGGGATTTCCTTTCAAATTTGGCTGTTTGTGAACGAATACAAATTTTATCTGAACTTACAAATTACCCGAAATAACAAATGCCGCATCTAAACAAATGGAACGCAACAAATTTATAATAAATAATAATAATTAAAAGGTTATATTATTATTATTATTGTTGTTTATTATTATTAGATCGTTACGTTCCCATTCTTTTAGATACGTCATTCGTTATTTCAGATGATTCGTAACTTCGGATAAATTCATACTCGTTACGTTCACCAACAGCCAAATTTGAAAGGAAATTCCAATACCTATAATTTAATAGTTATTATTAGTTAGTTATTTCAGATGTTCGACTTTTCGAATTGACAGATTTTCATTATTTTGAATTCTCAGATTTTCATTCTTATTTTCGGAATTTTCAAATTTTCCAAATGTCAGAATTTTCAAATTTCCAAAATTCCAAATTTTTCGAATTTCCAAATTTTCGAATTTACTCATTTTGAATTTCCAAACTTCCGAATTTCGGAACTTCCGAATTGATGAAATTTTGAATTTCCGAATTTCGGAAATTTTGGAAATTCAGAAATTGAAAAATTTGGAAATTTCGCAATTAACGAATTTACTCATTTCAAATTTCCAGACTTCCGAATTTCAGAACTTCCGAATTGATGAAATTTTGAACTTCCAAATTTCTGAAATTTTAAACTTCCGAATTTCAGAAATTTTGAACTTCCGAATTTCTGAAATTTTGAACTTCCGAATTTCTGAAATTTCCAATTTCCGAATTTCGGAAATTCGGAAATTGAAAAATTTGGAAATTTCGGAATTAACGAATTTGTCAAAATTCGTTATAAAAAAAATTTGGAACTAAACGAATTGCATATGTCTAAAAAATGCCCATTTTGGGGGCTAACAGGCAAGGGGGTGTCATAAGAATAGCTTGGGGTGAACACTGTCCCAGGGAACATGTACCAATGCAAAAAAAATTTTTTTTTTAATTCATAGGTTCACATCCATGGGTAGATCCTCAGTGAGGTTAATAAAAAGATCCTTCTCCAGACCCAGGACCTCAGGACTGTGCCCTCCAACAAATCCTTTAGCAAACTTCCCCAGGCTCTTAACCCAGCTTCTGCTGAGGCCCAGACTGCAATCTCCTGTCTCAGGAGCTCTCTCGTTCTCCTAGGGGCAGCAGCCCCTTAGGACACTGCAACCCTCCTTAGGAAGGAAAAGAACACTCAAACATTTATCACCTCCCCAGTCACCTTCTGCATGCCTCCTTCCAGGAATTGGGTGGGGCATGATAAATATATTTATGCCAGTCATCTACATCTCTGCCCTGCCCTATATTCTGGAAGCTTCTTCCAGAAACAGGTGGGAGAAATGATAAACCCAGCTTAGGAAACCCTGAACAGACAAAAACGATCAATCACTGCTCCATTTAATATAGTGAAGCCGAAAAATACAATTAACTTGGCAGCCTAACTAGAGGAGGGTGCAACATATATTTTTTGGGGGGGGCTTGGAGTGGTCTTTGTGCTGTTTTTTTTTTTCTTTGCAGCACACTTTTCCTGCAGCACATTCAACAGAAAGAATGAATACAAAAACGTGAGCCCCCCCCCCCAGGAAATCCATACCAGATTCTTAATCTGAGCATGCTGCCTGGCTGGTCAGGAAAGGGTGGAATGAGCGAACATCCTAAAACATACCAAGCCACATGTCCTCAGTATGGGGACACCTCCAGGCAAAGCGCCTTGTATCCATGTTGATGAGGACAAGGGCCTCTTCCCCACAACCCTGGACAGTGGTTGTGGGGGTCTGCAGGCAGACAGTAAGCCCCCTTTAATAATAAGGGGACCTCCAGATACCACCCCCCATGTGAATCTTAATGGGGACTTACTGTCTGCCTTCAGACCCCAAAAAACCACTGTCCAGGGTTGTGGGGAAGAGGCCCGTGCTGCCCGCTGACAAGGCCCATCATCAATCGTGCTGCCCGCCGACAAAAGAACACAGATGACCCGCACATGACCAATCCCGATGGTACCACTATCCAAATGACAGCTGGCTGAGCATTAAAATTAATTTTTTTCTGCCCCCCACACAGGAAAACCAATCCAAAGGTGATTCCCTTACCAGGTAAACAAATCTGCTCCCACCAGAAGGGAGTGAAAGGTGAAGGGGATCACCTGTGGTTTGGATTTCATGCACAGAGGAACTAAGCACAAGGTGGAGGAACTTGTTGCTATTGGGAACTGAGAGATACACAGAAGGAGGAAAAATGGACACTTTGGGGGAGATTTACTAAAACTGGAAAATGCAAAATCTGGTGCAGCTCTGCATATAAACCAATCAGCTTCCAGATTTTTTTTTTTTTAATTAAAAGAGAAGTCCAGCCTGAGCTCGTTTGGCTGGACTTCACCTATGGGTCATAGGAGTGCAATTCGCTTTTCACTCCTGTGACCCGTTTTCAGCGGTCTGAAAGCTCTCCGCTGGCATCACAGGAATCAGTCCAGGGGACCGCATCATCCCAACTTCCCAAGTCTGAATCCGCCAACTGCCCTGACTGATGGCAGTCTTAGCCTCTCAGCGAGCCGCTCCATGCCCCCTCCACAGCTCAGCGCTCCAATGAGCATGGAGGATCAGAGCAGGAGAGATGCTGACTGACAAGCAGCATCTCTCCGCTTGGGGAGGAGTGAGCACCGAGCCATCAGCGATGTTCGGTGGCTCGGTTCTCAGTTCAGAGACGTTGGGGGACAGGTGCAGCATCGGTCTAATGCTGCATCCACCTAGATAAGTATGATTATTAAAAAAAAAAAAACATACTTCTCTTTTAACCACTTCTGGACCGCCCACCATCGTTATACGGCGGCTGTTTGAAGAGGAACATCTTTGTTATGGCAGCAGCTAGCTTCAGTGAGCATAGGTGGATTCACCGCAAGATCACTTTTATCTGCGGCGGGAGAGGACCCCCCCTCCTGTTGCGATCCGGTGCCCTCCGCCGCCTACCGGATCCGTCGGCAGCGGCGGAGGCGATCGGATCTTCACCCTGGCTGGGCATGGAGACGAGTGAGGGGAAGATGGCCCCCACCCGTCTCCATAACAATGCAGGGCGGAAGCGACGTCAAAACGTCACTTCTGCCCATAGCTCTTTAACCTCTTGGCATCCAAGCTATAGCCGAATGACGACCACAGCGCGGACCTGAATTTCTGGGAGGCCTTCATATGGAGGCCTCCCCTGTGCACGCACCCTGCAGGGTGCGCGCGGAGTGCGCTGTGATTACTGAGTCACTGAGACTCGGGGTGATCACCGATCCGAGTAAGGGGCCGGTCCCGACCCCTTACCATGTGATCAGCTGTCAGCCAATGACGATCAGCCATCACATGATGTAAACAAAAGCCCGGTAATCATTTTTTTTTTCTCCTCACGCTGGAGAAAAAAAAGATGATCACGGCTCATCTGCAAGGGACATCGGTCCCGAAGAGGCAGTTATGCCTCATCTGTGCCACCTGCCATTGCCACCTGACAATAATGGGCACTGATTGGTTACACTGATAGGCAGCACTGCTAGGTGGTGCTGATTGGCATCACTGGTGGGCATTGATAGGTGGCATTTGTGGGCATTGATAGGTGGCATTCATGGGCATTGATAGGTGACACTGGTGGGCACTGTGGGCACTGTCAGGTCCCACAGAGGAAAATAGCTAAGGGGGTACCACATCCATATAAAAGATATAGGACAATTTGAGCAGACTTTACTGGTACCAGAAAAGGAACACTACATAATCTTATGAAATTCAGTTTATTACAAATAATATATTACAAAAGTAAAAATTGGTACAAGATAAAAACAAGAAAATTAGAGTTCTCATTGATATAACCACATAATGTATATGACATATTGGAGCCCTATTACTGCTAGGTCAAAGAGGTCGACGTTTCGCTTTATGCTTCCTCAGGACCTTCCTAAGGTCCTGAGGAAGCGTAAAGCGAAACGTCGACCTCTTTGACCTAGCAGTAATAGGGATCCAATATGTCATATACATTATATGGTTATATCAATGAGAACTCAAATTGATCAGCTTCACAAAAGGGATCTTCAGAAGTAGCCCCCAGCTATGCCATAGCTTGGACCTCTAAGAACAGAGCAGTTTGCTGGGAACTCCTCTAGTAGGACGAGAACCTTGCTGCCCCAACCCTAAACTATGTATGTGCTCTCCAGCCACCTACTAGGCACACCTCTCCAGGGATTGGCTGAAGAGAGGTGTGCCTAGTAGGTGAAAAAATGGGCAAATGCTCAGGTTGCCCATTTGCCTTGCCCAAGCTTCTATGTTCCAGAAGCCTCTAGAAAACAGGGGAGACCAATCAATCCGGCAGTCTTTGAGGTCCAGAACAGCCAAAAACAATCAACAACTACTCCACCGATTTACAGAGGAGCAAAAAAATAAAAATTTGCCTAAATTCCTAGCAACCTAACTAATAGGAGGGTGCTACATTTTGTTGCAGGGCCTGTTTGACCTGATATGATCTGTCAATAAAGATGAAATCATCTCTGTTGTTATACGGGGAGGCCAGATTTGGAGGCCCAAAATATACAGGATATCCTTGGATCTTGCATTTTCTTCCCCTCTTGTTTTGACAGAATTGGATATTTTTGCTCACCAGCAAAAACTTTTTCAAAAACACGTTCTGTCAAAGCATGAAAAGCCTTTACGTGTGCATGCGTTAATGTTATTAGCTGTTCCTTTCTATAAGTTGTCACGTTTTTGAGGTTTAGTGGACCTGCAGTAATGTTCTTGATTGGATTTTATATGCCATTTTACCTTTAAATACATTCCAAATGCACTTCAATGCCTTGACATATGCTTCCAACTTTCTCTCGTGTTCATTTTAGCATAAAGTGACAGCAGATAATTCTTCCAACAGATTGGGGGGGAAAAAAAATATTTCTGTTCCAGCGGCTCCGATTAAAATTCCAGAGCTGTGAAAGAACAGACACATTCTACAGTCTCACATACAGCAACATTTAATTAACTCAGTTGTGGTTGAAGACATTGACATTTACATTTGATCACACCAAAGTTTTAACGTGAAAATATTTATGAATACTAAAGTTTGCCAATGAATTTTATTAAGAGTGCAGCCAGTCAAACAATGAAAGCAGTTTTTGATGGGGACCTCTGATAAGAAGCTGCAGCCGAAATAATGTAATGAGGTTTTGAGAAAAATCCTGGACAGTCGCACTCCAAAAATTTGCCTTTATTCGTTAGAAGGAATCAAAAAATACATGCCACAGCAGAATGGACAGAAGAGCTGACGCGTTTCACACTATCAAACAGTGCTTAATCAGCTATGATTAAGCACTGTTTGATAGTGTGAAACGCGTCAGTACTTCTGTCCGTTCTGCTGCGGCATGTATTTTTTGATTCCTTCTAACGAATAAAGGCTAATTTTTGGAGTGCGGCTGTCCCAAATTTTTCTCAAAACCTCATTGCTATATGCATTGCCAGCACCTGTGGCTTCCAAACAAGAGGAGAGGTTCATTCCAATCTGACCTGCCTGGAGCGGTGACATCCCTTTCTCAACCGAAATAATGTGGTTTACGTCTTCCCTTATAGTCTTGGGAGAGATGGAATACACTGTGTGGCCAAAAATGATGGAGTTCAGGGATCTCCAGTGAAGGGTACAGGAAAGCTACAGCCCCCAAAGACATTGTAGACAGGACGCAGCTAACCCTCCTGTCCCTGGGGCTGCAAGACTGGTGAGATATGGGAGGGATCTGGGGGGTGTGATCAGAGTTGAGGGATGGGGGGATCTGGGGGTGTGTTCAGAGTGGAGGGATCTGGGGGGATCTGGAGGTGTGATCAGAGTGGAGAGATGAGGGGGATCTGGTGGGTGTTATCAGAGTGGAGGGATGAGGGGGATCTGGGGGTGTGTTCAGAGTGAAGGGATCTGGGGGGGATCTGGGGGTGTGATCAGAGTGGAGGGATGGGGGGATCTGGGGGTGTGATCAGAGTGGAGGGATAGGGGGATCTGGGGGTGTGATCAGAGTGGAGGGATGGGGTGGATCTGGGGGTGTGATCAGAGTGGAGGGATAGGGGGATCTGGGGGTGTGATCAGAGTGGAGGGATGGGGTGGATCTGGGGGTGTGACCGGAGTGGAGGGATTGGGGGGATCTGGGGGTGTGATCAGAGTGGAGGGATGGGGGGATCTGGGGGTGTGATCAGAGTGGAGGGATGGGGTGGATCTGGGGGTGTGATCAGAGTGGAGGGATTGGGGGGATCTGGGGGTGTGATCAGAGTGGAGGGATGGGGGGATCTGGGGGTGTGATCAGAGTGGAGGGATAGGGGGATCTGGGGGTGTGATCAGAGTGGAGGGATGGGGTGGATCTGGGGGTGTGATCAGAGTGGAGGGATAGGGGGATCTGGGGGTGTGATCAGAGTGGAGGGATGGGGTGGATCTGGGGGTGTGACCGGAGTGGAGGGATGGTGGGGGGGATATGGGGGTGTGATCAGAGTGGAGGGATGAGTGGGATCTGGGGGTGTAATCAGAGTGGAGGGATTGGAGGATCTGGGGGTGTGATCAGAGTGGAGGGATTGGGGGGATCTGGGGGTGTGATCAGAGTGGAGGGATGAGGGAGATCTGGGGGTGTGATCAGAGTGGAGGGATGGGGTGGATCTGGGGGTGTGACCGGAGTGGAGGGATGGTGGGGGGGATATGAGGGTGTGATCAGAGTGGAGGGATGAGTGGGATCTGGGGGTGTAATCAGAGTGGAGGGATTGGAGGATCTGGGGGTGTGATCAGAGTGGAGGGATTGGGGGGATCTGGGGGTGTGATCAGAGTGGAGGGATGAGTGGGATCTGGGGGTGTGATCAGAGTGGAGGGATGAGTGGGATCTGGGGGTGTAATCAGAGTGGAGGGATTTAGGGATCTGGGGGTGTGATCAGAGTGGAGGGATTGGGGGGATCTGGGGGTGTGATCAGAGTGGAGGGATGAGGGGGATCTGAGGGTGTGATCAGAGTGGAAGGAACCTGGGGGTGTGATCAGAGTGAAGGGAATCTGGGGGGGTGATCAGAGTGGAGGAATAGGGGGGGTGATCAGAGTGGGTGTATCTGGGGGTGTGATCAGGGTGGGGTGGTATCTGGGGGTGTGATCAGGGTGGGGGTATCTAAAAGTCCATGGGTTCAAGTGGCGCAAAAATACTTGTCCTTGGCGCTAACAACGCTATGCCACTGGCCAGGTCTTCTCATCAATCATCAGTACCTGACCTCACAAATGTTCTTTTTGATGACCTGGGTTCTAGCCTTCCCATGTACTTCCAGTGTCATGGCAATGTTGGAAATGTTATTTTCAGTTCCAGCATGACTGTGTACAAAGGTCTATAAAGACATGGTGTGATCCGTATGGTGCGGAGAATCTTGAGTGTCCTGTAGAGAGCCCTGACCTCATCCCTACTGAACAACTTTGAGATGAATTGGAATTCTGATTGTGAGCCAGGTTTTACGTACCTGATAGGAATAGAGCTGGAGAGGGGGCTACACTTGCACCTCTTATCCAGCACCCCTGGTAGTGATGGCAGGAGGTATGAGGACACAGAGTGGCACAAGTAGTTGACCGTAGATCAACAGGCGAGAACCAGGAACTGGAACACAGTGTTCAGCAGGGAGGAGCGTAACCTGAACTCAAGCCAAAAGGTTGTCAACAGCTAGGCAGCATGGTACAGGAACATCAGGCAGTGGCAGAGTCAGGATGCAGGTTGGGTACAGTACACAGTCAGGTAGCGAGGTACAGGAGCAGAGTCAGAGGACAAGCAAAGGTCACAGCAAAGCAGGCAGGAATCCAGAGGCTGGTCAAAGGTAAGCCGGGTCACGCACGAGTAGGCAGATATAGCAGATCAAAGCGCAGGTTAAACAGGAGCTAGCTGAAGGCCACTCAGCAATCTGTTCATGCCATAGTCCAGCTTAAATAGGCCACTTGGCACCAGTATTGGGCGTGTGTGCACCATAAAGTGACAGACACAACAAACAACATAAGAGTGGGAAAAAGGGAAGTGGAGAAAGTGTTAAGTGCCATTGTTCAATACAATGGCCGGCCTTCCGGCCAGGAATAGGAATTCCTCTGATCCTAGCCAAAAGGCCAGGCCCAAGAGGCAGCTGTGAAAAAAGTGTAATAGTGCAGTATGGGCACCCCGGTTTCAGTTGCTACTGATACTAACCTTCTTATTGCTGTATGTGTCCCCATTGGGGAGATGTGCCCTCGTTGGGGAGATTTGCCATCTCTATTTTCCGGGTACAGAAGGTGACAGGAAATCTTCCAATAAGGACACCTGCTATGGTGGCAACTACCTAAAGAGTGGATCTCCCCTGACTTTGGAGACTTCCTTTCTTACTTCCTGGTGTGTCTCTGGAACAGGAAATCTCCCAAGCAAGAAACTAGACATGTGCATTTTGTTTCGTTCTGAATTCGTTTTTTTAACAATGTTCGACAAATTTGTTAATTTGGAAATATCCAAATTAACGAAAATCCATTTAACAAATTTTTCAGAATATTCAATAATTCGTAAATTAATAATTTTGAAACTTGAAAGTCTGAAAACCCGAAAATTCGAAAATCTGAAATAATAACTAACTAATAATAACTTAACTATTGCTAACTATTAAAGTATAGGTATTGGAATTTCCTTTCAAATTTGGCTGTTAGCGTAAAGAATACGAATTCATCCGAAGTTACGAATTATCCAAAATAACGAATGCTGTATCTAAACGAATGGAAGGTAATTAATTAATATTAATAGATAACAATAATAATAAAAACTTTCTATTATTATTATTTTTTTCTATTATTAATTTGTTCCTTTCCATTTGTTTAGATGCGGCATTCCTTATTTCGGATAATTCATAACTTTGAATAAATTTGTATTTGTTGCGTTCACTAACAGCCAAATTTGAAACGAAATTCCAATACCTATAATTTAATAGTTAGCAATAGTTAAGTTATTATTGGTTACTTATTATTTCAGATTTTCGGGTTTTCAGATTTTCAAATTTTGAATTTACTAATTTATGAATTTTCGAATATTCGGAAAAATTTAAAATGTAATAGTTAGTTATATATATATATATATATATATATATATATATATATATATATATATATATATATATATATATATATTTTTATATATATATATATATATTTTTTTTTTTTTTTTTTTTTCGTTTTTTTCATTTAAAATTTTACAGAACATCCACAATCACAAATACCATTCCTACATCCCCACATACATATAACATATAACATTCCTAGAGCGAAACATACCCCAGCAATATTTAAAACCTCCTTTAGGCCCCTTTCACACTGGGGCGGTAGGGGGCGTCGGCAGTAAAACAACGCTATTTTTAGCGCTGTTTTACCACGGTATTCGGCCGCTAGCGGTGTGGTTTTAACCCCCCGCTGGCGGCCGAAAAGGGGTTAAACCCCTCGTATAGCGCAGCTATAGCAGCGGTATTGCCGCGGTATAGCCGCGCTGTCCCATTGATTTCAATGGGAAGGAGCTCCTTCACCGCTCCAAAGATGCGGCTTGCAGGAGATTTTTTCTTCTCCTGTCAGCGCACCGCTTCAGTGTGAAAGCCCTCGGGCTTTCACACTGAACAAACAGCGGAGGCTGTTTAGGGGCGGTTTGCAGGCGCTATTTTTAGCGCAATAACGCCTGCAAACCGCCCCAGTGTGAAAGGGGCCTTAATATATAATTGTTCCCAGCCTTCTCCCTCAGGAAAAAAAAAAAAAAAAACATTGGTGAAATAATTTTTGTGTTTAAATCCCCCCCCCCCTCCTTCCCTTCCATAGGGGTGGATACCAAGGTGGCTGCCCATTGATATCCACCCGATTCACCTAAGTGAATGTGTCCCTTTACAAAATCTTATCCCAGTTACAATTACTTTTTAGTCAAATCCTAACACAAAAATAAGGGGGGGGGTGGAGGAAAAACCCTCAACACACCCCCCCTTTCTCCATTTCCTTCCTTTTTGCCCCTAAACACTCCATACAATATCATGTTTTTAATTTTGTTTATTTAAGGGTGGATACTGTGACAGCTCATACAGCCTGATTCACCTGACTACCGTGTGTCCCCTTTCAAACTTTACACACACACAAAAATAAAAAATAGTTCTTTATTATTAGTAGTTAGTTATTCTTTCCAATTTTCAGATTTTCTTTCTTATTTTCAGGTTTACGAATTTACGATTTTTCTAATTTACGAATTGCAATCATAACGAATGACCCGGGAAAAAAAAAAAAAAAAACGAATGAAAACGAAAACAAAAACAAACAAATTTTTCGGCAGTGCACAAGTCTACAAGAAACAGGAAAAAAAACCTGACATTTCCTAAAAGAATAAAACGTTTTTTGCTCTAAATAAATAGAAAGAGGGACGGGTTAACCTGAGGAGCTACTGCAAAAAAAATTGCCCAGTAACGCCTGTGGTGATGGAGGGACTATCTCGGTACTCAGTAATTGGAGACAAGTTATATTATTTTTAAAAAATATATACATTTATTAGAGAAAATACATAAAATATAGTCACAACAAGACAGGTTAAAGAATTGTTGTAAGTAATGGCATTGTGTTACCAAATATATGCTCTAAAACCGATCTGTTGGATAGGAGCAAGTTGATGCGGGTGGAGACGAGTCCTCAACAAGTTTCGCAACGCGTGTCGCTTCTTCAGGAGGTGTCAACCAGAGCATCTAGAAGTAGACAGATACAGTCTCATAGTTACACAAGTATTGCACAGGTTTTGCAACTTCATAATGGCTAAGCTACCAGATGGAACTAAATTGATGGAGTTTGATAGACAACAGCGTAGCTCACCAGTGAAAACCCCAAGAGCACCCTGAAGCGCTTCTAGTTGCTCTGGTTGACACCTCTTGAAGAAGCGACAAACGTAGCGAAACATGTTGAGGAATCGTCTTCACCCACATCAATAATTTTTTTTTTGGAGTAGCTCACGTTAACCCGTCCCTCTTTCTATTAACTTAATTAGGATGATGGTACCCACAACTACCCGAATCTCACATACCAAGTGAGGCATCACATACTTCAACTTGCTTTAAATAAAGATAAAAAAGTGTAGCGCTTGTCTTATCTTCACTCTTACCTTGCACTTTGTTTTTAGTGTTAGCTGCTGTACACATTTCATTACTTTGTTTCTTTTGGGGTTTAGCGCAGCAATTTTCCACACATTTTCACTTTTGCTTTAAATACACTTTAAAGTTCAGATGGCCAAATACAAATACATTTTAAAACCTAAAGAAATGTTTAATACGGCGAACAATTTCTTCCTTTTATTCGAACAAAAGATGTTTAAAATTCCAAAGCCGATTCAGGAAACTCAATAAAGAAAATGTTAAATTCAGCTGAAAATTCATTCATCATCACACAAAGACATTTAAATGTTTAGAAATAACTGAAGGCAAAAAATTGATTCTGCAAAAGGTTAGACAAAACGATATTGACCGCGCATTGACGCCGACAAAATACATTTATTGTTTCGGGTTTTTTGTTTTTTTTCTTACATCGGAGGCAAACGTTTTGTCAGCTAAGCCATGGCAGCTTGTAAATTCACTGAAAATAAATCATTTAGTATCGAAAGGACCATAGGTTACATTTTATGCTCCTAGAAAAGCTTTGATGTATTGCCTTAGCTCTCAAAAAAAAAAAATGGCTGCACCATGGCTTCCAATAGGACTGGTCACTGATCGTGAGTGAATGCCACACACCAGACATGTGCAATTAGTTTCATTCCAAATTCGTTTTGTAACGAAATTTGACAAATTTGTAAATTCAGAAATATCCAAATTAACAAAAACCCGATTAACAAATTTTTCCAAAAATTTGTAAATACAAGATCCAAAAATTCAGAAATTCGAAAATCCAAAAATTCAGAAATTCGGAGATTTGGAAATTCAGAGATTCGAAAATCCAAAAACTCAGAAATTCAAAATTTCGAAAATTTGAAAATCCAAAAATTCCGAAATTCGGAGATTTGGAAATTCAGAAATGAGAAAATCAGAAAACTCAGAAATTAGAAAATCCAGAAATTCAGAAATTCGAAAATCCAAAAATTCAGAAATTAGAAAATTTAAACAATTCGTAAATTCGAAAATTTGAAAATCCGAAAATCTGAAAATTCAGAAATTTGGAAATTCGAAAATCTGAAATAACTAACTAATAAATAACTAAACTATTACTCACTGTTAAATTATTGGTACAGTATTGGGATTTCCTTTCAAATATGGATGTTGGTGAACATAACGCATACGAATTTATCAGAAGTTACGAACTTTCCAAAATAACGAATGCCGCATCTAAAAGAATGGAACGTAACAATTAATAATAATAAATAATAATTAAAAACGTTTTATTATTATCATTATTAATTATTAATTTGTTCCGTTCCATTTGTTTAGATGCAACATTCGTTATTTCGGATAATTCAAAGTTTCGGATAAATTTGGATATTTTCGGATTAGTTCGTTATTTAGAATTTCCGGATTTTGGACTTTCCAATTTACGAATTTTCAAATTTATGAATTTCGATCATACCGAATGACCTGAAAAAAAAAACGAAAATACAAACAAACAAATTTTTCGGCAGTGCACATATTTTTTCGGTTTGCAGCACACATGTGAGGTAATCGCGGCGATCGGTAGCGCGAGAGAAATACTTCTAGCCCTAGACCTCCTCTATAACTCTAAACATGTAACCTGTAGACATTTTTAAACTTCGCCTATGGAGATTTTTAAGAGTCAAAGTTTGTCGCCATTCCACGAGCGGGCGCAACTTTGAAGTGCGACATGTTGGGTATCAATTTACTCGGTGTAACATTATCTTTCACAATATAAAAAAAAATTGGGCTAACTTTATTGTTGTCTTATTTTTTAAGTCAAAAACGTGTATTTTTTCCCCCAAAAAGATTGCGCTTGTAAGACCGCTGCGCAAATAGGGTGTGACATAAAGTGTTGCAACAACCACCATTTTATTCTCTAGGGTGTTCGAAAAAAAGAAAAAAAAAAAAAAAAAATATATATATATATATATATATATATATATATATATATATAATATTTGGGGGTCCTAAGTAATTTTCTAGCAAAAAAAAAAGATTTTAACTTGTAAACAACAAATGTCAAAAAGAGGCTCGGTCCTTAAGTAGTTAAGGCAAGTTAGGGTTTGCCTGAAATTCAGCTTCGACCCCTTGGTGGCGGCCACAGGAAAATATGCGTCTTGGCGCTGAGAGGCCGCATATTTGCAGTCAATATCGTTGTGCCAAGAGCGGGTGGCCGGCTCGCTCCCGGAACAGTTACCGGTCGCCAAGCTGAAAGCCCCCGATCGCAAGCTGTTTTCGTATCACGTCACCGCCGTGACAGCCAGTCACATGATCTTAGAACCTGCCTCCCGCCATCCTAAACCTCTTTGGGTACCCAAAACTTTGGGTGCCAAATTTTAGGATAGTTAAGGAAAGTGGAAATAAACATTGGACCCGTAAAGTTATCTTATTGGTATCTTATCTTAGTTATCTTATCTGAAGGTATTGATGTAGGTGATCTGGTTCCTGGGCAGGAGGCTTCCAAAAGCCAGCTGCTAACAAGACCTGTGGTTGTGATCATGCTAGAAGAAAAACCATTGAGCCCTGATTCACATGTCAAATCGCATGCCAAAAGCTATTGCGGCAATGGCCCCGTCCGAATCGGTGCGATGCCGCATCTGCGGTGCCGCGCCAATTCCCAAAAGTAGTTACTGCACTACTTTTGGTGACTTCGGGGTGCGATTTCAATAGACATCTGTTCAGAAACCCGCCCAGATGTCTCTGAAAATCGCCCCCCCCCCCCCCCCCCCAAGTCGGAACTGACATGCGGGAATTAAATTGTGCAAATTCAGCTGAACTCACATGATTTAATTCCCACTGTCAGTGTGAACCCGGGCTCAAGGTCTAAGTCACTTCTAGACCATTTGTATTGTTTTCAATCCCAAGCCCCGATGAAGGGGTGGTTTTGGATCCCCAAAGTGCATTAGATACTTTTTTGATGGTCCCCCCTGACCTTCATTGGAATAAAGTTGTATCCGGATCTTTTACCAGTGGTGTGGCTCTTCAGTTTACATTTCTGTTATATTTAGATTTTAGTCAGCAAGTAAAGTATCAAGATTTTTTTTTAATTAAAAGTTCCAACGTGTTTTCGGGAGGTTCCAGAAGACCCCTTCTTCGGGGCTCAGAACCTGATAGCTGCTGGATTGGGGCCAGTGACTGCTTGGGTGATATCACCTATATTAAAAGAGGGAACTGTAAGGAGCTGTCTAGCACTCTATTCATATGTACATATATGTACCAAAACAGGTAGCTATCAGAGAATTCTTCTAACCTCCTGAGCCCTGAAGGAGAGGGAGTTAGGGCCCCTGAAACACATTAAAAATACTACCCGATACTTTACTTGCTCACTAACCTACCAATCTGGTGCTCCAAGTTTTGAGTTGATGTCCACTCCAACAGCAGCCATGGTTTGTTAGGTGTAGTCTACTAAGCCTCTTTCATACACAGGATTTTGCCATATATTATCTAGATCAGCCTTTCTCAACCTTTTTACCCCAGAGGAACCCCTAAAAATATGTTTGATGTCTCTGGGAACCCTTATAATAAAACCAATTCATTAGGGGTCCATGGGAAAAATGTCCCTTACATCGGTGGCCAGTAGGAAGAATACAACTATTACAGGCAGCTAAAAAGATCATTGGTGTTATATTGCTGGCTTTGCAAAGTGGTGTTGGTCCTGGAACTATGCAAATAGGATCAAATGGAAGGTCAATCAGCAGCAGCTCAAGGAACCCTGGTAAAACAAATTCATTGTGGTCCAATGGGAAAAATGTCCCTTACATTGGTGATCATTAGTTTGAGCTAGAGACCATGCTGGACCTGTAGAATGGTCCATGATAGATACTAAATGATGATGGTGTTGATCTCTTATTGGAGATATGGGTTGCTACCTTGCTGGTACGACAGAGATGTGGCTTCAGCTGAGAAGATACTTGCGTAAACAGAGAAGAACATCTGGTGTCTAGAATAAGGAAACTCTTTCTGAAGAATATAATTGTTTATTGGAGGTACATGTTTTACCTCCAATGAACAATTATATTCTTCATCAAGAGTTTCCTTAGTCTGGACACCGGGTGCTCCTCTGTCCTTACTCAAGTATTGGTGGTCATTAGGAAGACTGCAATCCTTACAGTGTTGGCCCAGGAACTATGTATTTACTATAAAATGGAACGCTAATTAGCCACAACCCAAGGAACCCCATGGAAACATCTGGAAGAACCTCAGGATTCAATGGAACCCTGGTTGAGAATGGTCGATCTAGATCAGTGGTCTCCAAACCGTGGCCCAGGGACCAGATGCGGCTCTTTGCTTGCTGTCTGGCTCTTGGGGCACTATTTCATTCACTGACCCCAATGAAGGGGCACTATTCCTCCCACTGACACCAATGATGGGGCACTATTCCTCACAATGACACCAACAATTGGGCCCAATTTTTTATTTTTTTTTGAAAGCCCATGGCGTGTGAAACACACTCAAAAACTTCACCCAGTTCCAAAAAAGTGCACACACATAGGGAGTAAAACACAGAAACGCGCAACGGGTGTACACAGAGGGCCTTGCCCTGTTCCCACGGTGCGTGAGGCTCCAGACGGGGACTGGGGTACTTTACACTTGGTCCATCTGGCCAAAACCAGACGGACCCCTTTCTCTGGAGGGTCTGCCAAAACAGACCCACCCAAGTACTCGGTGGGGCTCCCCCGAAGGGAGACCCCATGAGAGAGGGCGAACTAAGCCAGAATGACATGTACACCCCCTCCCAAGACTTCCAGGGTAGGCCCAAGGACCTACACCCTACCAGTCATACGTGCAAAAACGTGTACAAACATAAAAATACAAAAAAAGGGGCAATTGGACCAAATGGCACCAACGAAGGGGCACAATTCCTCCCATTATCACCAACTATGGGGCACAATTCCTCCCAAAGACACCAAAGAAGTGTTTTTTCCCCACTGATGTCAGGACCTCTTCTACTCCCAATGGCCACAGACTGAAGCCCCCTGATCCAGATCAACCCTAGGGATCCAGCACTACCATTTACCTAATTTTGTGAGAAAATAATTAATAACTGATACATGAATCCCAACACGTCTGCTCCACAGCATAGAAAATGTCTACATAACTACATAACTTATGGGAAAAAAAGCAACAGAATCACATTACTTTAAAAAAAAACAAAAAAAAAAACAAAAAAAAAACATTGTTTGTTACTTTATGTGCCTTGAAAATTTGAATAATGTACTATGTGCCTTTGAAAATTGGAACCAAAAAAAAAAAAATTAGATATATGAAAAGAGGCCAGCTTGTCAATAAAGCATTGGTTTAGAGCATGTTTCTTTTAATTAGCTATTTTTTTTGCAGCAGGCCTGACTAGGCTTGCTTGTTTTGTGTTACGTACCAGCACGCGCAAGCCCTCTTTTCTGCTCGCTGCAGACCTACTTCCTCTGATCGGCACCTAATTCCTGTGGCCTTTGTGTCTGAGAAATGGTTTGAAATCTCCTGCTGACTGGCTGAAGTCTGTTTTTCTTCCTTGAGGGCAGGGCAGACGCCATGTTTCAGTTTACTGGTACGTACTGCTTTTTTTTTTTTTCTTTTTTTTTAGAAAGTTTTTAACCCCAAAAAAAAAAAAATATTGCACCACACAGCCTTTGACTGTTTTTGTGAAAGCATTTATGTAAAAAATAAATTAATGACGGGAAGTAGCCACTTGTGAACTGAACTAATGTATTGGCGACCATGTTTTATCCTGCTTGGTGATGGCTGCTCGTTCCTGGTCAATTGATAAGCTGGCTGATGGTTCCTCCCTTAAAAAAGGCTCTGCTACGTCTACTGCAGGTATAAAGTAAAAGCCACCCCAGAGGAGCATATATCTGGAGCCGCATCCCAAGCCTTTCTTGGTTAGATCCTCTCTTGTTTTTCGACACCTCTGGGTGGTATCGTAGCTTCTACCTAAGCATTGCCTCCCACACATTTCTAATGGCCTAGCTCTAGGATTGGGAGCCTCGTTGGCTAATATGAATGTGCAGGAGGCAAGAAGGGGCGGGGCAAGTTTTGGCACTTTGATGAGATGACGGAGCTTTAACTGCGTTGAAAAGAGTCCAAAAGGTGTTGTGTTCAACTAAATAGTTCAATAAAAGTCTGTGAGCCCACCCACTTTTTTCCAGCCCCCTTCACCGGGGCTTAGAAAAAAGTGGGTGGGCTCACAGACTTTTATTGAACTATTTATTGAACTATTATTGAACTGCTCTGTCACGAGCGATCGCGGGTGGCCACCGGACATCACGGCAGCTGGGCATGCGCATCGGTTCCTCCCCTATACCACCGGGAAGCCGAGGATGTCATTTGACGCCCGCCCAGGATGAGAGATCACATCTGCGGACATCATATGACAATGGAAGGGATGGGAAGTGGTTAAATACAAATGTCTTGTGGGACTAGTCGCCATGCTTCTCAGCAGCAGGTGGTTGATGGCAAGCATCAAAAGACTAACTTCATAGCTTTCTCCCTTACAGTCCATTTAATATTATTCAAGACCTGATGAAGGGGGATATTGAGAGCCCCAAAACAGATTGGTTATGTTCAAATACTTTTATTGGACTATTTAAAGCGGAAATAAACCCAATGATTTAGCACATGCCGGGAATGTAACTGTCACATTGATTGTGCTCTCCACCAAACTGTCAAACCAAACCAATATAACAGGAGGAATGTCCATGTGTCACACAGTGTAACAAAACCCCTAGTAAGAGGATGAATGGCAGCCTCGGCCTGGACGAAACGCAATGGGAGCGTGCCCATTTATCCTCTTACCATGGGTTTTGTTACGATGTACAGCACATGTATATTCCTCCTGCAATGATAATAGTAATACATATTTATTCCATTAAATAGTCAATTAAAAGTCTATTATTATTATTATTATTATTATTATTATTATTATTATTATTATTATTTTTAATAAGAAGAATAGGAATAATAAGAAGAATAGGAATACAAATAAATGTTTATTCCTTTAAATAATCAATTGAAAGTCTATTGTATTATTATTATTATAATTACATATTTATTCTATTAAATAGTCTGTTAAAAGTCTATATTATTATTATGATTATTATTATTATTATATAGTAATATATTTATTCCATTAAATAGTCCATTAAAAGTATATTATTATTATTTATATTATTATTATTATTATTAATAATAATAAGAAGAAGAATAACAATAGGAATAATAGGAATAAGAAAAAGAATAGGAATAAGAATAAATATTTATTCCATTAAATAATCAATTGCAAGTTTACTATTATTATTATTTCTATTTATTCAATTAAATAGTCCCTTAAACGTCTATATTATTATTATTATATAGTAATAATATATGTATTTCATTAAATAGTCCCTTAAAAGTCTATTATTATTATTATTATTATTATTATTATTATTATTATTTATCATCATCATAATATAAAATATTATTTATACAAGATAAATGTTGGACTCTCACCTTTAAGGGTGGCAGTTCCACTATCTTGTCAGCTTCTGAATTTTTAGGCTCTTCTACATGGGAGCCACCTACCAAGTGCTAACACTCCACATTACAGCATGGGAGCAGAGATGTGTAGGCAATTCAGTTCAACCTGTTCATCTTCTCTACTGCACTTTATACCTGCAGCATTTTTTTTTAACTTCATTATCAGTGTCTTTTTAAGGTGAACCTTTTGCTACATTTAAAAATTGAGATGTAAATTATGAGCAGGCACCAGAAGACACCTGCTGTTTCCTGCTAATAACCAGAAATAATATTTGGATGATCATATCTGATCTGGGTTCCCCCAGGGTTCGACTTCCTCTGACTTCATGGCTAAGTCCCGCCAAATGCCATTCTAGTGTCCAATGAGAATGCATCAATGGCCAGTAGAGGTGCTCTCAAAGGAGGATGGCAGTTGGTAGAGCATAACCATTAAGGCAGGGGAGTTCAGATTCTGGTACGCCAGTGAAACAAAATCAGAGAGGGACACAGAAAATACTTTCTGGCACCACAAGATGCCAACAGAAGGCATCTTGTGGTGCCTGCTTTTGGGCAGGGCTTTAACCTCTAAACTTTAAAATGAAGATCACGTTAACTTTAAGATGACCATCTCTTGGGGGATAGGTGACATCCCTTTGTAGATGTAGATGAAGCACAGGTTAACTTTAAGATGACCATCTCTTGGGGGATAGGTGACATCCCTTTGTAGATGTAGATGAAGCACAGGTTCACTTTACCATGGCCATCTCTTGGGGGATAGGTGACATCCCTTTGTAGATGTAGATGAAGCACAGGTTCACTTAACCATGGCCATCTCTTGGGGGATAGGGGGCATCCCTTTGTAGATGTAGATGAAGCAGAAGTTCACTTTACCATGGCCATCTCTTGGGGGATAGGTGGCATCCCTTTGTAGATGTAGATGAAGCACAAGTTCACTTTACCATGGCCATCTCTTGGGGGATAGGTGACATCCCTTTGTAGATGTAGATGAAGCACAGGTTCACTTTACGATGGCCATCTCTTGGGGAATAGATTACATCCCTTTGTAGATGTAGAAGAAGCACAGGTTCACTTTACGATTGCCATCTCTTGGGGGATAGGTGACATCCCTTTGTAGATGTAGATGAAGCAGAAGTTCACTTTACCATGGCCATCTCTTGGGGGATAGATTACATTCCTTTGTAGCTGTAGATGAAGCACAGATTCACTTTACGATGGCCATCTCTTGGGGGATAGGTGACATCCCTTTGTAGATGTAGATGAAGCACAGGTTCACTTTACGATGGCCATCTCTTGGGGGATAGGTGACATCCTTTGTAGATGTGGATGAAGCACAGGTTCACTTTACGATGGCCATCTCTTGGGGGATAGGTGACATCCCTTTGTAGATGTAGAGGAAGCACAGGTTCACTTTACGATGGCCATCTCTTGGGGGATATATTACATCCCTTTGTAGATGTAGATGAAGCACAGGTTCACTTTACCATGGCCATCTCTTGGGGGATAGGTGACATCCTTTGTAGATGTAGATGAAGCACAGGTTCACTTTACGACGGCCATCTCTTGGGGGATAGGTGAACTCCTTTTGTAGATGTAGCTGAAGCACAGATTAACTTTACGATGGCCATCTCTTGGGGGATAGGTGACAACCCTTTGTAGATGAAGCACAGGCCATCTCTTAGTGGATAGGTAGATCCTTCATATATCTGTCATATGACTAGATTCAAACAAAGTCATAAACCTAAGTTTTTAGTTCAACTCGCTCAATATCTGCCTCCTTTCCCTAGTGATAGCGTGTCCTATCATAGACCAAACCAATTTTTTGGTTCCTAATGCTCCTGTGAGGTTGGTAATTTCTAGCAAATTGTCAAGCTGCAGATTGGTTCAGGTCGCAAAATGGCTACCTCCTTTATGAATAAATGGCAGGTACAGTTATGATAATTGTGTACTTTATGATATATAGAACTTTTAACCCTGATTATTATTTTTTTTCTTATATGTTCCAAGCTATAATGATTTTCACAGTTTGCATTATGTACATTTTTATATATTTGTTACAATTTTATGTTTGTAAATTTGTGTATGTGATGTAAAGTTTTGATTTTATACGATATGTTTTATATCTTGTATGGAACCTGCAAAGTCTTACATTGTTCTAAGGAATTTTAAGCATGAAAAGCAAATATCGATTTTTACAAAGGATTACTAAAGCATGTCTACTTCCCTTTCCCACCACATACCTTTCACGTAGGACCAGGCTTAAGATCTGTGGCAGGTTGAAAACAGAGTGTTGGTTTGGTGGATTTTAATTTAAAGTGAAGCTATCACAGATCTTGGCAAGTTTAATTGAGAACATCTGGGATAATGTCTAAGCAGAGGTTTCCTTTAGTGAAATATTACATGTAAAACTATAAAGACCAAGCCATACTGTATATAAGTAGAGGACTTCAGTATCATGAGAGCTGTATATGTCAACCAAACCCAATCTATTTTAATGCCTTGACTCTATCCATGAGGGAAGCTATACAGACCAAGACATATATATGTGAATTATGTTAGCTTCTGGAGAGCCTTCTATACCAGGGAAGCCCAATCTATCTTTGTTCCCTAACTCTGACTAGCTGGAAATTATAAAGTCAACTTCAGGAGAGCTGGGTATGCCAGAGACACCTGTTCTGTTTTATGCCCCACCTCTACCCAAGAAGAAAATATAAAGACCAATAAGCAAATGGGGTGAACTTCAGGAAAGCTGGGAATACCAGGGAAGGCTAATTTGTTTATTGCCGCATCTCTTCCAAGGAGAAAAACCAAAAGGACCAAGCCCTATGTAAGTAAATGAGGTCAACTTCAGGAGACCTGGGTATACTAGGGAAGCCTGCTTGTTTAATGCTCTACCTCTGCCCAAGACATAAACCAAGTCCTAAATAAATTGATGATGCCAACTTCATGGGATCTGCGTGCTCCAGGAAAGACAGATCTGTTTCATGGCCCACCTGTACCCAAGAAGAAAAGTATGAAGACCAATTCATATATAAGCAAACAGGGTGAACTTCAGGAAAGCTAGGTATACCAGGGAAGCCTGATTTGTGTTATACCCACACCTCTTCTCAAGAGAGAAACCGCAATAACCACACTCTATATAAGTAAATGAAATCAAGCTTAGGAGAGCTGGTTGCTCCAGCGAATCCTGACCTGTTTTATGCCCCACCTCTGTTCAAGAAGGAAAATATAAAGACCAATTCATATGTACACCAAGTAAACTTCAAGAAACCAAAAGGACCAAGCCATATGTAAATTAATAAGGTCAAATTCAGGAGAGCATGTGTTACGTCAGATTAGGCAACCCATTCAGATTTTGTAACTGAAGTAAGCGGACATCATGTTACACCCACTGGAGTCTTGCATTTCAAACTCAGCTTATATAGTGAAATACAGGATTTTGAAATCCGTCAGACTGATGTTGAATTGTAAAAGCAGCGGTGTTCTGTCAGATTAGCAAACCTGTGAGATCAGCAGGCTTGCCGCTGCTTTTAAAATTCAATATCTAAACTGTCAGACGGATTTTTAAATACTGTATTTCACTATATAAGCTCAGTTTACTGTTAAAAATAAGTGTGAAATGCAAAACTCCAGGGGGTGTGACGAGATGTCCGCTTGCCACCTTCTCACTGTATCCTTACTGTGGACGAGTGCAGGGTGTAGCAAGATGGTGGCGAATGAACATCACTTCTGTTACAAAATCTGACGAAACACTGGCTATACCAGGGGAGCCTGATCTGTTTAATGCCCCACCTCTGCCCAAGAGAGAACCAATAGGGAGCAAGCCCCATATAAATAAATTAGTTCAACTTCACGAGAGCTGGGTATTCCTGGGAAGGCTCTTCCAAAGAAAAAAAATATCAAAACCAATTCATATATAAGTAAATTATGTGAACTTCAGGAAAGCTCGGTATAACAGGGAAGTTGATATGACATCATATGACAATGGAAGGGATGGGAAGTGGGACTAGTCGCCATGCTTCTCAGCAGCAGGTGGTTGATGGCAAGCATCAAAAGACTAACTTCATAGCTTTCTCCCTTACAGTCCATTTAATATTATTCAAGACCTGATGAAGGGGGATATTGAGAGCCCCAAAACAGATTGGTTATGTTCAAATACTTTTATTGGACTATTTAAAGCGGAAATAAACCCAATGATTTAGCACATGCCGGGAATGTAACTGTCACATTGATTGTGCTCTCCACCAAACTGTCAAACCAAACCAATATAACAGGAGGAATGTCCATGTGTCACACAGTGTAACAAAACCCCTAGTAAGAGGATGAATGGCAGCCTCGGCCTGGACGAAACGCAATGGGAGCGTGCCCATTTATCCTCTTACCATGGGTTTTGTTACGATGTACAGCACATGTATATTCCTCCTGCAATGATAATAGTAATACATATTTATTCCATTAAATAGTCAATTAAAAGTCTATTATTATTATTATTATTATTATTATTATTATTATTATTATTTTTAATAAGAAGAATAGGAATAATAAGAAGAATAGGAATACAAATAAATGTTTATTCCTTTAAATAATCAATTGAAAGTCTATTGTATTATTATTATTATAATTACATATTTATTCTATTAAATAGTCTGTTAAAAGTCTATATTATTATTATGATTATTATTATTATTATATAGTAATATATTTATTCCATTAAATAGTCCATTAAAAGTATATTATTATTATTTATATTATTATTATTATTATTAATAATAATAAGAAGAAGAATAACAATAGGAATAATAGGAATAAGAAAAAGAATAGGAATAAGAATAAATATTTATTCCATTAAATAATCAATTGCAAGTTTACTATTATTATTATTTCTATTTATTCAATTAAATAGTCCCTTAAACGTCTATATTATTATTATTATATAGTAATAATATATGTATTTCATTAAATAGTCCCTTAAAAGTCTATTATTATTATTATTATTATTATTATTATTATTTATCATCATCATAATATAAAATATTATTTATACAAGATAAATGTTGGACTCTCACCTTTAAGGGTGGCAGTTCCACTATCTTGTCAGCTTCTGAATTTTTAGGCTCTTCTACATGGGAGCCACCTACCAAGTGCTAACACTCCACATTACAGCATGGGAGCAGAGATGTGTAGGCAATTCAGTTCAACCTGTTCATCTTCTCTACTGCACTTTATACCTGCAGCATTTTTTTTTAACTTCATTATCAGTGTCTTTTTAAGGTGAACCTTTTGCTACATTTAAAAATTGAGATGTAAATTATGAGCAGGCACCAGAAGACACCTGCTGTTTCCTGCTAATAACCAGAAATAATATTTGGATGATCATATCTGATCTGGGTTCCCCCAGGGTTCGACTTCCTCTGACTTCATGGCTAAGTCCCGCCAAATGCCATTCTAGTGTCCAATGAGAATGCATCAATGGCCAGTAGAGGTGCTCTCAAAGGAGGATGGCAGTTGGTAGAGCATAACCATTAAGGCAGGGGAGTTCAGATTCTGGTACGCCAGTGAAACAAAATCAGAGAGGGACACAGAAAATACTTTCTGGCACCACAAGATGCCAACAGAAGGCATCTTGTGGTGCCTGCTTTTGGGCAGGGCTTTAACCTCTAAACTTTAAAATGAAGATCACGTTAACTTTAAGATGACCATCTCTTGGGGGATAGGTGACATCCCTTTGTAGATGTAGATGAAGCACAGGTTAACTTTAAGATGACCATCTCTTGGGGGATAGGTGACATCCCTTTGTAGATGTAGATGAAGCACAGGTTCACTTTACCATGGCCATCTCTTGGGGGATAGGTGACATCCCTTTGTAGATGTAGATGAAGCACAGGTTCACTTAACCATGGCCATCTCTTGGGGGATAGGGGGCATCCCTTTGTAGATGTAGATGAAGCAGAAGTTCACTTTACCATGGCCATCTCTTGGGGGATAGGTGGCATCCCTTTGTAGATGTAGATGAAGCACAAGTTCACTTTACCATGGCCATCTCTTGGGGGATAGGTGACATCCCTTTGTAGATGTAGATGAAGCACAGGTTCACTTTACGATGGCCATCTCTTGGGGAATAGATTACATCCCTTTGTAGATGTAGAAGAAGCACAGGTTCACTTTACGATTGCCATCTCTTGGGGGATAGGTGAGATCCCTTTGTAGATGTAGATGAAGCAGAAGTTCACTTTACCATGGCCATCTCTTGGGGGATAGATTACATTCCTTTGTAGCTGTAGATGAAGCACAGATTCACTTTACGATGGCCATCTCTTGGGGGATAGGTGACATCCCTTTGTAGATGTAGATGAAGCACAGGTTCACTTTACGATGGCCATCTCTTGGGGGATAGGTGACATCCTTTGTAGATGTGGATGAAGCACAGGTTCACTTTACGATGGCCATCTCTTGGGGGATAGGTGACATCCCTTTGTAGATGTAGAGGAAGCACAGGTTCACTTTACGATGGCCATCTCTTGGGGGATATATTACATCCCTTTGTAGATGTAGATGAAGCACAGGTTCACTTTACCATGGCCATCTCTTGGGGGATAGGTGACATCCTTTGTAGATGTAGATGAAGCACAGGTTCACTTTACGACGGCCATCTCTTGGGGGATAGGTGAACTCCTTTTGTAGATGTAGCTGAAGCACAGATTAACTTTACGATGGCCATCTCTTGGGGGATAGGTGACAACCCTTTGTAGATGAAGCACAGGCCATCTCTTAGTGGATAGGTAGATCCTTCATATATCTGTCATATGACTAGATTCAAACAAAGTCATAAACCTAAGTTTTTAGTTCAACTCGCTCAATATCTGCCTCCTTTCCCTAGTGATAGCGTGTCCTATCATAGACCAAACCAATTTTTTGGTTCCTAATGCTCCTGTGAGGTTGGTAATTTCTAGCAAATTGTCAAGCTGCAGATTGGTTCAGGTCGCAAAATGGCTACCTCCTTTATGAATAAATGGCAGGTACAGTTATGATAATTGTGTACTTTATGATATATAGAACTTTTAACCCTGATTATTATTTTTTTTCTTATATGTTCCAAGCTATAATGATTTTCACAGTTTGCATTATGTACATTTTTATATATTTGTTACAATTTTATGTTTGTAAATTTGTGTATGTGATGTAAAGTTTTGATTTTATACGATATGTTTTATATCTTGTATGGAACCTGCAAAGTCTTACATTGTTCTAAGGAATTTTAAGCATGAAAAGCAAATATCGATTTTTACAAAGGATTACTAAAGCATGTCTACTTCCCTTTCCCACCACATACCTTTCACGTAGGACCAGGCTTAAGATCTGTGGCAGGTTGAAAACAGAGTGTTGGTTTGGTGGATTTTAATTTAAAGTGAAGCTATCACAGATCTTGGCAAGTTTAATTGAGAACATCTGGGATAATGTCTAAGCAGAGGTTTCCTTTAGTGAAATATTACATGTAAAACTATAAAGACCAAGCCATACTGTATATAAGTAGAGGACTTCAGTATCATGAGAGCTGTATATGTCAACCAAACCCAATCTATTTTAATGCCTTGACTCTATCCATGAGGGAAGCTATACAGACCAAGACATATATATGTGAATTATGTTAGCTTCTGGAGAGCCTTCTATACCAGGGAAGCCCAATCTATCTTTGTTCCCTAACTCTGACTAGCTGGAAATTATAAAGTCAACTTCAGGAGAGCTGGGTATGCCAGAGACACCTGTTCTGTTTTATGCCCCACCTCTACCCAAGAAGAAAATATAAAGACCAATAAGCAAATGGGGTGAACTTCAGGAAAGCTGGGAATACCAGGGAAGGCTAATTTGTTTATTGCCGCATCTCTTCCAAGGAGAAAAACCAAAAGGACCAAGCCCTATGTAAGTAAATGAGGTCAACTTCAGGAGACCTGGGTATACTAGGGAAGCCTGCTTGTTTAATGCTCTACCTCTGCCCAAGACATAAACCAAGTCCTAAATAAATTGATGATGCCAACTTCATGGGATCTGCGTGCTCCAGGAAAGACAGATCTGTTTCATGGCCCACCTGTACCCAAGAAGAAAAGTATGAAGACCAATTCATATATAAGCAAACAGGGTGAACTTCAGGAAAGCTAGGTATACCAGGGAAGCCTGATTTGTGTTATACCCACACCTCTTCTCAAGAGAGAAACCGCAATAACCACACTCTATATAAGTAAATGAAATCAAGCTTAGGAGAGCTGGTTGCTCCAGCGAATCCTGACCTGTTTTATGCCCCACCTCTGTTCAAGAAGGAAAATATAAAGACCAATTCATATGTACACCAAGTAAACTTCAAGAAACCAAAAGGACCAAGCCATATGTAAATTAATAAGGTCAAATTCAGGAGAGCATGTGTTACGTCAGATTAGGCAACCCATTCAGATTTTGTAACTGAAGTAAGCGGACATCATGTTACACCCACTGGAGTCTTGCATTTCAAACTCAGCTTATATAGTGAAATACAGGATTTTGAAATCCGTCAGACTGATGTTGAATTGTAAAAGCAGCGGTGTTCTGTCAGATTAGCAAACCTGTGAGATCAGCAGGCTTGCCGCTGCTTTTAAAATTCAATATCTAAACTGTCAGACGGATTTTTAAATACTGTATTTCACTATATAAGCTCAGTTTACTGTTAAAAATAAGTGTGAAATGCAAAACTCCAGGGGGTGTGACGAGATGTCCGCTTGCCACCTTCTCACTGTATCCTTACTGTGGACGAGTGCAGGGTGTAGCAAGATGGTGGCGAATGAACATCACTTCTGTTACAAAATCTGACGAAACACTGGCTATACCAGGGGAGCCTGATCTGTTTAATGCCCCACCTCTGCCCAAGAGAGAACCAATAGGGAGCAAGCCCCATATAAATAAATTAGTTCAACTTCACGAGAGCTGGGTATTCCTGGGAAGGCTCTTCCAAAGAAAAAAAATATCAAAACCAATTCATATATAAGTAAATTATGTGAACTTCAGGAAAGCTCGGTATAACAGGGAAGTTGATTTATTTAATGCCTCTCTTCAGCCAAGGAGAGAAACCATAAGGACCAAGCCAATGAGGCCAATTTCAGGATAACTGTACATGTCAGCCAAGCCTGATCTATCGTTATGCTGTGCCTCTCCACAAGAGACAACCCATAAAAACCAAGACGTGTATACGTAAATTCATATATAAGCAATCGGGTGAACTTCAGGAAAGCTGGGTTGTACCAGGGAAGCCTGATTTGTGCAATTCCTTACCTCTTCCCTAGAGAGAAACCAAAATGACCAAGCCCTATGTAAGTAAAGTCAGTTTCTGGAGAGCTGGGTATACCAGGAAGGTCTGACCTGTTTAATGTCCCACCTCTGCCCAAGAGAGAAACCATATGGAGGAAACCCTATATAAATAAATGAGGGCAACTTCATGAGAGCTTGGTATTTCTTGGAAGTCTGAATCTGTTTCATGCCCCACCTCTTACCAAGTAAAAAAATATGAAAACCAATCCATATAATGTATAAGTAAATGATGTGAGCTTTGGGAAAGCCGGGCATGCCAGGGAAGCACAATCTGGTTTATTCCTCACTTCTTCTTAAGAGAGAAACCAAAAGGATCAAGCCCTGTGTAAGTAAATGAGCTCAGCTTCAGAAGAGCTGGGTATACCAGGGAAGCCTCATCTGAGTAATACCCCACCTCTGCCCAAGAGAGAATCCATATGGACCAAGTGGTGTATAAATAAATGAAGTCAGCTCTATGAGATCTATGTATTCCAGGGAAGCCTAATCTGTTTCATGCCCCACCTGTACCCAAAAAGAAAATGATAAAGACCAATTCATGTGAGCTAGGTATTCCAGGGAGGGCTCTTCCAAAAAAAATATATATAAAATCAATTCATATATAAGTAAATGATGTGAACTTAAGGAAAGCTTGGTATACCAGGGAAGTCTGATCTGTTTAATGCCCCACCTCTGCCGAAGAGAGAAACCATAAGAACCAAGCCCTATACAGTATAAGTAAATTAGGTCAACTTCAGGATCACCGTGCATGTCAGCCAAGACTCATCTATCTTCATTATCTACCTCTCCACAAAAGAGAAACCAATAAAAACCAAGCCATGTATAAATATATACATTCATATATAAGCAAATGAGGTGAACTTCAGGAAAGCTAGGTGTAATAGGGAAGCCTGATTTGTTTAATGCCTCACCTCTTCCCAAGAGAGAACCCAAAAGGACCACGTTCTATGTAGGTAAATGTGGTCAATTTTGGGGGAACTGGGTATACCAGGGAAACCTGATATGTTTAATGCCTCACCTCTGCTCAAAACAGAAACCGCAATAACCAAGCTCTATATAAGTAAATGAGGTCAACCTTAGGAGAGCTGATTGCTCCAGCGAATCCTGATCTGTTTCGTGCCCCACCTCTGTCCAAGAAGGAAAATTTAAAGACCAATTCATATATAAGTAAATGGGGTAAACTTCAAGAAACCAAAAGGACCAAGCCATATGTAAATAAATAGGGTCAACTTCAGGAGAGCTGGGTATACCAGGGAAGCCTGATCTGTTTAAAGCCCCACCTCTGCCCAAGAGAGAATCTATATGGACTAAGCCCTATATAAAATATGAGGTCAACATCATGAGAGCTGAGTATTCCAGGGGTGTCTAAACTGTTTCACACCTCACCTCTTCCCAAAGAAGAATTAATCCATATACCATATATGTAGATAGATGAGATTCAGGAATCTTGGGTATACCAGGGAAGCCTGATCTGTTTAATGCTCCACCTCTGCCAAAGAGATCATCCATATGGACCAAGCCCTATATAAAAACATGAGAACAACTCCAACTTGAGCTGGGTATTCCAGGAAAGCTGGAACTGTTTTATGCCCCACCTCTTTCCAAGAAAAAAAATGATCAAAACCAATCCATATGCTGTATAAGTAAATGATGTGAGCTTGGGGAAGGCTACGGTATACCAGGGAAGCCCTATCTGTTTAATGCTCTACCTCTTCCTAAGAGAGAAACCAAAAGGACCAAGCCCTATGTAAGTAAATGTAGTCAACTTCAGGAGAGCTGGGTATACCAGGGAAACCTGATCTGTTTTATGCCCCACCTCTTCCCAAGAAGAAAACTATAAAGACCAAATCGTATTTGAGCAAATGGGGTGAACTTCAGGAAAGCTGGGTACCTGATATAACATACCAGGTGTGAGGCCGAGGTGCTGAGAGGGTTCCCCTTGAGGATGAGTGCAGCACACCCCTGAAAGTGGTACAGGGAATGCAGTGCTCAAAAAAGCACTGAGGTCTGATGAGCTGATCACCAGAGGGTAGCTGGAACAGGCAGGATGCACCATAGGGCAGGTGTGCTTGGGTGGCACCAGGTGTACTTGGCAATGGAGCAGACCGTGAACAGAACCAAGAGCCAGGCCAGGGGTCATACACGGTAGATCAGCCAGAGATGGATTCAGATAGCAGAACTGGAACAAGCCCGGGGTCATACATGGTTAGCCTGGTAGTCGGTGAGGCAAGCCGACAGTGGGTCAAACGTTATGAAGAAGACAGGAGCAGAGTCAGAAGTACAAGCCAGGAGATCAGAATAAGCAGGTTCAGTAACGGGAGGTCCAAGAGTCAGACTACACAGGAGCACAGGAAACAAGGGGGAGCTGACGATAATCCAGCAATGTAGTGCTCACAGCAGCAGGTTTAAATAGGCCAGTGGGTGAGAGCATCTGCCATACCGTATGCATGTTATTGAGCAAGCGCGTTCGCTTGTGTTTGTGCCGTCGCGCATCTGGGTGCGCCGGTTTGTGCTGTGTGTGCCAATGCGCACGGAAGTTCGCCAGGTGCGTCCATGATGGATATTGGCAACATTGCCAGTTCTTCTATGGCCATTTCCCTAACACCTGATTTGTGGAATGCTTCCCAAGAGGGAAAACCAAAAGGGCAAAGCCCTATATAAATAAATGAGGTCAACCTCATGAGAGGTGGGTATTCCAGGGAAGCCTAATCTGTCCAAGAAGAAAATCATAAATACCAATCCATGTATAAATGGGGTAAACTTCAGGAAAGCTAGATATATACTAGGCAAGTCTACTCTTTTTAATGCCCCTCCTCTGTCAAAAGAGAGAAACCAGAAGGACCAAGCCCTATGCCTTTATATAAGTAAATGTGGACAACGTCAGGATAACTGTGCATGTGAGGGAAGCCTGATCTATCTTGATGCCCTACCTCCCCCATAAAAACCAAACCATGTATACATAAACAGGGTCAACGTTAGTGCCTAGTGCTGCTTCAAGGTTTTCAAAATACATTAACTTAGCATTATTCTTCATTGTTTTTTTTTTTTTTTTCGTTTTTCCAAATTCATGTTCAACGAATAGCTGAAAAACAAGAAATAAGTTGTTTTCAATACTACAAAATAAATGTTCTTTAGCTTTATACATTGTATCGATGTTACCTCCACAAATGAAAACATATTACTTATATATTTAGCTCGCTGTTCCGTTAACCATTTTTTGCATCTAACCTTGTTTTTGTGGAGGGAAGTCCATTGTGTACACCAAGGTCAGCTTGTTTGTCTGCTGATTTTTTTGTAATTTACGATGAGTCAGACAAGCATTTATTTGTCGGGTTATGGCTGTATGCACGGCACAATGGGGCTGATTGAGAAGAATGGAGACATGCTTGTTTTGTTTGCTGTTTTTCTCCTTCTGTCAAGGCGTATTTCTTTTTTGTACTTAAGGGTCTAAGAGAAAATCGAGGCGAAGTCTGTGAAATATTACCACCGACATGGAAAGCTAACACTGGCCTCACGGCAGCAGTCATCATGGCTGCTCAGTTGGCCTACGGAGGATCTGGGATTTCGTCCAAGTTGGTCATGCACACATTTGGCCGTCCCTGAAGGATCCAACTGTTTGGCATCCGGAGCGAAAGCGTGAAATCGCGTAGGAAACAATAGATGCGTTCCTATTATTTGCTGAATATGCCGACAGATGTGGTCCTCTTATGGCCAATTTTTTTTTTTTTTTTATCGTGCCCATCCAATATATGGTTGTTGCCAGGTATGACTTGGCAGTTTTTTGTTTTTTTTAATTAAATCTCATTGTAAACATTATCGTTAGTTTATAAACTTTTCAATTTGAGAATTAAAGTGTAACTTTATGAAAAAAACTTTTTTTTTTTTTAGCTGTGGCAAAGTGGAGGGATAGATTCCCAGAATGTTTTTTCTTTTTATTGCGGAATATGTATGTACAAGAATGGGATTTTTAGAGTGCCGTAATAAACATAAAGTATTTATAAAACGTCAAATTGTATTGTAATATACAAATATTAAAACCATAGATTCTCTAATCATCTATTACCTACTTATACCCTTATTTATAAGGTTGGGCACAAGGTTAGGCAGCCTTCAACAGGTTACTGGTTTTACATATTACAGTCCAATATGCCGTAATAGTAACTATCCCGAAATAGCCAAAATTCAGCAGGCCACGAGATGGAGTCAGCGTGGCATTACCCACCTTCGCCATATCTTTCATAATGGCTCATTGTGTTCCTTCGAGGTGCTGGATGTGAGGTTCTCCCTACCTAGGTCTATGCTATTCTACTACTACCAGCTTAAACATGCGGTTGCAGTGCAGGGTCCGGATGGTGGAGTGGCAGCTGTCCCCGACTCCGGTGTTCAATATGGTGACCGAAACTGTCTCTACTAAGGGATTTATATCCCGATGCTACGCAATGATGTTGACTAACTCCCTGACTTCATTTCCTTTGAAGACACATGAGGGCTGGGAGAGGGACGTGGGCTTTTTCATGGATGACCAGTGGGGAGAGGCCTTGGAGGCAGTACCACAATGTTCTCTCAATGTTTCGCAGAGAGTCATAAAATTGTACATACTTCTGAGAGCTCATTTTACCCCCGTTAGGCTACACAGGATGGGTATTTTGGATTCCCCTACATGTGGCAAATGCCTCAGGGAAAATGGCGACTTAATCCATCTGACCTGGAGATGCCCAAAGTTGCATAGATATTGTGTGGAGGTGTTTGGTACCATAAACCTGGTGTTTCAGATTTCTATACCATTAGACCCCAAACCATGTCTTCTGGGAATCTTGGATGACCTTCAGTTGCAGGCTCATACGAGAGAAGCTGCTATTGAGCTTTTTTTCAAGCCCAAAGGGTTCTGCTTAGACAATTGAGGTCCCCTGACCCGCCCTCCCATAAGGAATGGCTGAACTGTGTGGGAGAAACTCTCAGATTGGAGAAATATATCTACCAGCACAGGGTTAGACTCCATAAATTTGATAACTTGTGGGGTCCGTGGCTTGTCACACCAGATTTGAGCCCACTGGAATTGGTGTTGGACAGAATACTAATAGGCCAAGGATAACTCACTTGTTTAATACCTTTGAATATAGGACAGCTACTACATACATTGAACTATGTATATTTTGGTCACCTTCAGTACTGACAGCAAAGGCATAGCTCCCCTTAGTTTTTTATGCACATATCATTGTCTTTAATGTACATGACCTATATGATGTCATTTATCAATTTCTATGGAAGTTATAGATGCCGTCTTGGAAAAACCTTCTGTAACAATGCTGTTATGTTTTTGTTTCTTTTTCTAAATAAAATCTTTTCTGATTTAAAAGAAAAAAAAGATTCATATAAACCATCACAAAACATCTATGAGGCCATAATGTAAGTGCAGCTCAACATGTTTCATCAAACACTGACTTCTTCAGGAACCATGTGAAGCACTGCATGAAGTATCACTACAGGTAATAGAGACAACACATAATTAACCACAGTACATATACCCATAAAATTATACATAATTTGTTATTATTGAGAATTTACTGTTATGTTTACTGTGGTTAATTATGTGTTGTCTCTATTACCTGTAGTGATACTTCGTGCAGTGCTTCACAAGTCGCCTGAAGAAGCCAGTGTTTGGTGAAACATGTTAAGCTGAAGTCACTGCACTTACATTATGGCCACATGGATGTTCCTTGATGGTTTTTATGAATCTATAATGTTACAATAACATTTTATAAATACTTTGTTGTGTTTATTATGGCACCTTAAAAATCCCATTGTTGCACATACATATTCTGGATTTAATTGGTGGGATGCGGTGTCCTGACCCTCAGACATCTGGCTGACCACATTAGCACTAGTTTTTTTTTTTTTAGTATGGTTTATGGCTCCGATGGAAAGAAATGCCCTTCCTGTCCCACTTACATTGACACCATGGGTGGGGGGACCTTTATTTTGTGGGGAGAACTCCACACTTAAGGCTTACCGCACGGCCTGGAACACCTACTGCAGGTTCCCAGCCGCTTGTCCTGGAACCACAGCAGATGACATCACTCACACCCTAGCCTTCATATCTTATTGCCATACACAGCTGGCTCTCACTCATAACACTATCAGGCTGTACCTAGCAGGTATTCAGCATTTCCTCTCCTTACAGAATCCCGGAGAGCCATCTGTGTTCACAGCCCATACAGTGAAAGCCCTGCTGTGCGGAATTCAGAAGCAGCAGCCCATCACAAGCGCTATCTTCAGGGGCATGTCCGAAATCCTCACACGCTCCCCCTTTGGGCTCTTGCCCAGCCTGGTCATCCAGGCGGCCATCTACCTCGACTTTCTACGGCTTTGTATGGCTTCCTACGACCTATCGAGTTCACCTCTGACAGACACCTGCTGACTCGCTTCCCAAACCATTATGTCCTTCATCTTACGGTCTCCAAAATGCAACAAACCGGACCTGGAGTAGATATCAACTTCTTCGGGACCAGCAGCGCCTGATGCCTAGTAACGATCCTTGACCGTCTGCTCTCTCACTTACCCAGCCAGTCAGTCTCCAACCCCTTACTGCCTTTTCCAGTCCACCCCCTGACTCAAACATGTTAGGGTCCTACTGCTCATCTTAGGCCTAGACCCCGGGCGGTATTCTGGACATTCCTTCCGGATCGGGGCAGCCTCAGCAGCATCTCAGCATGGAGTACCAGACCATGTGATTAAGTAGCTAGGCAGATGGAAGTCTGCCTGCTTCACCAGATATATTCCGAACCCTCAAGTGGAGATGGCACTAGCCTTCTCCAAGCTTGCTCAATGAGCTTAGAACCAATAAAGATATACTCCCTATACCTGCTTATTTTTGGCCCCTTGGTCATCTCTTGGCTTACCTACCAGACGACCAAAAGCCACACCTCAGGTCTATTTATGTTGTAAGTCTTGTCACGTTCTTATGTGATCCACATCTATCTCGGTCTTAGGGCCATGACTATATATTAGAAGGCCAGTATGGTGGCCTGAATTTATGGGAGAAGCCCGGCGGGTATTTAAGCTGGCCGCTCGCCCTTGCTCTCTGTTGGTTCCAGTGCGGGATACCCCCCCATTCCCCTTTTTACAGCATTTCTCAGCACATTCTCCTCCACAATTATCTATTACTTATCTTGGGTATGGCCCCCTTTCTTGGCTTACCTACCAGACGACCAAAAGCCACACCTCAGGTCTATTTATGCTGTAAGTCTTGTTGCGTGTTTATGTGATCCACATCTGTTTCGGTATTAGGGCCACGACTATATATATATATATATATATATAATCTCACAAACACACCCTTCACATTTTTGTAAATATTTCATTCTATCTTTTCATGTGACAACACTGAAGAAATGACACTTTGCTACAATGTAAAGTAGTGAGTGTACAGCTTGTATAACAGTGTAAATTTGCTGTCCCCTCAAAATAACTCAACACACAGCCATTAATGTCTAAACCGCTGGCAACAAAAGTGAGTACACCCCTAAGTGAAATTGTCCAAATTGGGCCCAATCAGCCATTTTCCCTCCCCGGTGTCATGTGACTCATTAGTGTTACAAGGTCTCAGGTGTGAATGGGGAGCAGGTGTGTTAAATTTGGTTTTATCGCTCTCACTCTCTCATACTGGTCACTGGAAGTTCAACATGGCACCTCATAGCAAAGAAGTCTCTGAGGATCTGAAAAAAAGAATTGTTGCTCTACATAAAGATGGCCTAGGCCAGTGATGGCGAACCTTGGCACCCCAGTTGTTTTGGAACTACATTTCCCATGATGGTCAACTACACTGCAGAGTGCATGAGCATCATTGGAAATGTAGTTCCAAAACATCTGGGGTGCCAAGGTTCGACATCACTGGCTTAGGCTATATGAAGATTGCCAAGACCCTGAAACTGAGCTGCAGCACGGTGGCCAAGACCATACAGCGGTTTAAAAGGACAGGTTCCACTCAGAACAGGCCTCGCCATGGTTGACCAAAGAAGTTGAGGTCACGTGCTCAGCGTCATATCCAGAGGTTGTCTTTGGGAAATAGACGTATGAGTGCTGCCAGCATTGCTGCAGAGGTTAAAGGGATGGGGGGTCAGCCTGTCAGTGCTCAGACCATACGCCGCACACTGCATCAAATTGGTCTGCATGGCTGTCGTCCCAGAAGGAAGCCTCTTCTAAAGATGATGCACAAGAAAGACCGCAAACAGTTTGCTGAAGACAAGCAGACTAAGGACATGGATTACTGGAACCATGTCCTGTGGTCTAATGAGACCAAGATAAACTTATTTGGTTCAGATGGTGACAAGTGTGTGTGGCGGCAACCAGGTGAGGAGGACAAAGACAAGTGTGTCTTGCCTACAGTCAAGCATGGTGGTGGGAGTGTCATGGTCTGGGGCTGCATGAGTGCTGCCGGCACTGGGGGGCTACAGATCATTGAGGGAACCATGAATGCCAACATGTACTGTGACATACTGAAGCAAAGCATGATCCCCTCCATTCAGAGACTGGGCCGCAGGGCAGTATTCCAACATGATAACAACCCCAAACACACCTCCAAGACCACCACTGCCTTGCTAAAGAAGCTGAGGGTAAAGGTGATGGACTGGCCAAGCATGTCTCCAGACCTAAACCCTATTGATCATCTGTGGGACATCCTCAAATGGAAGGTGGAGGAGCGCAAGGTCTCTAACATCCACCAGCTCCGTGATGTCCTCATGGAGGAGGGGAAGAAGACTCCAGTGGTAACCTGTGAAGCTCTGGTGAACTCCATGCCCAAGAGGGTTAAGGCAGTGCTGGAAAATAATGGTGGCCACACAAAATATTGACACATTTGTACATTTTTACTTAGGGGTGTACTGACTTTTGTTGCCAGCGGTTTAGACATTAATGGCTGTGTGTTGAGTTATTTTGAGGGGACAGCAAATTTACACTGTTATACAAGCTGTACACTCACTACTTTACATTGTAGACAAGTGTCATTTCTTCAGTGTTGTCACATGAAAAGATAGAAGAAAAGATTTACAGAAATGTGAGGGGTGTACTCACTTTTGTGAGATACTGTGTGTGTGTATATGTGTGTATATATATATATATATATATATATATATATATATATATATATATATATATATATATAAACTTAAATATATAAACTTAAATATATATATATATATATATATATATATATATATATATATATATATATATACTGTATATATATATATTTATTTATTTATATATATATATATATATATATATATATATATATATATATATATATATATATGAAAGGAAAAAAAGAAAATATATATATATATATAAGAAATAAAAAAATAAAAATATATATATTGTGTGTTTATACTGTGTGTGTATGTATATATATATATATATATAATATATATATATTTTGTAGTTCGATTTCAAGTCAGATTGATAAAGTCAATCAGTGGTTATTTTTACCTGTAGCCCCCATTTAATTAGCAGAACTCTCGGGAATCGGGATGACAGGTCAAGCAGCAGCAATTTCTTTTCAAAATAGAAATCTCACCGTTGATTCCCTTATTCAGAGTCAAGTAGGACAATACATTTTTAGCACTAGTCACGGATGATTTATACTTCAGCTGGCTGAATGTAAAGTGAACAGAAGAAAATGACCTTTGAAGTGTCTTACTGCAGTCTGCCTAGGACTTGAGCGGAGCATTTTTTAGGGACAGAACGAGTACAAGAGCATCTCTTGAAAGAGAACCTAAATTTAGCCTGAATCTCAGATGTTGCAGTGCTCTGTGCAGTCTCTGAGAAGACAATATGACCCACATTGTCGGAGGCTAGTAAATATATATATATATATATATATTTATATGTGTGTGTGTGTGTATAACATCATGTAAAAAAAACCCAGAAGTAACATAATTCCATATATACTGTATATATAGGACTTGCCAGGAAAATCAGTTAAAAAAAATGCTGGATCTTAAAATATGTCCATTATATTAACCATTTGTTGTCCAGGGCAATTTTTTTTTTAATTTTCACACACACATGCTAAAAATCTGGATTTTTTTTTTTTTTTATAGAAAATTACGTTGAGGCCTTGGAGAATAAAATGGCAGCTGTTGGAATTTGTGATGTCACACAATATTGGTGCGGCTCTTTATCACACACAAATTGTCAGGAATAAAACACACTTAATTAAATATCAGTGCACACAAACACAATATTGTACCCAAGTTGTTGGTAAAATGTGAAAGATGAGGTTGCGTCGTGTAAATAGATACCCAACATGTTAAGACTCAAAATTGCGCTGCCCGTGAAATGGCGTCAAACTACGGTACTTTTTAGACAGTAGGTGATGTTTTAAAAGCCTTTACAGGTTATCCATGTAGAGTTGATCGTGAATAATGGCCCTAGAAGTATTGCTATCGCTCTCACGTTCGCGGTGACACCTCACATGTAGGGTGCACTTGCTGTTTACATACACATGTGAGAAGAGATCTTCTGGTGCTTGCCAACATCCCCCAAAAATCTCTACAATACAGTCTCTACACATATGGGACTTTTGAGGCACATTCACAGAGGAAGGATCCTACAGCTCCCATTGGGTCCGACTGGTCCAGTTTGTATGCCTGGGGCTGCCCCACACAGATTGAGACCTTGCATACTATCTCATTTCTGGTCTGGTTCTCCTGGGTCCTTCCCACCATTGTCCAGGAATCCTCAGGTCTACAGCTGAGGTTGCTTTTATCATTTGGCTGATGAGTATCTATCTCACCCTACAACTACATGGTCTCCCTTTAAGATAAAGAGTTATGCCCTGTACACACGACTGGACTTTTCAACCAAACTGGTCCGACAAGACGAATCCGTCGGACAATTCGATCGTGTGTGGGCTTCATCGGACCTTTTCTGTTGTAAAATCTGTCGGACTTTAGAAATAGAACATGTTTCAAATCTTTCCGACAGACTCGAGTCCAATCGAAAAATCCGCTCGTCTGTATGCTAGTCCGACGGACAAAAAAGGACGCAAGGGCGGCTATTGGCTACTGGCTATGAACTTACTTACTCTAGTCCGGTCGTACGTCATCACGTTCGAAACGATCGGACTTTGGTGTGATCGTGTGTAGGCAAGTCCGTTTCATTGGAACTCCATTGGAACTCCATCCAAAAGTTCAGTCCGACGAAAAGTCCGGTCGTGTGTACACAGCATTATTGAAACTTGTCAGTCTTCTGTTTCCACAGATGCAGCAGATCTGACTATACAATGTGAGGAAATGGATATGAGATATGAGATGTGGTGATGGGATATGGTGATGAGGTATGGATATGGGATATGGTGATTAGATATGAGATGTGGTGATGAGATATGGATATGGGATATGGTGATTAGATATGAGATGTGGTGATGGGATATGGTTATGGGATATGGTGATTAGATATGAGATGTGGTGATGAGGTATGGATATGGTATATGGTGATTAGATATGAGATGTGGTGATGGGATATGGATATGGGATATGGTGATTAGATATGAGATGTGGTGATGAGATATGGATATGGGATATGGTGATTAGATATGAGATGTGGTGATGGGATATGGATATGGTATATGGTGATTAGATATGAGATGTGGTGATGGGATATGGATATGGGATATGGTGATGAGATATGGATATGGGATATGGTGATAGATGTGAGATATGGTGATGGGATATGGATATGGGATATGGTGATGAGATATGGATATGGGATATGGTGATGAGATATGAGATGTGGTTATGAGATATGAGATGTGGTTATGAGATATGAGATGTGATGATGAGATATGGATATGGGATATGGTGATTAGATATGAGATGTAGTGATGGGATATGGATATGGGATATGGTGATGAGATATGAGATGTGGTTATGAGATATGAGATGTGGTGATGAGATATGGTGATGAGACATGAGATGTGGTGATGAGATATACAGTAGACATGAGATATGAGATATGAGACGTGGATATGAGATCTGGTGATGAGATATGGTGATGAGATATGAGATGTGGTGATGAGATGTTCAGTAGACTTGAGATATGGATATGAGATGTGGTGATGAGATGTTCAGTAGACTTGAGATATGGATATGAGATGTTGTGTTGAGATGTACAGTAGACTTGAGATATGAATATGAGATGTGGTGATGAGATATACAGTAGATATGAGATATGGTTATGCAATATGCTGATGAGATATGGTGATGAGATATAGTGATGAGATGCGGTGATGACATATGGATATGAGATAAGGTGATGAGATGTGGTCATGAGATATACAGTAGATATGAGATATGGATTTCCAATTCCAATATGCTGATGAGATATGGATATGAGATATGGTGATGAGATATGGTGATGAGATATGTATATGATATATGGTGATGAGATATGGTGATGAGATATGAGATGTGGTGATGAGATGTACAGTAGACATGAGATATGGATATGAAATATGAGATGTGATGAGATATACAGTAGATATAAGATATGGATATGCAATATGCTGATGAGCTATGGATATGAGATATGGTGATGAGATATAGATATAAGATATGGTGATGAGATATGAGATATGGTGATGAGCTGGTGGTGATGAGATATACAGTAGACATGAGATATGGATATGAGATATGAGATGTGGTGATGAGATATACCGTAGATATGGGATATGGATTTCCAATATGGTGATGAGGTATGGATATGAGATATGGTGTCGAGATATGGATATGAGATATGGTGATGCGATATGGATATGAGATATGGTGATGAGATATGGATATGAGATATGGTGATGAGATATGGATAAGAGATATGGTGATGAGATATGGATAAGAGATATGGTGATGAGATATGGATAAGAGATATGGTGATGAGATATGGTGATGAGATACAGATATGAGATATGGATATGAGATATGGTGATGCGATATGGATATGAGATATGGTGATGAGATATGGATATGAGATATGGTGATGAGATATGGTGATGAGATATGGATAAGAGATATGGTGATGAGATATGGTGATGAGATATGGTGATGAGATACACATATGAGATATGGATATGAGATATGGTGATGCGATATGGATATGAGATATGGTGATGAGATATGGTGATGAGATATGGTGATGCGATATGGATATGAGATATGGTGATGAGATATGGTGATGAGATATGGTGATGAGATACAGATATGAGATATGGATATGAGATATGGTGATGAGATACGTATTTCCAATATGGTGATGAAATATGGATATGAGATATGGTGATGAGATATGGATATGAGATATGGTGATGAGATATGGATATGAGATATGGTGATGAGATACAACTTGCTGGTTGGATGCTAATCAGTGAAAACTTTGAGTGGAGAGTGAACAAGTTTTTGCTTTTGACTGCTGGTGATTGCTGGGTTGCATTTTTAGTTTCTTTTTGGGGGTTTTCCTTGCAGCTTTTTAACACCTTTTGAGTCACTTTTTAAACAGCCTTTTTTTGTTTTTCTTCCTCCAGCCTACTAATTAGGGGGATTGGTTAATTGGTCACAGGTGCTTGAGGCCTATATAACTTTCTGTAGAACTCATTTTTAGCCTGCCACCTATTTGCTTGCTGGAACTTAGACCAAGTGGAACTGGACTAAGTGGTGAGTTAAAAACCAGAGTTGAAAACAGGAGGTTATAACAGGAGTCATCAAACCTGTACGTAACATATGCAATTTCCTGTTAGGAATATCATTATTGTAACCGTAGGGGTGACCGTAGACACTGACAAGCCCTGCAAGTGTGAGATTACATGGGAGATTGAGCAGAGCAGTCATAACACGTTAACATTTAAAAAAAAAGACTGAATGTGTCTAGCGGACACTGCGTATTGTGGAGTAACTACTTTTGTTGAGTATTGTGAGTACACGGGTACTGCGAGTACACGTGGGCTGTATTGTTGAGTATTAGTGTCAGGAAGCTAGTTGTTAGGTAATTTGGACAGGATAAAATCCCCAATCCTCAATAAATTAATAGGTACGATGCCCGTCGGGTGTGGAGAGGCGACTCTTTGTACATCTTGCTGCATGTATGCGTTCCTTGATCATCCGATCGAGGGCGAATACTGCTGTGCAAAATGTAAACACATTGTTTCCCTGGTTCTGAATCTGGGGAAGCAACTGTCAGCATTGAGAAGTCCCTCCATACTAAAGGAGAGCCAGGAACGTACACGGCAGGGGCCGGAAGGGGCCAGCACAGAGGCGGGTGGAGACAATGAGGTGCAGGCACTAGCAAAGAGTAGATGGGTGACAGTCAGGAGGGGTAGAGGGGGAAGTGCCAGGGAGGCCGATCCAGGACTGGAGCATCCCAATAAGTACGCTCCATTGAGTGACATTGGTGAAACCAGTCAGGGACCAGCACTGCTGGAGCTGAGGGACTCTCCTAGCTGCCAGGGGAAGAACTCCTCTAGTGAGAGGGGGGGGAAGCGAAGGGAAAGGAAAGACAGATTCTGGTGGTAGGGGACTCAATTCTTAGAAGGACAGAGAGGGCAATCTGTGACAAAGACCTGTGGCGCCCAACTGTATGGTGTCTACCGGGTGCTCGGGTTCGGCACATCACGGATCTGGTGGACAGATTACTGGGAGGGGCTAGGGAAGACCCAGCTGTCATGGTGCACGTGGCACCAATGACAAAGTCAGAGGCAGGTGGAGTGTCCTAAAGAACGATTTTAGGGACTTAGGAGCTAAATTGAGGAAAAGAACCTCCAAGGTAGTATTCTCAGGAATACTACCGGTACATCGAGCCACACCAGAAAGGGAGATTAGGGAAGTAAACAAGTGGGTGAGGAGCTGGTGTAGAAAGGAGGGGTTTGGGTTCCTGGTGAACTAGGCTGTCTTCTCAGTCGGTCACCAGTTCTATAGAAGATCTGCTAGGAGTGAAGGTGGCTGAAAAGTTGGAGGGGCTTTTAAACTAGGTGACGGGGGGGAAGGTCCAGAGGTAGAGATACTGTAGTCAGCGTGAAACATATTCCAGAGGGTAGTATTGGGGACATTAGTGGTAGGTTGACTAAAGCACATAAACCCAAGATAAGTATAGTAACAAGTCCTATTTGCAACTTTGGAACACCCAATAAGAAGATGGTATGCGACTGGTCTAAACTACGTGGCATGTTCAGCAATGCCAGGAGTCTGGCAGACAAGATGGGAGAACTAGAGATACTGTTGTACGAGGGGGATTTAGATTTTGTGGGAATTTTAGAGACCTGGTTCAACAGCTCTCATGATTGGCTGGAAACCATTCAAGGGCAACCATTCTTTATCCCGGGGATAGAGAAGGTAAAAAAGGGGGAGGGGTATGCCTTTATATCAAGAATAATGTACAAGTGAATGTGAGAGATGACATCACTGAGGGAGTTAGGGAGGAGGTGGAATCCTTATGGGTAGAGCTCCAAAGGGATGAAGCTAAGGGGAAAATAATACTGGGAGTATGCTATAGGTCCCCTAACCTGAGGGAGGAAATGGAGACGGATCTCCTATCACAATTTGGATTGGCAGGAAGGATGGGAAGTGTTATCATAATGGGGGATTTTAATTATCCAGACATTGACTGGGCGGAGGGAACCACGCATTAATCTAAGGCTCACCAGTTCCTAAATGTTTTGCAAGACAATTTCTGGGTCAGATGGTAGACGCACCAACTAGAAATAAAATATTACTAGATCTACTGATTACCAACAATACAGACCTGATCACGGATGTAGAAATACGGGGCAATTTAGGTAACAGCGATCACAGGTCAATTAGCTTCAGTATAAATCACAAAATAGGAAACATAAAGGGAATACAAAGACACTGAATTTCAAAAGAGCCAACTTCCCTAAACTACAAACCTTGCTAGAAGATATAAATTGGGATAAAATATTAGGAACAAAGAATATGGAGGACAGATGGGTTTGCTTTAAGAGCATATTAAATAAGGGCATTAGCCAATGCATCCCATTGGGTAATAAATTTAAAAGAGCGAACAGAAGTCCTGGATGGCTTAACTCCAATGTGAAAATGCATATAAAAGCAAAGGAGAAGGCCTTCAAAAAATACAAGGCTGAGGGATAATCATCAGCATTCATACTTTACAAAGAATGCAACAAGAAATGTAAGGGTGCAATTAGCTAAGATAGAACACGAAAGACACAAAGCGGAAGAGAGCAAAAAACCCCCCAAGAAATTATTTAAGTATGTAAACAGTAAAAGAGAGAGGACAGACCATATTGGCCCCATAAATAATGAGGAATGACATCTGGTTACAAAGGATGGGGAGATGGCGAAGGTATTGAATTTATTCTTCTCAGTCTTCACAAGGGAATTGGGGGGCTTCAGTAACCAAAACTGCAGTGTTTATCCTCAGGACACATCACAGGAAGCACCTCCATGGCTAACAGAGGACAGAATTAGAAAAAGACTTGAAAAACTTAACATTAATACAGTAGGTGCTGCCGATATTGTGTCAATCTTGCCGATTGACACTCGCGAGCCCCGTTGCGGGAGCCAGCACCGAGCTTCGCCACCCCCAATACATTCCTATGGATACACTGCATCTCATGGGGGTGGTGAGCGTGAGAAGCACAGCCTCGGAGCGGTGAAACACAATATCGGCGGCACGTACTGTAAGTCACCAGGACCAGATGGCTTGCACCCGAGGGTCCTTAGGGAACTCAGTTAAGTAATTGCCAGACCATTGTTCCTAATTTTTACTGACTGGAATGGTACCAGCTAATTGGAAAAAAGCCAATGTAGCACCAATATTTAAAAAAGGGCCAAAATACATCCCTGGGAATTACAGACCAGTTAGCCTAACATCAATAGTATGTAAATTCTTGGAGGGGATGATAAGGGACTATATACAAGATTTTAGTAATGAGAACGGTATCATTAGCAGTAATCAGCATGGATTCATGAAGAATCGTTCTTGCCAAACCAGTCTATTAACCTTCTATGAGGAGGTGAGTTGCCATCTAGATAAAGCAAGGCCCGTAGACGTGGTGTATCTGGATTTTGCAAAAGCATTTGACACAGTTCCCCATAAACGTTTACTGTACAAAATAAGGTCCGTTGGCATGGACCATAGGGTGAGTACATGGATTGAAAACTGGCTACAAGGGCGAGTTCAGAGGGTGGTGATAAATGGGGAGTACTCGGAATGGTCAGGGGTGGGTAGTGGGGTTCCCCAGGGTTCTGTGCTGGGACCAATCCTATTTAATTTGTTCATAAACGACCTGGAGGATGGGATAAACAGTTCAATCTCTGTATTTGTGGACGATACTAAGCTAAGCAGGGCAATAACTTCTCAGCAGGATGTGGAAATCTTGCAAAAAGACCTGAACAAATGAATGGGGTGGCAACTACATGGCAAATGAGGTTCAATGTAGAAAAATGTAAAATAATGCATTTGGGTGGCAAAAATCTGAATGCAATCTATAGACTGGGGGGAGAACCTCTGGGGGAATCTAGGATGGAAAAGGACCTGGGGGTCCTAGTAGATGATAGGTTCAGCAATGGAATGCAATGCCAAGCTGCTGCTAACAAAGCAAACAGAATATTGGCATTAAAAAGGGGATCAACTCCAGAGATAAAACGATAATTCTCCCGCTCTACAAGACTCTGGTCCGGCCGCACCTGGAGTATGCTGTCCAGTTCTGGGCACCAGTCCTCAAGAAGGATGTACTGGAAATGGAGCGAGTACAAAGAAGGGCAACAAAGCTAATAAAGGGTCTGGAGGATCTTAGTTATGAGGAAAGGTTGTGAGCACTGAACTTATTCTCTCTGGAGAAGAGACGCTTGAGAGGGGATATGATTTCAATATACAAATACCGTACTGGTGACCCCACAATAGAGAGAGAACTTTTCCGTGGAAGGGAGTTTAACAAGACTCGTGGCCACTCATTAAAATTAGAAGAAATAAGGTTTAACCTTAAACTAAGTAGAGAGTTCTTTACTGTAAGAGTGGCAAGGATGTGGAATTCCCTTCCACAGGCGGTGGTCTCAGCGGGGAGCATTGATAGCTTCAAGAAACTATTAGATAATCACCTGAATGACCGCAACATACAGGGATATACAATGCAATACTAACACATAATCACACACATAGGTTGGACTTGATGGACTTGTGTCTTTTTTCAACCTCACCTACTATGTAACTATGTATATTTAACTATGAGATATGGATATGAGATGTGGTGATGACATATGGTGATGAGATATGAGATGTGGTGATGACATATGGTGATGAGATGAGAAATCTGGTGATGAGATATGGATATGCAATATGCTGATGATATATGGATATGAGATATGAGATGTGGTGATGAGATAAGGATATGAGATATGGATATGAGATGTGGATATGAGATGTGGTGATGAGATGTGGTGATGAGATGTGGATATGAGATGTGGTGATGAGATATGGATATGAGATGTGGTGTTGAGATGTGGTGATGAGATGTGGTGATGAGATGTGGAGATGAGATGTGGTGATGAGATGTGATGAGATATGGTGATCAGATATGGATATGAGATGTGGTGATGAGATATGGTGATGAGATGTGGTGATGAGATGTGGATATGAGATGTGGTGATGAGATGTGGATATGAGATGTGGTGATGAGATATGGTGATGAGATGTGGTGATGAGATGTGGTGATGAGATGTGATGAGATGTGGTGATGAGATGTGGGTGATGAGATGTGGTGATGAGATGTGGAGATGAGATGTGGTGATGAGATGTGGTGATGAGATGTGATGAGATATGGTGATCAGATATGGATATGAGATGTGGTGATGAGATATGGTGATGAGATGTGGTGATGAGATGTGGATATGAGATGTGGTGATGAGATGTGGATATGAGATGTGGTGATGAGATGTGGTGATGAGATGTGGTGATGAGATGTGGTGATGAGATGTGATGAGATGTGATGATGAGATGTGGTGATGAGATGTGGTGATGAGATGTGATGAGATGTGGGTGATGAGATGTGGGTGATGAGATGTGATGATGAGATGTGATGATGAGATGTGATGATGAGATGTGATGAGATGTGATGATGAGATGTGGTGATGAGATGTGATGAGATGTGGGTGATGAGATGTGGGTGATGAGATGTGATGATGAGATGTGATGATGAGATGTGATGATGAGATGTGATGAGATGTGATGATGAGATGTGGTGATGAGATGTGATGATGAGATGTGATGATGAGATGTGGTGATGAGATGTGGTGATGAGATGTGGTGATGAGATGTGGGTGATGAGATGTGGGTGATGAGATGTGGTGATGAGATGTGGTGATGAGATGTGGTGATGAGATGTGGATATGAGACGTGGTGATGAGACGTGGTGATGAGACGTGATGATGAGACGTGGTGATGAGACGTGGTGATGAGATGTGGTGATGAGATGTGATGAGATGTGGTGATGAGATGTGGGTGATGAGATGTGGGTGATGAGATGTGGGTGATGAGATGTGGTGATGAGATGTGGTGATGAGATGTGGGTGATGAGATGTGATGAGATGTGGTGATGAGATGTGGGTGATGAGATGTGATGAGATGTGGTGATGAGATGTGGGTGATGAGATGTGGTGATGAGATGTGGTGATTAGATGTGATGATGAGATGTGGTGATGAGATGTGGGTGATGAGATGTGGTGATGAGATGTGATGATGAGATGTGGTGATGAGATGTGGTGATGAGATGTGGTGATGAGATGTGATGATGAGATGTGGTGATGAGATGTGGGTGATGAGATGTGGTGATGAGATGTGATGATGAGATGTGGTGATGAGATGTGGTGATGAGATGTGGTGATGAGATGTGATGATGAGATGTGGTGATGAGATGTGGTGATGAGATGTGGTGATGAGATGTGGTGATGAGATGTGATGATGAGATGTGATGATGAGATGTGGTGATGAGATGTGATGATGAGATGTGGTGATGAGATGTGATGATGAGATGTGATGATGAGATGTGATGATGAGATGTGGTGATGAGATGTGGTGATGAGATGTGATGATGAGATGTGATGATGAGATGTGGTGATGAGATGTGGTGATGAGA